>CM046453.1:77252076-77684576 GCA_025506515.1 Flaveria trinervia
GTTTTTAAAAAGCATGGGTCGAGAACTTGATTTATTATGATGTATAAATTTTATAATGTAAGGAACAATGTTGTAAAATATACTGAGATTCGCATGGTACAATTGTCTTATGCATGTGCCTCATGAATTGTGCATAGTACAATTGCCTTATGCACGGGCCCCTTTTAAGTGTTTTATCCACCTTTGGTTTCTATTTTCTAGAGAGAGGGTGTCTTTGTGATGGTGATTGTGGCATTGGAAGATGGTGGTCGCTCATGCTTTGGCTATCGTTTATTCGTTTATCATGTGTTTGTTTCTTTTTTGCATAGGTGAGTTCGTTTTTTTAAGGTGGAAATTGTCATTCGGAATTTTATACACAAAATAATTATATTTATATATTTTATATATAAATAGTTATTTATTTATTGGTTTAAGTTCTCGTTTTGTAACGAATTATACTGTATCCAAAACTGAAGCTAAGATGAATTAGATATCGATACTTGAAGTTGAGTGGTCGGAATAACAAAAGTAAAACTTGAGTAATTATAGTAGGAAATTGTTGTAATTTCTTGCATGATGTTAATAAAACTATGTATTAATTAACATGGATGTTTATGTTTTGACCAAATCTTTTAATAAATATTATGAATGTTTATTATGAATGATAATTTTTATTAAAATTGATATTAAACATGCCATAAATAAAATAAGAATTTTAATGTGGTCTCATAAAACATTTCATAAATCAAATGAAAGTTTTGATTGTGAATCATAAATCTCATATTAATATGAAGTTTTTAGCATTAGTATACAACTAAACTCATGATGAAAAGAAAAAGAAGAAGAAGAAATTTATTCTTTTTATATTCAATAAGTTTTATAAAAATTTAGAGATTGGCACTCTTTAAATTGTTTTTCATACACCATTATCTTTAACATTTTTCCACATAACATATATTTTATCCGGTGATCTTTCACGCCGAGACACTCTCCGGCAGTACATGCTACTTTGGCTCGTGTACCCTGGGAGACAAACGTATTATCTTGAGTAGAATCACGAAATCTATTTTAAGGGATCCATATCTAATATGATCCTCAGCCACAACCGTTAATCTTTTATTTGTTACTTGTTGCAGTGAATATGTATAGTTGAAGATTCGAACGTGATAAAAGCTCATGTCAAGAATACTATATGAAGACTCGCTGGAGTATATACTAAAGACAGATGTTCGAATCAAGTCTCGGACATAAATATTGTTTATATTTATTTTTCTAGTCGTATTTGTAAACATTGTTGTACTAAAATATTTCTCAAGTCTAACGAGAATATCGATAAAATTACTATCTTTTAATATAAAGTGAACCTCTTCCTACATTGTCTAGCTTTACTTTTTGTTTCTAAAGCGAGATTTCTCTTTGATGGTGGTGATAGCAACCAAGGTGATGGTTGCTCCAGGTTGGATCTTTCTTCTTTTGGAAATATGGGAGTGACCTCAAGTGTACTCCAAAATACTAAGATTAAGCTACAATTGGATAGGGTGAACACATATGTATCGTAATATGGCATGAGTATAGTATACGTACAAACAGGTAAGTGAACTACTCCTTCGGTTGGTCTGCCCGCCGTTGAGGGCCTAGATCTACTAGGCCCCCAGAATGAAAGGGGTGATCTCGTAGTTCTTGGTCTGTGAAGATGCATTATTAGGTGCTCCATTTTATTTTGCCATTGAGGCCGAACCTAAACCTGTGCTCGAGAGATAGCTGTCCATTATTGTCTCTTGTGTGTCGTCTCACTTTTATATGAGTTACCCAATTCTTTTAGGAGGGGTGTCAGATGGTTGTTGGTGATGGTTTCCACCTTAAGTAATTGTTAGTCATTGCCACTGATTCGCTTTCTTTTTTATGGTTCTAGCCATGGGTTTTGGTGGTTCTGATGTTAAGGAGATGAGAGGCAATTGCTAGTGGCAACATATGTCTGATATGTTTTAATTGTGTGTTTGTTTTGTTTGGCTTTTGTCATAGAACCTAAGTTGGTTTTATGTTGTTCTTTGTGGTTAGGGTTTTTGGTATGAAATCCGTAGCTAGTTTATGTTGTTCTATGTGGTTAAGGGATTCTAATACAAAATTATCTTGTATTGGTGTCGATAGTTAAATTACAAACATTTCAGACTATGATAAATGTGTGCATGTGATTTGTTTTATTTAAAAGTTTATAAACTAAATATGATATATATTATAATTATGCTTTAATAAAATTTTAAATTATAAGTTTTTTAATTAGAAAATGATTTAGATATTAGAAGTAATAATAAAGATTAAAATTATAACACTTTTTTTTAATTTTTGGCACGATAATATATAAGTCATGCATTGATGTGCCACTATCAGTGCAGGATTATATAAGTCCCATAATGACATGGTGTAATTAGTGTAATTGTGTAAAGATTAATTTTGTTTAACTATATATATTCCCATACAAACTAAGTTTTTAAGCATAAACTAAAAGTTTTGTATGCGGGTGATTCACCATTGGTGATCCGCTAGTGCAAATAACATATGTCACCTACATGGTATAACATGACAACAATCTCTGTTGAATCGTCAGTCATATCATTATTCACGTTCGCTATTGGTAGCGGATCTCCTAGGTTTGAATAATAACTTTCAAATTATGTCTACAAACCAAACATGCATGCTAATATTACTTCCTTAATATGTAAAGGATTCAATACACTTTGAACGTAAGCCAGTTAACCACCTAAGAGGTATCATATGCATGATACGTGAGGCACTAATGGCATGACAGACTCCTAGTAATGTGGCGTTTTGTTGAAATAATTATTTTTCTTACAACAAGCTAAATCACACATACATTTTTTTTTATTTTACTTTTACAAATAAACAATTGTTAATTATATGAGACTTAAACCAAACACTTAAAAATAAATACTGTTACATATATATTTGTTCACTAAGAAACTTCTCATCATCAACCCCCAAACATCTTTTGGATTATTAACTTCTAGAAAAAAATGTTTTTGCTAAAGATTTTGATGTATTCCTTTTTTTATTGAAAAACTACTAGTCTAACGACTCGAGTGCTACACGGGTTGAAAAAATTAAAGAAAAATACGTACAAATAATCAATTCACAACAAATATAAATATGCACAAGAACTACATGTTATGATCTGATTTAACCGGGCCTGTTGAGTATATAACACCAACCCATTACTCAATTATCTAAAGTCTTAATAGAAATAAACTTAAAAGGACTAAACCATTATATAGAAAATTATTAACTTTATTTATAAATTTTCATTCATTGGTGAATCGATGACCTGACTAGGCCATTCCTAGCCACCATTGCTTTCAAAAGAGTCTGTCTATGGAGAAAGCATGTTTAATGGTTTGAAAATAAAAATAAACATCCATATATTTTTATTGTTTCGGAGAGATATTATGATGGTTAAGTGGTATGTCTGATGTGTATCTCGAATTGATTCACAATGGTAGCTGGTGCAAATATCTCTTGTGAATTACAGTTTCGTATACCATATTTGGTATCACATTAGTAGTTGGTGCTAGAAATTCTTCAATATGTGTCAATAGTTTTTTAGACTTATCAGAGATCCACTAGAATCTAAACACCAACAAGGTTAAAGAGAAGGCGGTTCAAACGATAATTCTAATAACCTGTTGGTGTATTTGTAGATTCAAAATGATAAGCTCTACGACGGGAAGTCTCCATCTCAAAATTACTTGAAGGTGTTAAGTCTCTTGGATAATACTATAAATGAACCGAACGTTCAGTGAACCGTTCGACAATAAGTTCATTTATGTTCATTAGTTTAATAAATGAACAAGAAAATTTGTTCGTTTAATTAAAATGAATTACTATAAACAGATGTTGTGTTTGTTCATTTGTGTTCATGAATATTCGGTAACATGTTTGTTTACATTCGTACATGTTCGTTCATTTATATTTGTTCATGTTCATTAATTTAATATCTATATATCTTGTAAATTTTAGTTATAATTAATATGCCTAATCTTTATATATATGTTTACCTATTATATATTGAATAAGCCTAACTTTATAACTATTTATGTTTCTATCTTCGTGAACATCCTACTAATCTAATAAAATAGTAACTATGGTTGTCACATGTTATTTTGTAGACCCATCTAATTCCACAAGTCATCTTGACATTTAATAATAAATATTTTTCACGCCTAAAATAATTAAATCTACCATTTTTGTATTAAAAATTTTAAATACACATTTTGTTTCCAAAATTAACGGATATAAATTAAAACCATTCCATTGTAAACTAAATAACATATATCTCTTACTTTTACTCCTAGCAAACTCTATTAGTTTATTTTTAAAACTAGATTAGAACCCATGTATTACATGGGTGAAATAAATAACACACATTAAAATAACTAGTTTTATAAATATTTTATTTTTTAAATGTTATTATCTATTGATGAAATAAAAATATAATGAATATTTAAAAGTTATAACACATAATGAATTAAAATTATTACTCTATATTAATATGTATTAATAAATTATTAAAATAATTACATTTCTATTTTAAACGTTTAATAATTTAGTTTACTTATTTAAAATATTTATCATTTAATATGAAAGAGATAAAAAACACAAATATAAATATATTTTTTTAAACATATTTTAGTTAAAAAGGAAAGTCAAATTAATTGTTTTATAATTTTTGTATTTATTAAGAGAGAGATGTGAAAAAATGATTTTTGTAATATGTTACAATGATGACACGTGTCATTAATATGCTAGAATAATAACACGTGTCTTATGAAAACCTTTTTTTATTATAGTTATAGATATCTTCTTATCAAATTTTATTTTTTGAAAGACAAAATAAGTCATAAATCATAATTCTAAAATAAATGTTACTTTAAGATTGTATAGTACCACTTAAAGACACACCAATTATAATGTTTTATATGTTTTTTTAAAGAAACTACTATTAGTAAAAACAAAGAATTGGTTTTAGAAATTAAAATAAAATACTATTAAAAAATAATTAAATTAGACATTAATATTTTCAGTCTGTCTTTTATTCATTATCATCTCTTTTTCTTCTTTCCTTTTTTATTTGTTATCATCAACAAAATCATTATTTTTAAACTTTAAGATTTTTTAACTAATTTTGAAACGTGTTTAATTTCGTTAGAAATATTTTATTTTATTTTATAAGTAGTTTCTTTAATTTATTAGATAACTTTTTTTTTCTGTTTTTTTATTCAGTTTTATTATAATATTTTTATTAGTGTAGAACTCTTTAATCAAGTCTATTAGAGTATAAGGTTCTTTTGATTGATTTTTATATTGTTCATGCTTAGTTGTATTATTATGTGAACATAAGTTTAATACTGAGTTCAATTAAATATGTGTATGATTGTATGTTATAATTAGTACGAAAAACCATCATGGACCATTCTTTATATGAGGCTCTTCTTTAGTAATTTTTTATGTAATTTTTTACTTACACCATTATATTTTACGTTTTTTGTAATTTACAATTGCTCGGGACGAGATTAGTCAATATTTTCCTTTTTTATAATTGTCGCGTTAGGTTATTTGATTAAAATTTTAAACTCATGTACATATGAGAGGTTTTCTCATACAAAAATTTGATATAATTGTTTATTACTTATAATTTTTACTCATATGTAATTTTAATCGTATATTTTAAAATATCATTTTATAACCATTAAAATTTTATTTTATTTAATGGTTTATTTATTCAACCTGTGCAATACACGGTTTACGAAAGGTAGTTCGATAATATGTTTGTACACCATTCAAAAACGTGTTTAATTCTTAATAAATGAACATGAACATGGTTCCATTATTACAGCCAAACTCAACATTTGGTTTAAAGCACAGGCCAAAGTTAAAATCCAATGAATGTGTTCCTTGGTGTATTTTTGATATAGATAGATCTAAAAATTATAACTAATTGAATAATTGGTTTTGTATTATTTTCTAGTGTGTTTTTTCTTCCCTAGTATATGTACTTATATGTATTTGTATTTTGATTCTAGTGTCTTGCTAATTGTTTATTGGAAAATTTTGCTATTAAGAAAAATTAAAATAGCTTTTAACTTTTGAGGGTATATAAACTATAGTTAACCGCATAATAGGCTGTCACTCGTCAATTAACCAATAATTCAAGTTTATTTTCAAAACACGAACTACCAAATAATAAAATAACTTGCATGCAACGAATTCTTAGCGATCGGAGAAAGTTTTGTTGTAAGTTTTTACAAACAATGTATAAGATTTCGCTTATTTTATTTTATCAATTAAAATCATTGTCAATATTTTATTTTACCTAAAATAAATTATAAAACTGAACTAGACTAACTTTTTAATTAAAACAGTTTTCAAACTTGGTTACATTTCTACAAAGTTATCTTTTTAGTTTCTTAATTGAGATTAACTTTAGTCAACTTTGTCCAAATCCTTGTTAACCAAATGAACTAAACCAACTTTTTTGTCAATAACAGTAGAAATAAAACCATTTTTATAACTGAAACCGATTAATTATAAAAATATGAGAATCTATATATAGGTTCGGTTTTAACCCATAATTTATCCGAGCCAATCTATACGCACCCTAGGCCATTTATAGGAGTAAATCTCTGTGAGGGTTATGGTAATACGACTGACCTCACGCAAGTCATTTTCTCTTGTAACATATATAACGTCTTTTCTTATTAATTTTTTTTGAAATAATAGGTTACAATGTTACATAAGAATCTAGCCCAAAGGAAACTCAAGGCCTTCAAGTAAAGCCCAACTTCAATTTAAGCCCAATTAGGTTCTCGTTTAAGTTAAAAGAACGTTTTATATAGTAAAAAAATCAATAATCAATCAATCAAGCGTGTACATGTATCGCTCCTTCCTACGACAATCAGTTACATATTTTCTCATCAATTACATATCTTTCTTTTCTTAATATATATTATATTTTTACTCGTTTTAATAAATTAACGTATTATATAACTACATTACCCTTAGTTTTCCCAAGTAATTTTCACGTATGTATTACGGATTACATATGTATCTAGTCTATTAAATTTAACTTATGAGATGATTTTTCGCATTTATCCATTAAGAATTTTTATATATTTCTCCTTAGTGACCGGATAAGGGTGGGGAAACCCGGCCTGGAGTGAGAACTCACCTCCCGTCCTGGTGAGAAAATAACCCTCTAACTCGGTTAAAATTCCTGAGATTCAACAAGTTATTTTGTTTGAATGCAACTTATAATGTATCACCCATGATGCACGTTGAAGAAATCTGAGAAACCATAACAGCACCATTGAAAACAAAAAAAACTAAGAAAAATACAAAATCTAATATGTCGCTAACGTGACGACTTCCACCATGTTTGAAAAGCTAAGAAAACAAATCTTTTTAATTATATCTGATTTCTACCTAATGGATTTATATAATTTACTCTTTTGTGTAAGATTATGTCTACCATTTTCATTTATTCAACATCATTAAGAAATTATTGATCAAACCCTTTGTATCGACTTAAAGGTGTTACGTTACTTTCATCTTATTAAAATATGATATTTGATTGATACCAAACAATGATAAGGCATAATATTATATATTATATTCCATGTGGAATAAAAATCTAATATTATTTCTCGGCCTTCCTGATTTTCTCAATTAAAACGCTCATTCTTATTTTATGACTAATAAGAAAACCTTGGAAAACAAATTAAACGAAGTTTGATTAAACTCATATTAACCGCTCATCTTACCTAATCATGAACTCTAATATTTAAATCCCAAATCCTAAAAGCTAAATTATAAACTTTAAAAGTTAAATCACATTTTATTTATTATTATATAAGATTCAACACAATCTACTTAGTTTTTAACAAGTCGATCTCAAATATACTTAGGTGGTGTTTGGGATTGCTTAAAATTACTTTTGAAAAGTAATTTTTCAAATAACTTTTTTAAAATCTACTTTTTAACATTTTAAAACCAATTTATTAACTTTTTATCCAAACATACTTATTGATTTATTAACTTTTTAAAAGTTAACTCAAAAGTTAGTTAAAAAATTGATTTGCCAAACATTCACTTAATTTTAACGATTCGACATCAAATAGCTTACAAAAAGCTCTAACTTATCTACACGTCTTATTTGTAAATTGTAAGCCACACCAGCTAACATATTCTTAATAGTTAATAAAGGTCCGACCAGCTAACCAATGTTAAAAACATTTAACAAAGAAATGAAAAAAAAACAAAAACAAAAACTTTATCCTCCAATAATAATAATAATAATAATAATAATAATATAATAATAATAATATAATAATATAATAATAATAATAATATAATAATATAATAATATAATAATAATAATAATAATAATAATAATAATATAATAATAATAAAGAAATGCAACAAAATCATACCCCTTCCCAAAGAGGAAACCCTCATCACCACCATCACTTCACCTTCCAAATTCATCACTCATGGCGACACCCAACACCGCCGGAGACGACGACACCACCACCCCCTGCGACTACTGCCACCACCGCATCGCCACCGTCTTCTGCCGCGCTGACTCCGCCAAACTCTGCCTCCTCTGCGACCACCACGTCCACTCCGCCAACACCCTCTCCGGCAAACACCTCCGATCACAGATCTGCGACGGCTGCCGCTCCGCCCCCGTCGCCGTCCGCTGCTCCTCCGACAACCTCGTCCTCTGCCGCGACTGCGATTGGGACGCCCACGGCGTCTGCTCCGCCGCACATGATCGGACTCCGGTTGAGGGTTTCACCGGAACCCCGTCGCCGGTGGATCTCGCGTCCAATTGGGGCTTAGATCTCTGCCTCCACCACCGCAATCGACACCAGCAGCTGCCGGAGACGAAGGACAGAAAAAACGACGACGACCCGATTCACGATCCGGGCCACGCTTCGGGTCGTGATTCGGGTCGATGGGCAAACCCTGTACCCGACCCGTATTCGTGGATGCGGGATCTCATGGTGCCTGAGGAGACTAATGTGATGAGTGAGACTGAAGACACTTTGAAGAAGTTGAATTTGAATAAGAATGTGAATGTGAATGTGAATTTGAATGTGAATGTGAATTTGGATTTGAATTTGGATTCTTGTTGTGGGAAGCAAAAGCATGTGATATTGAAGCAGTTGATTGAGCTGTATGACAGGAGCTTAGTGTCATCAGATGGTAACGATGGCGCGAGGGATGAATCGCATAGGAAAGAGGAGGATGAGGTACAATGTGGATATGAACATCAACCGTTTACGTCTTTGTTGATGATGCAGGGTCCGTTGGATGTCGATTCGTTGGAGGATCAAACATTCGAGCATAACATGATGTGGGACTCTAAACACAAAGATCATAGAGGCACTCAGGTTAGTTTCTTCAATTAGTTTGTTGAATTATGTTTTTGAAGCATTTGAATCTGTTTTGTGATAGTTTGAAAGTAGATTGAGTGTAAAGATCATATCTTTTTGCTTGTAGTGTAGGATTAGTCACTTGTAGGTATTGAACTATTGAGCGTGCAAAAAGCGCGGTATATTGGTACCTTGCCTCGAGTAATATGGACTAGTAAAATGATCTAGTAATGGTGTTAAGCTATGAAATCGGTTAACCTGAACACGACTTGTGTAACTTATTTATCTATACGAGTCAAATGGATATGTGGGTTGGAAACAGGTTAAATGGGTCATATATTGTGGACCAAGTTCAAAGCTTCAGGATCCAATTTAGATTTTTATTGTGATCAAGATTGCAGTTGTTAGTTGTAATTTTAATGTTAGAAGTTGCCCTTTGTATGTTTTTGATATATAATATTATCATCATCTAAAGCATGTGTTTCAGTTGTTGTTTTCCCTTTGTCAACAAGTGGTTTTAACATACTCTCAAGTGTACATAAAACTACAAATGGGTTGTTACATTCGTTTTAAATTGCATGATGCACTCCGATGTGTTTTGGTCCCAAATCCCGATGCGCGATGCATACATGATTGCAATGCGTTAGTTATTAAAAAATACCAAAAATTAATTATACAAAACATTTTTTTGTATTATTAATAATTCAACATAAACCTACGTGTTAACACACTCATAAAACATACTTTAACATAAAAACTCAAATTAAAGACTATTACACTATACACAAATTATGAAACAACAGTTAAACACTTGCAAATATATAGCATGGACAAAAATATATAGCATAATGCGCACATTTTAAAACCAAGGTCGTTACTTATTTATATAGTGTAA
Organism: Flaveria trinervia; assembly: GCA_025506515.1. NCBI lineage: Eukaryota > Viridiplantae > Streptophyta > Magnoliopsida > Asterales > Asteraceae > Flaveria > Flaveria trinervia. Next base: position 77,262,400 of record CM046453.1, read on the forward strand.
TTTTTATTTGTAGACGTTGGTTTTCAAGAGTTGTAGTATTTACTTCAATAAAGAAATTTGATATCTTGGTACCTTTTGAAATGAAATCACTACATTTGTATAGTGTTACGTAAAAGGATTATTAGAACTGATCATGTGATATTGCGCACACATAACAAGTGAATCTTAGGGTGGTATTTGCCTATTTGGGTTTCTTATTTGAACAGTTTATGCTTATAAATAGAAGTAGATAAACTGATAATCAACTTTTAAAGACAACTTATTTCACCCTAAGGGGAAGTTTGTAATTTTGAATTCACAAGAGTAATTTGATTAGCAATATGCTTATTGAAAACAACTTCTTTCACCCCTTGAGTTAGCACATAAGTAAACACTTAAAAGAGTTCATCTGCTTTTAAAAACGCGATATACATTTTCCATTGGATTAACAAACGTTAATTGTTTACATCTCATTCTTGTAGATATGGGACTTTAACATGGGTCGATTGGCTAGTCCCGAAGAATCTGATGCAAATAATGAAGGGTTCATGATGAAGACGTTTAATGAAATTTTAAGCGAAGCATCATTACCTGACAAAACAGGTTTAGGAGAATTGCAAGGGATAAGTTACTCCACATCACATACTGATATTGCAGCTTTAAATGTAAGACTTTTTTCGGTTTTGTGGTCATTATATCTCGAAGGTATATGTTAAGTTATTAACCAGTTATGTACTTGCCAAATATCAACATTTAGCTCATAATTCAGAACAACTCAAATGACAGAAAAGCACCATTAAGTTTTGAAACACAAAATGGGTATGGTGGTTCAAATGATATCCAGTTCACGGAGCAAAATGTTATTACGGGGGGTGAAAAACTTGCCACGTCACTAACTAAAGCTGATATCGAGCTTTTGGCGAAGAATAGAGGCGATGCAATGCTACGTTACAAGGAGAAGAAAAAAACAAGAAGGTATTTTTCTTATTGTTTAGGCTTTTTAGTTTATAGCATTCAAGTATTTTATTTTTGATTCTTCAGTATCAAAATAAGTTTGTAGATAAACAAGTAGCTTTTGATGATGTATATTTGTGTAGATATGACAAACACATTCGATACGAGTCAAGGAAGGCAAGAGCCGATACTAGAAAGCGAGTAAAGGGTCGATTTGTGAAGGCCAATACCGAAGACGTTGGTGGTTAAGCTGGTTTTCTAATGACGCATGTATGTGTATTTATGTAGGTTTTTTATCTGTCGACAAGTAGCATTAGATGTTTTAGGTGTTTTGCAGGATTTTTAGAAGTATGAGAAAAGAAAACGAAGATTTAGATAGAGTTATCTTCATTCTTGTCGACCGTGTGCTAAAATTTCTTCTTTTGTATCCCAAATGTTGTCACTTTTACGTGCGATTCTCGGGTCAACTCGAAGAATTTAGGACCTCTAGTGAGTAATAATGACGAGATAGGATGATAACGCTTGGTTTAGAACATGTATTGTGACAACATATGTGAAGAAGTTATTTATCTACTGTGTTTAAAGTTTTATGCCCCGTTTAGAGGGCAAATGACATGAACAAATGTAATAAAAGAAGACAATTTTGTTAATAGCAAATATAATTTGGTGTATATTAACTTATGACAAGTTAACATTTAGCTTGTGCTGTATAGATGGTATTTAAAATTTAAATAGTCATAGAATAGTTTGTTGATTTGGTAACTTAATCAACATAATAATATCTTGTGATCGATCCGGTGTGCACATATGACTAACTTTATGTAATCCTATGTCATCACTAAACACCTTTTGTCCATTATAAAGAAAATATGGATACACATTTTGTCAGTCAACAATTAATCACAACAAGAACACAACAGATTTAGGGACACGTCCCTCGATATCCTATTTATACTAAAAATAATCATAACCATACTTAGTATTTCTCGTCTATAACAAAACTATAGATGGAGAGTAAGTTGTAGACAAACCTTACCTCTATCACAAATAATAAAAAAAATTGTTTTCGGCAAGACACTCAATTCTATAATATAATATCTAAAACATTTAAAACTCTATCCACTTGCTTGACAAGATCTACTAAATTCTTATCTTTTCAAATTGACAACTTGATAGATATTTAGATATGGAATCAACTAACACTTTTATCGTGTTAGAATTTAGTCTAATTTAAGACTAAAAGACTATTTGATAGTTTTTTAATGATTATTAAAATACTATCTTTTAAAAATCATGATATATTTTAATGGTTTAAATTTTTAATAGTTAAGAGGTTACCTTTTTAAATAATCAAGAGGTAACCATTATGATGTTACTTCTTAACGATTTAAACTTAAATTTACCTCTTAAGTATTAAAAGTCTATTAACTATTGAAAAGATAACCTCTATCAAACCCTAATGTACATAAATATGAGTGTCCCTGGTCTAAGAAAAAAGCTATGATAAACATGACATGAAAGCTGTTATTGAATTTAGTTTCAAGAATAAAATACGATGATAGTGTAAATCGACATCCCATTTTATAAAAAAACACCCCACTTTTATTTATTATGATCAACTCTCGTTTTGCGTACAGGAGTTGATCAAGACAAGGACAGGATATTATGGGTTCTATTAAGTACGATGATAGTGATGGGAGTTGATCATAGTTGGAGTGAAAATCACAACAGAAATGCAAACAATAATTAATAATGGCAAGTACTAGTATTTGTGTCGTGTAACAGTTTGTTGTTTAATGATGCTATTTAGTGTTCTTTTTAGCTTGTAGTGCGTATATGCAATGATAAAACATGGTATTTGATTTAGCTCCCGTTTTGCGTAGGGTCAGAGAAGGATTCATATCGCTTCACGATCTGAAACAATTTGTGCACAAGTCTATTTCTCGCGAGTTAAACCCATAATCTCAAGATCATAAAATAAGGTCTTTTGATTTCACATGTTTTAGCTTTTGTATCATCGATATCTTCGAGACAAAACAAAATAAATCACCTCTTCAACGCATAAATGGTCAAGAGTTCACGTTCATCATATATTATAGAAGTGGAAACACGCGTCGGTTGGCACACATCAGGTCAAGGCCAAGTAACATGTTAAAATGGTAACTTTTGGTATGTATCAAAATAAGTTTAGGTTCACCACTAAACACTTTTTGTCAATCATAAAGAAAATATGGATGCAATTTTTGTTAGTTAACAATCACTTAATCACAGCAAGAACACACCAGATTTGGGGAGACGTCACTCGAATCTTTCTCTTGGTTTTATTGAATATTGAAGGAGTAGATTCTATATAACTACCGTATCCTATTTATACTAGAAATACACAAGCAAAATGATATTATAATATGATATCTAAAGGGTTGTTTTGCAGCCTCTTAATCAGCCTCATAATGATTCAAATGTCTGAATGGTTCAACACTTAATGATTCAGAGTGTTTGTTTCGCGAGCAAATGTTTGAATGGTTCAGACATTTGACTCTGAATTGTTAAGCATTATACTAGTGATGAATGATTAAATGACTAATGCTGAATGATTAAGACTTTTTATTTGAATCGGTCAGATATTTGCATTTGAATAGTTAAACTATATACTAGCTGTTAGTAGTTCAGACTTCTTAATGGTTCAACAATTAATGGTTCAGACCTTTTTATTAATTCAACATTTAATCATTCAGAAGTTGTTAAACAGCCCTTTAAACTCTATCCACTTGCTTGACAAGATCTTACTAAAATCTTATCTTATTAATTGACAACTTGTTAGATATTTTGATATGGAATTAACTAACACTTTTATCGTGTTAGGATTTAGTCTAATTTAAGAGTAAAAGGTTGTTTGATAGTTTTTTAATATCTATTAAAAGATTACATTTAAATAGTTATTAAAAAACTACATTTTAATGGTTATTAAGAGCATAGTTTTTAATAGTTAATATGTAATCTTTTTTAATGATTAAAAGATAATTTCTATGATCTTACTCCTTAACCATTCTGTAAGTTTATATCTTAACTATTAAAAAAGTATAAACTATTAAATTAACGTCTTAATAATCATTAAAATACTACTAAACACTAATGTACATAAATATTAGAGTCGCTCGTCTGAAAAAAAAACTATGATATACATGACATGAAAGCTATTTTGAACTCAGATTCAAGAATAATCCATGAGTAGGAGAGGAAATTATCGGATGGATTTGATGCAGTTGGAATGAAAATCACAACTGAAGTGCAAACAATAATGAATAATTATTGATGGCTAGTACTAGTACTTGTGTAGTGTAACAGTGTGTTGTTTTATGATTGCTAATATAAACACCTACTCATATAAATCGACACCCTTTCATACGTCGCATATGGTCTATACACGGCGTATAGGATCGAATACACTAAAAACGAGAAAAATTCAAGGGTTGCCAGAGAGCTATACGCCCCATATAGCCCTATACGACCCCCCTATACGACACATATAGGGTTATACGACGCGTATAGCGAATTTCGACACTGACTACGAGGAAAAATTCAGGGGGTTGTCAGAAGCTATACGACACATATAGCCTTATACGACACATATAGCCCTATACGACCCCCTCTATACGACGCGTATGGGGCTATACGACACATATAGCCCTATACGACCCCCCTCTATACGACGCGTATGGGACTATACGACACGTATAGAAATTTTGGGGTGTTGATTTAAAATATTGGGGTGTCTATTTAACCAAACCCGTGATAAAACATGGAGTAGAATCTCGGTTTTAATTCAAAATTTTATTTTCAAGTTTTCGGTCCCTGTGGTTTTTATTTTCTTACAATGTCAGTATATGAAGTACCACTGTTCGGTCCCTGTGGTTTTAATTCAAAATTTTATTTTCAAGTTTTCGGTCCTTGTGGTTTTTATTTTCTTACAATGTCAGTATATGAAGTACCACTGTTAGAATATTATTGTTGACTTGTTGTAAATAGACTAATATACTGTTAGTTATTAAGAATATATATAAAAGGATAAAATCCTAAAAATCCCTCAACCCCTCTCCATTCAAAAAAGATATATTGTGTATAGTGTTTGACTTAGCTCCCGTGTTGCGTAGGGTCTGGGATGAGTCGCATCGCTTCATTATCTGATGTATACAAATTTACCCTACATTTCATGCGTGAGTCTATTTTTCACAAGTTGAACCCATAATTTCAAGATAACAAAATAACAACCTTACTAGTTGCTTCAAAACTCGTCCCTTTTAAATCCTATCCCAACCAAAATCAAGTCACTAAATTTTTTGTTTTAAACGGGTCCTTGGGTAGCGATTCTTGTTTTAAACGGGACCTTGGGTAGCGATTCTTGTTTTAAACGGGTATTTGATACTTGACTTAGCTCCTGTAATTTTACGCAGGGTTTGTGGTAGGGCCAGATCGCGTTGCATATGATATAAACATTATTGCCTTACACTTTGTGTAGAAGGTTATTTCTCACGGCTTAAGCTTATGACCTAAAATAACCTTGCTAGTTATTTCAAGACCCGATCTGAGAGATTTAGACCAAGAGTGAGTGTCAAAAAGATACCTACACAATGGTGTAGTAAGTCACTAGAAGTCCAGTTGTAAAACTAGTCCTTGGTGAGTTGGTGGTGGTTAGGAGAGTTAAAACAATTTAGTGTTGACGCAATTGACAACACTATTGTTGTAGATGATTATCACATTTTCCTATTGTTGTAGATGATTATAAAATTTTGGCAAAAGTTGTAGCTTGTGTAGTCCGCAACGTTGTTTTTGGTTTGAGAAAATGATTATTAGTGACCAGCTACGATGGTGTTTCGGATTGCATAATTTGGCAAAAGAAATGATTTCAATGACCTCATCATCACCATACCGATCAAGGGGTTGAGGATGCAAGAGCAAAGAGAGTGGAATCATTGGTTGGTGGTGCTGTGACTGTTCTGTGTGCTCGTCGATTGAAATGCAATTAGAGTGGAATCATTGATTGCATAATTTACTCTAAAACATTATAACTAGAAATTTGGTGATTTGGGCCGAGAACTATTTTCAACTAGTAAACCTTTTGTGTATGTGGCATGCGCGGTGTGAATAAAACATATGGATATGAACTACGAAAAATACTTTGACAAAACACTTTACGACACCAAATACATATATTTTGAACATTTCAGTTTAATCGGCCCGACTTCTTGCGACCCTTAGATTTTGTCCTCTAAGTGGTATGTTAGACGTAAAAACTTCCTCCAATATGTTCAAACATATGGCATATGCTTGTTCACAATCTACACTCATCAACTTTGTTACATGGAATGTGCTACATGTGACGCCAGATTCTGAGCGTTTCCCAGCAATTGTTGTGAAAGTCTATTTGAACTTGCATACTGGAAAAACAGCTAGTCACACCATAGGCGTCACTAATGCTACATAACGGTCTCTACCGAAGAGGACATAATGAATGCTGGTAGATATACTAATATTACCTACTTGAATGACTTACAGAGCGTGCCTGCCGTACTCTTAAGTGCTTTCTCTTACCTTGATGACATAAAGTGATTCAGTTACAGCCATTTGCTGATTCAAACTTGGCTGACGGGCTTTTAATCCGAACTTGACAAACGGATTTCTGATTTGTCAAGTAAGGGCCGAATGATAAAAAAACAGATTCACCGTTTCAGAATTTATAGGTTAGCCACTTTTATAACTTGTAAGTGAACTTTCTTTTATTAGAAGAAATGCATGTCAAAAGAAACCAAAACCTGAGATCTTTTGCATTGCATACAACCTTATTAATTTGAAAGAACTCATGTGTAGAGACAGAATTCTACAAATTTAATTCACACATACACCAATAATATTTAAGCTTCCCGCTTTTACTAACCTCAAAAATCAGGTGTATTCTCAAAGCATCCCAAACCAAAAGAGTCGGCTTTTTGATACCCTTCATGTTCATGAAGCAGCTGCAGCCATAGGAACTGACCTGTAGCATGCTCTCTTAGCCGCACGGACAATATCCTCGATCTGTCAAGAATACATTAAAAAATTAATATAGATTAATTAGCCAGAATTCCACAAGTAAATCAAAATTAAAAGTGTATATAAAACTGAAAGAGTGGTAAAAGATTTGACCTGAGGAAAAGCCATTCTCTCGAGATTAGCAGCATAAGGTGTGGGAACATCAGCTCCTGCGATCCTTTCGACTGGCGCATCAAGATAACCAAAGCTATCTTCAACAACCGATGTACTGCAACAAATGATCCCATTAAAACCTATTTTATGATTTTTGTTGGTAAAAAAGTTGGTAGAGTTCAAAGATTGTCGATTTGTTAACTCATAGCAGCAACATTAATCAAATGAAAAATATTACCAGGTCAGTTATTGTTGGTTTTATTTCAAAGGGATGAAAGAACTAAAGGTAACAAAAAAAAAGTTTACAAAGGAAATGGGTCAGCTGCTTCAAACAGGTTGAGAGTCTGCTAAATTGTGTTGTTCAAAGAAATTAGATTGCTACTGGATTAACTTAATTTTTGTAATCATACTTAACAAGCTAACTAGTTATTAAAAGAAATTAAACTGGAAAGTAGGTGATACCAGATTTCAGCACCAACACCATGTTGAGGGAACCCCTCTTCAACAGTGACCAGCCGGTTAGTTTTTCTAACAGAAGCGTTGATTGTAGCTCTATCTAGTGGTCGAATAGAACGCAGGTTTATAACCTGTAAAATTATGCAGGTGCACTTATATAAGCATGGTATTTCTCTTTTGAAAGATGATTAATAACTTAGCTTTTTTGGACTTATATATGGTTACCTCTGCATTTATCCCTTCCTTTTCAAGTATTTCAGCAGCCTAGAAATGCACAAACCCATTATATCAGATTCACAAATAAAATTGTTTAAAAAAAGATGATTGAAATACGCCTAAAACCAGTAAGAACCATATATGATAAATGAGGACCTTAGAGACATGTGTTATGATCTACTACCTTCAATACAAAAGTAGTGGTGGCTTCAAAAAGGTCATATGGGTAAAACTTTATAACTTAGCTGAAACTGAGACATGTTTTAATGTTGAAAATTTTATAGTGTGTATTCAATTTCAACACATTTAACAGAAAAAAGATCAACTTGGGTCATATTTTATTATGAACAAGCCAAATAAGGAAAATTTTATACTGTAGTAAAACCAAAACAGGAGATGGGTCAAACATTGCCTGCAGTGTACTCATGATTATAAGTTATAAGTTATAACCTCTTTAACTCATTTTATTTTACAAAATTATATTATCTTATAGTACAGTTTTTTGACTTCTTGTAATTCTATTTAACACTAAGTATCTATAAAGTAAAGGTAGAAAAATGTTAACAGGTCACCCGATCTTGCCCATTTGGACCCACGCTAAAAATTGTCCCAAACCCATTTTAGTCAATTACTCAACCTGCCCGGTTTGCCACCTATAACAAAAGCTTTTTGTTTTTATTGACATGATATATCCTCAATCAAGGAAACTTCTCCAACTTCTTATTTACGAGATAGAGTTTTTTTTCCTGTGTATGGGATTTAAGCTATGGAATATATATGTGTGTATATATAGATGCAGACTCATGGGCTAGATCAACTGTTCCAACAGACCTTAAGAGCATAGCCAACCATCTTCGAGAAAGCTGTAATTGTGACATCTTTCCCTTCTCTTTCAATCTGTGACCAATAAACACATTGAGCCAAATCCGACAAATTCACAGTAAAAATAACTAAAACTTAATCTGTTTTGGTGAAAAACCTTTGCTTTTCCAATAGGAAGACAGAAGCTTGAATCAAGGACTTCAGCAGAAACAGGGAAAGATTCACCGTATCTAATGAGTATAAAATACAAAATCAAAAGAACTGTATGACCTACATGAGAAATAAATGATAAGTAGATGTGGCAATTATTTGCAAGTCTGGTTGACCCGAAATAGTTTTCATCCACAAATTTTAAATTACAAGATTTTACTATTTTAGTAAATATCTAATTATTTAACAAAATAATATACGAGGCTTTATGCATTAAAAGTATACCTTGGATGACTTTTAACGAACTTTTTGCTTTAAACAATTTGACTCATTAAAGATACAAGTGTATAACCAGAATTGACCCTTTAACAAATATATGGGTCGAAAATGCCACCTCTAAATTGGTAATTGTCATTTACTCACAGCAACTCATTTTCAAGAAAAACAACAGGATCAGGGTCTCTAATTGCAGCTTTTAAAAGCCCGCGAGCATCTTCAGAGGAGTAAGGTACAAGCACTTTCAAACCAGGGACTGACCCATACCATGCACCATAACACTGCATAATATTGCAAAATTCAAATGAGTTTTTCTTTTCAAAAAAAAATTCTTGGAGAATGGTGAGTGAAGAACATAGCATTAACTCTGGTAACAAAAGAATACTTCCTTTTCTAAAATCCATGATTAATAAATTAGCTCACTACTAACGACAGTAATTACCAAAATATTGTTTAAAGTTTAAACTAAATATTGAATGTTGAAACCCTAACTAATATATTGTTATCCTTTATTCAAATTAAATAATGCTTGATTATGTTTCAGGATTATCAACTACCCATTGTTACCATTTGCCGCTTTTGATCAATATGGTAAATAGTGGAGATTTGTGCCCAGGGAGTAGTATAAGAACCAACTACCAAGGCCTCAAGTGGCTAAACTTAATAACAAAACTTGGAAGATATACAAGTAATAACAAAAAGCCTATTCTTTTCTTAACAGTTAAAGCTATGTATCACATTCAACAAGATTATCATTTGTCAAATGTCAATGTAAGATGACTATGAACACTCTATAGTCTACTAATTCATTGCTATGTAACAAATAAATCGAATTAAACTTTATGATGTATTAACATCATTTTTGGGGAACACATGTGGCAATTGATGAGAAAACAATTAAAAAAAAGAAAAAAAAAGGCCAAAGTCAACAATCCAACCTGGGAATGTTGAGCACCAACACCAGCAGCGGGCCCATTTGGTCCCCGAAAAACAATTGGTACATTAATCTGCCCAGCAGACATGTAGTTTGACTTTGCAGCAGAATTGATAATATGATCAATCGCCTGCAAATGATCACCAACAGCCCAAAGTTAAGTTCATTTTGCCTAAAACTGCAAGAGAGTATGAATTTTCAGATTTTAATGGTTTCAAAGAAATTAATGATTTAAACTTGACTTCTATCAGAATACAGAATGTTAAGCACAGATAGATACTCTCGCTTAATGATATTTGATTTATGTGTTAACAAAATGTGAAGGGAAAATAGAAACAAGAACTATCCAGAGATTAAGACGGGAAATGTGACCTGCATAGAGAAGTTGAAAGTCATAAACTCTATCACAGGCCTCAGACCATGATATGCAGCACCAACTCCAATCCCAGCAAACCCAGCCTGAAAAATATGGGGAAATTTTTTAATCTAGAAGCTAGAAAGGATAATTATCTACTAAAACTGAAGGGAATAGGGAATAACTTCCAAACCTCGGTGATAGGAGTATCAACGACCCTTTCTGGACCATATTTGTCCAGTAGTCCCTTGGTTATCTAACAAAGCCAACAAAATGTACAGTGAGAGCTTGAGACAAAACACAAGATATATTTAATTTGTAGAGGGGCTTATGTTAACCAGTTATTTACGAAAAGACTGATTTATCTCTAATAACTCAGATAAATCAAACTTTAAAGGAAATGGGTTGAGTAAGTAATAACATATCATAAGTCGCCCGACATGTAATTTAAATGTATAAAACCTCCTAAATCATTATATTTATTAAAACTGGATTACTATTAAAATAATATATATTTTGCGATAATACTGGAGCTACTTAACTGATTATCTTAAAAATAAAAAAAAAATGGACAAAAACAATATCAGGTCAAACCAACCCATTTTAACCCATACAAAATTATCAATTTTGACCCGTTAAATTTGCTGACCTGCCCATTTTGCCATCTTTAGTTATTTGATTTTTAGAATATGAGAGAAGCATAAACTACTAACCTTGTATGCACCCTGATATTCTCCTACCTGTACATTATAAGAATATGAGCATCAAATAAATGAAAAAAAAAGCTCTCAGTAACCTTTTATGAAAATACTTTTACCTCTTCACCCATAATAAAAACATTAGGATCAGCAGCCATTTCCTCGTCAAGAGCAGAGTTCAGAGCATCTCGTACTGTCATCTGTAACAACTTGAAAAGTAAATCTAAAACCCAACCCATTTATAAGACACCAACACCAAACTAAGTTTTTAAAGTAAAAAATGTAATGCTTGACAAAAATTTAAATAAAAAAAACTTCAAACATGAAATTAGCAAATTGCAGAAGCTTTTCTTGATCTCAAACTTTAGTAGGTTTATTCATCCTTTTAATGAATCTCTCCATGTTTTCTTGGAATTCAGTCGCTAGATTAGTTGTTACAAGTTTAACGCGAGTGAATTCTACCATATTAAGCTCTAGGTTAATTATTGATATAAACATGTGAGACGAAAATGAAAGCAACTCCTACAGACACATAAATAACGCTGTAAATCCTAGCATGTAAAGAATATTATGTGGGACGGTGGGTGTCAATTTGGTCCCATGTTTCATAATACGGTGACCTTTTGAGTTTCACTATGTCCCTATATAAATAAGCCAAATAGCTCTTGAACTTGCGAAATAACACTTACAAATTTACATCCCGTATTTGTAATTTTCATTTCTACTGCCATATATAAAGACTGAACTACAATTCCAAACTTTTTCTTGAACAATTTCTTCTCATAAGTGTCAAACTTGCTACTCAAATTACTATCATTCACAAAATGCTATTCACATCAACTTAGCTCATTAGTTAACCAACAGTCTGGTATCCTCTAGGGTAGTTGTGTAGCAAAAACAAATCCAAATTACGATAATAAACAAGCATACAAAGCAAAACTCCATTCACCTCTTTGGTTGCGGATGAGTAATTCCTCAAAGCTGATGCTACAGCCCTTAACCTCAACATATTATTCCCCAGACCCTGAATAAACAAAAAACATCAACCATTTTTCATACCAACAACATTTTTATTTGCTAAAAACAGACGCTCGTCCTTTCATTTACCTGAGATGATAATCCCGTAGCTCCCCCAACCTTTTGCCTCAAAATCCCCCACATATTTTCTTCTTTTACGCCAAAAGCTTCAAGCACAACAAATAGCGAAACAAAATTATAATCAACCGTTCCTCTAAACAATAACCTAGAGAGAATGGCATTCCAAAGCACGAAGATTCAACGTATAACACGAACACATCAAACAATCAACAAACGGATCGTTTCGACATCGGATCTATAACAATAACACATCGAGATCTACAAGCGTACAAATTACAAAAACCTAATTCCTAACATTTCAAACACGGTGAATGACGAGCAATAAACGATATTAGATTGAGATCATCAGATGAATTTTGATTTATGATGATAGAGGATAAAAGTGAGGGATAATCGGTTGCTTACAACTTCCGATCAACTGCCGATGAAGGTTGTAGGAGATGATTCTTCAGAATGAAATGGTGTCCTTCGGTGGTGTGAAGGGGTTGTTTAGTTTAGTTTAGTTTAGTAATGTTGTATTGTTATGTGTACGTTGGCCCTAACTTTAGTTTGGTGAGGGTAGGAGGTGTATTCCTCTAGAGTCTAGATGCTTAGAAGCTTATTATTAACGTTACGGGTATACCTAACGAGTGGATTAAACTAGGTGCGACATACTACATTATAAATCGACACCCCTCTATACCTATCATACGTGGCGTATACGAGACGTATTGGGTCGAAGAATCTGAAAACGAGGGAAATTCAGGGGCTGTCAGAAAGCTATACGTCTCATACAGCCCTATACGACTCCGTATACGACGCGTATAACAATTTTCTACACTGACTACGAGAAAAAAACTCAGGGAAAATTACCTAAATGAACATTTGACCAAATAAAATTACAAAACTAACCGGTCAAAAATTCAATTTAAAAAAAAACCAATCGTTGGCCGCCACGTGGCAACCCTCGCTAACATGGCGAGTGAATAGTGAAATCCCTCGCTGACATGGCGAGAGAATCACATAATCCTTCGCCCACGTGTCATCCCTCGCCCATTCGGTCTGACACGCGACCTGTCCCTCGCTGACTAGGCGAGGGATTATGTGTTTCCCTCGCCCATATTTACGAAAATGTCACTCCTCGTCAATTTAAAAAAAACAAAAATCCGAGATTTTTTTAATATTTATTATTATTTTAATATTTATTATTATTTTAATAACTAATGTTTTTTTAATACTAAAAAAATTAATATAATTTTATTTTCCTCTATAAATACCATATTAACTCTTAACAAATCTTACATTCTTTTAAAAAAACTTCTTCTAAAAATTCTTTGAAAGTTATAAAAATGTCAGTAATATCATACTATGCAGTGGTGGTAAATGGCATTTTGTAAACGGTGTCGAAGAATATCTACCAACTAAAGGTAAATGTGTTATAAATGTTCTTAGTTTATCTAGTAATATAACATTTGATGAATTAAAATATATGATTTCTTCAAAACTGAAAATTCAAAGTTATATACGATTATCGTATAAAATGTCTACGTCATTTTATCGATATTTCTGATGATAAAGATTTACTATATTTTATGAATGTGGTTCTTAATGGTCCAAACGAAATTTTTATGTTATTCGTCAGTGAAGAATGTGATATTGTTGGTAGTAGCTCTGCTGTCCAGAAAAAAAAATTAAATTTTACAAACGAAACTGAAAAGTTTATTTATGATTTAAATGATATTTCTGTGGATAACGAGAGTTATAGTGATGTTAAACAAGAATGTGATTATGAAAACCAAAAAAATAATAAATTTTGTGAAAAAGAGGATCCGTCTTCCTATCATTTTGAGTATAATATTCATGAAGATATATTTTTTTCACAACCGGAGTCATTAGCGGATCTTACAAATAATTCACTCAAAAATACTAGCTATGGGTTGTCTACTATATCTGAAGACGGTTTTTTCAACAACAAAGAAGAATTACAACTCAAATTGGATACGATGTGTCTTACTGAATGTTTTGAGTATAAAGTGGTTAAATCATCAAAAAGTAGATTCGAGGCGTCATGTCGTAACGATGGTTGCGATTGGTGTATCCGTGCGTATTGTTTTAAAAGTACAAGTATTTTTCAAGTTAGATATTTTAATTCAGTACATACTTATTCAAAAACACAAACTTGTCCCAATATTCGTCAAGCAAACAAAAAGGTATTGGGTCATATCATTAAGGACCAATTAAAAGATAGTGGTCGAATTTACCGGGGTAAAGAAATTATGAATGATATTAAAGAGAGATTTAAAGTTAGCATATCGTACGCTCAAGCTTGGCGTGGAAAAGCTTATCCGCTCGAACTTTTAAAAGGATCTCCAGAAAAATCGTTTTCGCGTCTTCCTATTTACAGCTACAACTTAAAGAAAGCAAACCCGGGTACGGTCACTGAAATTGTTGTAGATGAAATTGGACGTTTTGAAATGTTATTTGTGGCGATCGGTGCAGCGGTAAGTTAATATTTGAGTATAGTTTTTGATAATATTTTAATAATACTAACATTATTTCTTTTAGTTAGATTTTAAGTTTTGTGCAATTTTTACGGCCTTTAATTGTGATCGATGGGGCACATTTAAAGGGAAAGTTTTTAGGCACCATGTTTTTGGCAGTAGGTATGGATGGAAACAATCAGATTTTACCAGTTGCATATAGTGTTGGTAAAACAGAGAGCGGAGAGTCATGGATATGATTTTTATCAAAACTAAAAGAATGTATTGGTGATAATTTAAATTTGGCAATTATATCTGATAGAGCTGCCTCAATTGATATGGCAATCAGAGCTGTCTTTCCACATGCATATCATGGGTTATGTTGTCGTCATTTGATGGAGAATCTGGGGTTAAAGTCTATGAAAGGAAAAAACTACGAGTCATTGTGATGGCAGACCTGTAAAGCTTACAGAGTTTCTGATTTTGAAGAGCGATTTTATACACTCACCGTTGTACTTCCACGCGTTCAAAATACTTTAGTCAATGTCAGGTTTGAAAAATGGGCAAGAGCACACTGTTCAGGAAGTCATTATAATATTATGACTTCTAATAGTGCTGAGTCTATCAATGCGTTGTCACGACATGCTAGAAAACTATCAATTATTGGGCTCGTTGAATTTTTTCGAGAAAATCTACAAAAATGGTATTTTAATTGTAGACAGATTGCAGGTAATATTTTTATATAAAACATCAATATAATATTTTATGTTATTTGTTAAAAATACTAACATATTAATTTTTGTAGGTGATTTGTCACATAGTCTTACAAAATGGGCAGAAAATAAAATAACAAGAAGAATTGCAAAAAGTGCAACATGGACTGTGACCGGAATCGATGATCACACATTTGAGATTGCAGACGGAGGCAAAAAAGTTTGGTTGATTTGTGGAGCAGAACATGTAGTTGTAGACAATAGGAACTCTCTAGTTTACCTTGTGGTCACGCGATTGCTGTTTCAAGGTTTTTAAATATAACAGATTGTAGTCACTGGGCTTTAAACTGGTTTAATAAAGATATATATAAGGCTACATATGAGGAGTCAATAAATCCTTTACCAGCACAATCTGAGTGGGAGATACCTTCTGATTTCGTGCCTATGCAGCCACCGCTGATGAATAAAACACAAGCTGACAGACCGCGAGAAAATAAACGCATACCGTCACGTGGTGAGGTAGTAAAAGAGGTTGTATGTAGTAGATGTTGTACACAAGGTCATAACCGCGACCAATGCAGAGCCCTACTGCCATCACGGGTCAAAATCAAAATCAAGGCAGATGGAAGTAGTAATCCATATCAACCCACAACATATGTCAACCCTGAAAATTTTCGTGAATACGTTTTTGACGCAACTAGCCAACCATCACAAATATGGGATTTTGATTTGAACGAACCTTAATGTTGAAATCATATTGTTTTTTATTTAAACATTTTGTATTAACGTTTAATGTTTGTAATATTATTAAAATGAATTTTTATATTTTAATTATTATTCCATTCTCCCTCCCTATAAATAGAACCAAGTATTCATTGCAAAAACTTGAATTTCATCTATTTCACCAACAAAATCCCATCATGTCTTTACATATCTTCATTCAACAACAACCAATTTTTCATTCATCCTACCATTTAACAAATAGAAAATCCATCCATCTCACCAAGAAAATCTCTTCATCTCACCAAGAAAAAAATATTATTTGTTTTTCACATACGTCCTCCTCCAAAACTAAATATACACATTGCTACACCAATACTAACTTATCTACATAATACTGATCAAAACATTCTACTGTCTTGTTAAAAATTTTCTTATCTACATAATACTGATCACGTGATGAGAAGTATTATAACCGAGAGTAGGAGCTTTCACATTCAAGTAGTTAAGATATGTTCTACAACTTACATCTTACCTGGGCCAATGAAGTCGGCTAGCTCTGATTACGGGTTGCCTGCTCACTATTACTAGAAGATATATTATGTGTTGATGGGAAATAATGAAGACATCGTCCGTGTTGACGAAAAATAATGAAGACATGCTACGTGTTAACAGAAAATAATGAAGACATGCTACGGGAAATAATGAAGACATCCTACATGTTGACGAAAAATAATGAAGACATGCTACGTGTTAACAGAAAATAATGAAGACATTCTACGTGTTGACAGAAAAAATATATATGTTATTATTTTTAATTTTTAATTCTTAAAAAATTGGTAACATGCTACGTGTTGACAGGAAAAAATATATATGTTATGTGTTTATAGGAAATAATTTGTACATTTATATTTTTCTAACATTATTATTAAAATGAAAAAATAAATAAAGTACTGCTATAAACATCACAATTTAAAAACTAAAAATGCATTCAACAGCTTAGATTAACTTTATATTACAATGACAAACACACAAAATAATAAATTATAAAAAATAATAAAAGATATTTTAACGTGGACGCGGTAAGCTACGCCAGAAATACAACTGATCTGCCATGAAATGTCGATATAACTTACATGACTCTTTAAAATTCTCACCATAATCTATATGTTTCCCTGTAACTAAATGTTCCATCAACATACAAACGTAAACTCCTTCATTACCCCTCAAGGATTGGGGCGATGTAACATAATCTTCATTTACTTCAATCCCAAATGGTTTTTCTGGACCAGTCTTTTTCCAGAAATGAAGATTTACTAATAAAGCACTAAAATACACAGACAATTTCATTAACGTCGGATGAATCAATCGACCAAATTTATCATCACCTATTTCTTCACCACAAAAAATCTCTATTTTTATGGTACGCAAATTCACACGAACAAACACCCATTCTTCACTCTGAACACAAAAAGGAAAGTATACATAATCAACATCTAAAATAGATGGATACGGGTTGAACTTTCCATCAGCAAATGAAACAGCATGCTTGCTACACGAATCAGTTAAGAAGTCAAAAAATTGTGGAGGTAGTATGGTCCAACGCATATTTGACATTCCATCTTTGTATAGCTCTCTGTGTCTCCAATTCATCATTCTTAAAACCCAACCTTCAACATGCTGAATAAAAATACATTTATTAATACATTACAAAAAAACTATATTAATAATGTGTAGAAAAATTCACCACTGCGCTGAAATAACCGTTACGTCTGTAACCTAATAAAATACCCCAAAAATTCTTGTCAAGTTTTATAGGTGTTAAAAATATAGCAGAGTAACAAAAAGGGGCATCCCCTTGTTATAAAATTCTATAACATCTTTTGACCATTTTTCAGATTCATCATCTGGAATGACACATCTACATACAGTAGGTCGATTGGTTTGTACACCGGGGTTTTGAACATCCGAAGTTGAAGATTCGGATTGATTCTTTGGACGTCTCCATTTACTCATTATCCAAGTTGACGATTTAGGAGCGGGTTGAGAAGAGTATTGATGATGTTCATCCATAGATGTATGAAAAAGAAAATGAAGATGACTTTGATGGTGAATGAAGTGTAAATGAGGTATCTATTTATAGATGGATAATAAATAAAGAAAATATGTATTTGAAATTATTAAAATATAATAAAATCGCTTTTTAAAATTATTATGATTTTTTTCTTTGATATGACATAATATTCTTTGAACCTACTATATAAGATGGTATTGTAAGTTCTAATTTTTTTATAAGTTAATATGACATCTAAGAGAAGAAGAAGGGGAAATCGAATAAGAGAAAGACAAAGAAACGGGTCAAGTTCTAATCCAGCAATTTATATTGATTTCAATTCAACTCCTACAGAGAATCATCATTTTGATAATCCTAACTGGTCTCCTAATATTATCCGGTTTTTCTACAATGGAGATACATCTTTCTGTAGGATATCTTGTATGGGTCTTATGATACTTGATAGAGAATTTTGGGGTAGCCTTATAGGTTATTGTGGCAGTGGTTATATACAAACTATTGTAAGTTTTATATATAATTTTCACGTTATGTTATTTAAGTTCATAGAATAATAATACTTATTTTTCACAGTATGTTCGTGCTTGGACAAACAGACTTTTAACTTGGCGGATTAATGAAATTCAAAGAACCGGTGAGATACCAGGCCCGAATTGTTGGACTATTCTTCCGTATGAGTTTGTCGAACTAATATTTCAAGGGGCGCCTAATGCAAATGAATACGACAATGTCATGAATGAGTTATATCCTTCATTGTGGGAGGTTGATACGGTAATTATTATATTTATTTTTACATAATTAAAAAAAGATTAAATAAAATAAAAATAAAAGTTAACTTTGCATTATTCCGGCAGGTATACATACCAATACATGACAACGATGAAAATTGGTATCTTTTTCACATTGCTATGGACACACTGCAACTAAAAATATTTTTTTCCATATGAATGTCGTGAAAATACTTGTTTTGATTTATCGTGCATTCATCGTGACACATATCGAATTGTTATTGAATTTGAGTCTTATTTTATATGGTTTTTACAACGTATATCGTACTTTGATTTATCGGGAAAAGAAGAAATTCTTGAATTAGAAACATCTGAAGAAACTGTTTGGCCTTATAATGGTGGTCACATTGGTCGAGATTCTGGAGTAGTTATCTATATGTTACTAAGTAGGTTGGTTCAAAACAGATCATTGGCGTGAGAAGAAGTAAATCTGCAAGATGTTTGTCTTAGATACAGACGTTTTATAGCTGTAAATTATACGCAATGCGTACAATGTAATGTGCTATTTTATAAAATATATTATTATTACATCAAAATGTCCTACAACAATTATTATTTCATATATAAAAATACATAATTATAACATAAATATCTATTTCAAATTTAATAATACAACATGTTTACAAAATCATCTTCATATGATCATTTTTGCACGAACACTTGATATTTCACCATTTGCAATAAAATTGATCCCGGTAACACTTGTAACCAAACTTGTTTTCACGACATGGAAAACATTAGTTAATTATATAATTAATCTACGAGCCATGGAAAATATAAGTTATTTTTAATTAGTATAACTAGACGACATTACTAGTTTGGTAATGCCGCTTGTTTAAAGAGGGTAGCATATAAACAATATATTAAAACGAACTGAAATCCGTTTATAATTAAATAAATAATTACCGACATCTGTTTTTTTTTTCTTATATGATTTTTATAATGTAGGTAAAGAAAACAAGAACAATGTCGCGTAATTTTTTGATTTTTGTGATGTAGGTAAAAAAATTATAATTTAACAACATAAGGAGGTTTAGGAGAAGGAATTTCCCAAGAAAAAAACATAATTTTGTTAAGAGATAATGTGTTGGTGTGTGTATGTGAAAAATAAGATGAAAATATGTTGGTGCGATAGTGTTGGTGTTATATTTATAGAAGAAAAAATACACCAATAATTTTTTAATTTTATTTTTCGATAATGGTAATTATATACAATTTATATATACAATACAAAATATATACAATTTATTTGTCTTTATATCTATTAGTTAAATTTTCATACAATAAATTTGCTAATTTCTCTCGAAAGTTTTGAGCAGTTACGCGTACGTCTTCAACCGGACATAATTCTTCTCCGCTAATTAAATGTCGTAGCATAATACACACCCAAACACCGCAGTCTCCTGATTGAGGGGCTTGTTGTGGCACCGTAGGCGGTGTAATTCGTTCAAAAATTGTGGGTATAGAAATTGTTATGTTCCGATCTTGAAAAAAACCATGATAGTATAACCATCTCGGTAGCACGCGGTCTATTTGTTTTATAATCGTATCAATTTCTTTTTTGTAAGATCCCGTCATACTGTTAAAAATCAAAGTTAAAGTTATACATATATGATATTTAAATTACTAAATATTAAACTAATAATTGAAATACAGTGTTACCTATTATAAACTGTAACACTCCATGTTAACAAATTTATTTTTAACAAAATCCAATGTTGAGACGCAACATTCGTTGGAATGTATAGCTGTAACAAATAATCAGTTAAAACATTTAAAAAAATATAAAAAAGCAAAATGTATAATTACCTCATCAACATCCCGAATAGGTGGATACAATGGTTCAGAACCGTTTGCGTAACTAGATAATTTTTCATCTTGAATAAGTATATTGTAAACCATGGAGGATAAATACACCATCGTGCATTTGTTGGTCTATACCGTAATAAAAAGTTCACCCAAGCCCGTAGATGCTGGAAATTAAAAATATATTTAAGTATGTTGAAAATTAAAGAATGCTTACATCCGCTTCAAGCCAATCGTCTGTATCACATATTTGAAGTAAATCACCCAAAAATGATGATATGTGATCACTATCCCCGGTAAGAAAAGTTGTGAAATGATCACCACTAGTGAATAATTCTAAAACATTATTTTGATCGTTATTTTTATTTTTTTCTTTTTTAAAAACAAGAAACGGTGAACTAACAGCTGCCGATGGTTTTATTTCCCGTTTTTGTTTTCTTAACGCAATCGGAACTGTCTGTTAGTAAAAACAAAAAATAATAAATAATAAGAACAAATAATAAATTAAATAATAAATTAAATAATATTGAAAAAATAGGAAAAAATAATTAAATAATACATTCTCTTTGCTACGCGTTCCAGAAATAGAGACGATACGATCTAAATCAAAATAATAATTATGTGTGTTATTTAATGTAATAATAAAAATTATTACGTATTAATATAAACACGGTAATACCTTCTCAATATTAGGCCCAGTAGATAAAGGAGATCCAAACATTTGAGGGTGAGAATTTACAAATTGACTTGTATTAAACTAAAACACAAAAAATTATACAAGTTACGTTTAAATATCAAAAAATTATACAATTATACGGGTACACTTACCTCTTTTAATTTTCTTCAAAAGTTTATTTTGGAATATGCGTTCTTGGATTCTCTTTTTTAAAATAATATCCTTCAAAGAAACACTTAATCAACACATTTTGTTTTATAAACTTAATAATAATTGATATGATTAATAATTACAAGTAATCAATGAACAATCTCCTCAATGCTTTTCGGGTCACAATAGTGACTATTATTCTGATTTTGGGGCTGCTCTGAATAATTATTCCGATTCTGGGGCTGCTCTGAATAATTATTTTGATTTTTAAAACAATCATCAACGTGTGGCACATTATTTCCACTAGGGTCAGAATGTTCAAATATTATTTCTTCATGTTCGGGTGGAATTTAATCCAAATATAGACAGCTTATTCTGTATGATTGAAGCGATTTATCAAACGCTGTTGAAACAATGTTTGATGGTAGATAATGACCCTGAAATTTTATAAAAAATATTATTAACATAATTAAATAATGCTACTCTAATTTATTAAAAAAACAATAACGTACCTCTTTTGAGTTGTTTAGTATAGATAACGCTTGTTCCCACGTTATTAAACTCATACGAGGCCAATCAATGGCCCTTGGCACGAACCCACATCGTTTTGCATAATTATTCATTATCGGAAACACTTCATAAATCCAAATCTATAACAAATAAAATATTTTAATCTAATATATAATAGAAATTAATCAATATAATTAAAATTATCAAATTTAAAATTACCTTAAATGCCCAAACAAATCCTTTTATACTGTATCGTAGTTTTTTCTTTCCTTTTTCTCTTTCGTTTTTAAAAAGAGCATTATAAATATGAGGGTGAGTATAATTCCAAATATATGTACCCCACGGGAATTCATTCCATGCCTCTAAATCATTAACTAAATCTAAAAGTTGATTGTTCAAATTATTTTTTCCTTCTAATCCCATAAAACCTTGTTGAACAAGTAATAATAAACAAACTTTTATAACAGTTATATCATCTAACATGTGTAATCTGTTTTCAAAAACTTCTTTTAGATCATCTAACGTAGGT
The DNA here is from genome assembly GCA_025506515.1 of Flaveria trinervia. Taxonomy (NCBI): domain Eukaryota; kingdom Viridiplantae; phylum Streptophyta; class Magnoliopsida; order Asterales; family Asteraceae; genus Flaveria; species Flaveria trinervia. Next base: position 77,284,940 of record CM046453.1, read on the forward strand.
TTATATATTCCATTTTGGTGAAAAAGGTATAGACAAAACTTGTTGTATTTGAATTAATTTGACGCGCCATTTCACCAAATTTAAACCCGGTAATGATACAGATTTTTTTAGGACCAAATTGGAGATTTTGTCCATTAATTGAAAAGTTAATACCGTTCTCCGGATTTTCGGTAGGAACTTGCGTTTGTAAAATTAAATGAATAAGTGATGCATCATTATTAATACTTTCACATGATAACCAATTTGCAAAACATATGCTATTAAATATAAGAAGATGATCAGGATTGTTTTTTAGTTTATTATAAATTTATTTTACAACTTTAACATTACATCTAATAGTAATACTGATAGATGTATAAAAATTCTGCATAAAAAATAATAAACTTATGTTAAACGTAATAATAATACATTCACATAATAACAAATTTATGTAAAAATAGAAGTAGAAATTAAGAAAAAAAACACTAACCTCGTGTTCCATTACAAGATTTATAAACTTAGAAGATTATTTATAAAAATGTAAACTTTTAGAAAAAAATAGGTTTCTTTTGGTGTAAACCGAACCCACATGGTCCCCCACACTTGGATTCACAATTTAAATAGGCCCTTGCCTGGGTTTTCGTGTCCCTCGCCACATGTCAAAATCCCTCGCCCCAAAGGTCAAATCCCTCACCCTCGATTTACGAACCCTCGTTGACTTTCACCTTTGACTCGGCGAGGGTTTTATCACATCCATCGCCTAGGTTGTCGTTCCCTCGCCTGAAATTTGGTCCCTTGCCTCGGTGTGCGAGATCGAGTCAAATCCCTCGCCTAGGTTGCCGTTGCCCTCGCCTCGGTGTGCGAGATCGAGGTCAAATCCCTCGCCTCGTTTGTTGTACCCCTCGCTGACTCGGCGAGGGGTGGGTCAAATCCCACGCCTCGATTGTTGTACCCCTCGCTAACCAGATAATTTTACCCATTTTCCACGTGGGCGAGATAATTACATGTGGGCGAGGGAATATGGGTATTCCTCGCCATTGGCGAGGGATCAAACCCAATGTTTCTTTTTTGTATTTTATTTGGTCAATGGTTATTTTGATAATTTTGTTTGGTCAAATGTTCATTTAGGTAATTTCCAGTTATTATTAACGGTACGGGTATACCTAACGAGTGGATTAAACTAGGTGCGACATACTACATTATAAATCAACACCCCTCTATACCTATCATATGTGGCGTATACGAGACATATGGGTCGAAGAATCTGAAAACAAAGGAAATTCAGGGGCTGTCAGAAAACTATACGTCTCATACAGCCCTATACGACCCCGTATACGACGCGTATAACAATTTTTTACACTGACTACGAGAAAAAAACTCAGGGGGCTGTTAGATGGGTTGTATGTCTCGTATAGGACTATATGACCACCCATCCCATACGTGTTACGACACGTATGAGGCTATACAGCGTGTATAAAAAATTAAGTGTTAAATTTATATTTTTGGGGTGTCCCAATGTCCACACCTTTAACCTAAAAGAGCGTCTTAGGTTTAAGTAATTGAAGTATTATTTGTGATAAAAATAATAACAATAACAATAACAATAATAATAATAATAATAATAATATAATAATAATAATAATAATAATAATAATAATAATAATAATAAGTTTTAGGTTGGGTTATAGTGTTTTGGTTGAAGTAACTTAAGTATCTATCTATTTGATGAGATTCTGGAAATGATCGAGTAAGCTAATGATATTTCAGTAATTTAATTAGTCATTTAGAAAAATAAACTAATGAGTGTAAAAATATTTAAATCTGAAACAGAATTATCTGAAATTTCAAATCTAAAATATCTAAAAATTCAAAATTTGAACATCCAAAATTATTGGATTCAGGTTAGATGTTGGTTTTGGTAAATTTCAAATGACCCGAATATCCGAAATACGTTTATAAAACTAATTAAGTAATAAATAGTAATTAGAAATTCCGGATTTTCCAGATTTTGGATATTTGTTGGAATTTTTCGAAAATCCATTGTATATTTACATATAAAAAGTATTACTTTTATTCGATAATGCACAAGTTAAACAAAAGTCCAAGTCAATCTAGAGACTGAAACTAACGTGTCCTATGGCCTGCTCTTATTAATCAAGCAAGTTTTTGACAATTTCTAGAGGGACAGTTACATGTGTTTGGTGGTTTCGGACCTTTCGGTCATCACGCTCGTGTCATGACTACATGATCAGGTTCCTCGTGTCATTGTTTGAGTAGCCAAGAAGATCATCGATGGCCAAAGCTCCTCAAACAGACACAGTTGTGTTTTAACCGACACAACTGTATTAGTCAACAAAGCTACTCGGACACAACCATGTTAGCAAATTGTTGATGTTCAATTATTCTTGGTTTCTTCACTTGCAACATAGATACTATTTCTCAACACTCATTTGGTGTATATCTTTTGGAAGGGTTATAACTCATTCCAAAGCATATAGTCATTTACAACCATAGTGTGTTTACTCCTAATTATGATCAAACCTGTGTTTATATGAAATCTTTCATTCTTAGATGTTTGTTACATACTTGAGGCTTAATGATAAAAGTTATATCACTTACAGCTTCTTAATTCTATTGAATGATGATAAACTCACAGTCAAACAAACAAACTAGAAACATATTGATATGATGAAACACACAAATAACTTACCAATATGACTCGTGTGTTAAATAATATTATGATCTGAACTTTTAAAAACTGAACTTTTATCGACGGATGATTCTATCATAAAATTGTCGATGAAATTCAATGAGATTCCGTACATGACAATCCTTTGTGAAGATGGTCGCAGGTGATACAATTAGTGACAGATCGTCGTTAGGAGGTTTCATAAATAGATCACCGACGTCTACTTTAGCAACAAATCGCCAAAGTATCTTTGCCGAGGGCCTTTTCTTTGGAAAAAAAATTGTCGGTGAAAATGCGGTTTTGTATAAAGTTTGTGTGTCATAATGTTACTTGTTGATAAAAAAATAAATTATTAATTTGTTGACAAACTATTATACTACAAATTTAATGAAATACACATTTCATATTTTTATCAAATATTTCGTAAGTAACCATGTATTGTTTGAAATAACGAACTCGATCTATCATTGTCCATCTTTTAAAAGAATGTTAATTATCTTTGTTTGATGTTATATTTGTATATCCAGTTTAGAGTAACTACTAATTTAATCATTTGAAAACGTAAATTAACAGAAAAAGAAAATATTTCATGATGTGAAAAGTTTAGAGTTACAAAGGTTTGGATGATTTTAACCTTTTTTGTTCAGACACGTTATTTTTTTTTACCACTTGACTTAAATTTAAATTAAAAAAAACCACCATTATTATAATGACAAACACAAACACTAATCATCTTAAAATTTACCCTTAACATCCACCTATAACCATATATTTTAATAAAGAGAAATGTCACTGATAGAAAAGACCATCAACAATTATTTGGTTTTTTATTCTTATGAAAGTAAACTGCCTCTTCACTTGTTTCAAAAGCCAACTAGCTTCTAACTATCCAACCTCAACTTCCAAATATTCTTGAAAATTTCGACAAAACAATGATTTGCAAACAAATATATGTTTCATGTTGTATATGCTAGCTTTTTTAAAAAAAATAAAAATAAAAACCGAAGTCAAATATATAAAATAGTTTAGATCGTACTCATCGCAAAGAAAGATAAACGTCAATCGTCCATCTCCGCTCGATGTCTAAATCTTCATTTATTCTTCCCCTTCTCTTTCATCACATTGAATAAACAAACAAACAAACAAACATACCCAGTAAATCATACTAAAAAACAGGGTCTGGGAGGGGTAGTTGGTATCTTTCATCACATTGAATATGGAAGAATAATTAAAATCCTAGTGTTACACATTGAATATCTATAAAACCATGACGCTATGCAAACACACAGAGCAACAAATAAGGATGATTATGGACCTATTTTTTATTAAACAGTCGTTACCTGATAGTAAAATGTAAACTCTATATCATTCTAGTCTTATATATACCTGTCGAGTGCCTAACTACTCATTACTTGTTGGGATCATGGGGTTTTTTTGCATGTATTGGGGATCACAATTTATTATATTAGATGGTAAAAGCCTACCCGGTATAATTCTCACCACAAACAACATTATCAAACACATCCATAAAACCAAACAAAAATATAAAATACTCGCACATGAGTTTAACAATTCAAAAATTTTAGTAATTTTAAGTTTCTTAGAGCTTGAACAAACTTTGTAACATGTTAATATATATACCCAGTTTCAATGTGACTAGAGAGATGCGATAAAAAATTATAATTAGTCCATATATATATACCCAGTTTCAATGTGACTAGAGAGATGCGATAAAAAATTATAATTAGTCCATATAGACCAAATGTTTTGGATTTTGATTTTACCGTTTAGGTTTTCTGCTTATAGTTAGTCATATATTGACCAAATTACTATTAATTACACATGTTTGATGAAATGCTACATAAAATTGAAACCTCTTATTGTTTGATGCCTCTTTTTAACTTTAAAACTCAGATGTTTAAGGAACATACCCTTCTAATCCATTTGGTGAAATGTTTCTTTAGAATATGTTAAACTATCAATGACCTACTCTATTGACTTTTCATAGTCACGTAAATAGCATAAAAAATAATCTTCATACCAATTATTATAAACAATATATAAGCTTTTTGATACTTATATCCAAAGTTGATTGTTTTTAAATATTTTTTATTAATTATTATAATATGCTGATGGTGATTGTTTTGAAAGTAATTCAAGAATATATAACTTGCCAAACCGGTCAACTAGCTTGTACTAAATTTACATATTTTGATCATATTGTATGTTGGGATGGACAGATTCAACACAAACAAGTTAACAGCCTCAAACTTCACCAATGCAACAAAGACAACATGCTATGATACATGATAACATTTGCTAGATGGTAAGCCGCATCTGAAACTGCTTAACAACTTGTAGAACATACCGATGATGGGCAAGCCCAAAAGGTTTAAGTTCAACGCATATTAGCCATGGGCGTTATAATTGATCGATATCGTGTAATCGGTCAAAAATATATATTAAAGAGTCCTTAATCACCCTTAATAGTAAAGGGTAAGAAGGGTGTCGAATCCACAGAGAATCACAAGAAAGTACTATCAACGATTAATTTAAAACTATTAAACATTAAAAAGGAAATTGCTTGATTAATTGAATTGAGAAATAATCAAATTGAGAAAATAAAAGTTTAAGTTTTAACAATCTTGGAGAAAAAGCAATCCACTTCAGGATTCAAGTTTGGCAAAGTTCTAATTTTTCTCGAATGAAACCTAATGAGAAGTCATTAATGGTGACTTATACATGATAAGATATAAGTGATAATTATGGATCAAAGTTTAAAGGACCCTGTTCACACAATTACCAATTTGAATAATGAAACCCTAGTTTTAATACTCAATCATACAATGATTAAAGATCACCAAAATCATAGAATATCAACATTAGGTTTAAACATAATCAAACATTTTAAATAACCAAATCATAATTGAATCCAAAAGAACTTAAATGGTTCAAGATCCAATCCCAAATCTAGGTTACAACTAAGAAAAATAGAAACTTGCACAAACTCGTCTCCCAAAGTGAATCACAAATGATTTAGCATTGCCTCATCATTGAATCTTTAACGCCAATTGATCGAATCTTGTAGAATTGATGATCTTGATGATGGAGGAGCTTTAGAATAATCAAAGATGGTTTCTTTTTGTCCAGAATTGCTGCATCAAAGTTGTCAAGTCGAATTAGGGTTTTCCCTTTTAAATCCCTTCAATTTAGGTCAAACTTTAACAAATCCCGAATCCCGCGTCGGTGGCACCACCTCCATGTGAAAACTTGATTTTCATGTGTAACTTTTGATAGCTTTCTGTTGATAGGCCATGGGTCCCGTAACTCTTTTCCTAGCTCAAGTTATGCTCGTTTTAAGATATCGTTGTCGTGAAACATCGGTTTATCATATCTTTACTTCTTGAGCTCCGATTCTCATCCCGTTTCTTCCGATTTATCCGTATTCTTCACGATAATCCCAAAAGTACTTTATTTCTCATAAATTTACATGTAAACCATGGAAATAAAGTCGTTAAACATTGAACTTTCATCACCCGATCAATAACCCATTTAGTCCTAGATATATTAGCTTAATTAAATTGACTATATGTACAATGTAATTATAATATTTATTAAACTAGTTGAATGTACGAAGTGTAGGTTCGTTTGAGTTTATCATGATTTTTGTTATTATAACCTCCCTGTTTTTTAACAACTAATCCCTAAAGTCATGAGGGTTCCAAGAAACACACTCACTTGGCGGGGATCTAGGGACAACATCCCTAGTTAGAGTCGAGCTGTGAAATTTGTTTTAATTTGATTTTTTTTAATAAAAAATGTTTCGTTACAAATTCATTAGAATCTAATTTTCCCGAAATTCCTAATTTTAATTTTGGATATGAAAATTAAAATTGATTTCCACCGAAGTCAATTATTTTAATTTCATTCTTGCAAGATATGAATTCGAACAATCCATGTCACACTCTCTAGTTCGAACTTCACAAACACGCACATACTTGATTCTTGATACTGAATTTTATCCTACTAAAACTTTGGATTAAACTTCCAAATTGTTTCAATATGAAAGTAATACATGATTCTCAGATCATTCCAGTTTTATTGATCATTGAATTATTATGAACTACTTACATCCATCTCACATATAAAGAGACATAATCACTTGATGGCTACTCTATGATTCTACCCATTTTCACTTTGTTCACACATTGATATATCCGAAACAACTTGAATGTCAAAGGATGGTCCCTAGGGCTTTGCATCAAGCCCCTTCTATCAGGTTTTCCTTGATGCTAACAAATTCATCGGAAGGTTATATTGGAGAATACAAAGTGTGACCGGTTCATCTCCCCCTCTTCAATGGTCGTATTACATCTTGCTAGGTCTTTGTAGCAATATTTTATTTTTGAATATTCCAGAATAATATCATGTGTCCTATTATATGTGTGTGTCTTTCTTCAAGCAACTAGTAAGGAGTTGTATAACTTGTCGTTGTTATTGTATTTCAACTCGATCTCCAGTAAATTGTACTGATATGCGGTGGTGAGTAACAAAAGTTGTCATTTTAAAATAAAGTTTTAGATAATATACAAAATATTATGTTTAGAAATGTCGCTTAAACTCAAGAACAACTCAAACAATGATTTTAAAGTAATTATATATTCTTATGTCACCCATTTTGTTATCTCATACCCATGCTAAGTCCTTACTCTAAACCAAACACCCTTTAAATAAGCTAATACCATGCCAACACCCCTCAAGGTAGGGGTGTTGAATGGGTCATTATCTACTGAAAGTTTTTACGTAAATAACCAAACAATTTTAGTTTTAACATAAAATACGCAATTCAAATTTCTATATGACATGAATGGATCAACCCATGAATTATTGACTTAAGACCCACGCTTAAGCTAAAATTATTTATGGTTCAACCTAAAATTTGCCCAAATACAATTAGACTAAACATAAAAAATACAAATTTCATGTTAGGTTTGTATTTACATGTTCTATAAAGTGCATTAAAGTTCAAACATTTAACAGCTTCACTCCTTCACTTAGCTTTCAATTGGGCCGGAGAAACAATCCCAGAACATGGATTACAGCCCACTTGTAATATATCATCGCCCAATACACTTGGCTTAACAAAAAAGTTGCAAAATTTCACATGGAATTTTGAGTCCAATTTCAATACAGTCCAATTTAGTTATGTGCATCCGTGGTATTTTGAGGACCTAATGAGATGAACAAATTTTGAGTCCAATTTTAAAACTTAAGGAACACAAAAGTAATAGGGTGGAATTCTAGGGTCAAATTATGTTAGATGCACATCAAGCATCGCGATACAACGACGAATCTGGGCAAGTTGAAAATCATTAGAATAATATTGCTTATATCATAAGTAACATTAAATTCTATACATGGTTGTTAAAGTCGTAATGCGAAGGGCGCATCTAGGCACAAGACACGTGACAGGAAAAAGCCCGATTGTCAAAGAGTAATGAAAACATATATAATTTAATAATATTCTGCAAATAAATAAAACTAACAATCAGAATCATACAACTAATGCCAAAACTCAAAACTTATAAAAACTCACAAAGCAAGCGACATTCATTGTTCATTGTCATCAACCAAACATTTAGAACATAAAATAAACTTGCATCTCGCCTCGCCATGCACCTCTCTCACGCCTAAATAAAGAACCCCGTTTACGTCTACCCGAGGCACAATCGTCTTGCATGAGCGCCTAGGCACACTCCTTGTGCCCTTCCATACACACAACAATTAAGCATACCTTCCTCTATCAACTTTTTATATATAAATTATTGTCCTATAAATTTATAGTGCATATCATCTAAAATACTAATAACTCAAGGAATGGGGAGGTCTACAATGTTTAAAATCTATAACTACTAATTTAAGTATGATGTCTTTCATAAGACATTCTTGTTTTTTATCACAATTGCTGTCTTTGTGATCGAGGCTTCAACATTGACAATTTGACTTTCGCTATTGTGATATTTTACATGTATATTTGCGTTAATTAAACATATTAATTTTGTTGACCATGTATTAATATTGCATATATCTTTCAAGATTTTGTTTCTAGCAGGAGCAACAATTAGTCAAGTTCAATTTCATTATTATTAGGCCCACAGTTTGCATGATTTTATAGCTTTTTAACTTTGCTTTTGCTTCTCCAACATTATTGCTATCGTCTCCACACAATTCCGAAAAGAATATTATAAAATTTCTTTTGTTATCTCTAAAATATTCATTATATAACTTTAATTTATACTGTTTTTTTTAATATTCAACCTCTCATACCAGCAAATATTATCTGATTTGTTTGTAAATTAGTGGAGACTTCTTAATATGTCACTCGACTTAAATTGCCCCGCCCAAATACACTTTTTTTTTTATATTTTCTAGACTGCCCTAACACACTTAATGTAATGTGTGTATCTCATAATTAATAAATACGGTGATATTACATAGATTTAGTGGGTCATTGTCCCTCCACATAATCTTGATCAATCAAGCACCTTGCTTTTGTAAAATTGATCTCTTTCTTGAATTTATGCTTTGAGACACCACCTTCACAAATTTTAGGGATAAAAAGCTATCTTTTGCCTTTGCCTTTCTATGTTATCATGGTCTTTTACTACATATATACTGTAGGGACCATGGCAGGTTGGATACTAGGCAAAACGCGAGTGGGTTGATAAAAGCATAGGGGTCAGGGCGGGTTGACTTGCAAACATTTAATGTCTATTGTTTTACAGATTTTATAAATATTTAAACTCGTAAATTGTTATTACAAAGTGAATATAAGTTTAATAGTAATCTAAATGTTTTATAACACGCTTTAAGAGTTTGTACGCGTTAGATAAATAGACTTTGACTAACTTTCACTAATTTGACCCGTTTGTAATAAGCATACCCAAATCAACTTATTCATAACTAAATGAGTTAACTGCGGGTTTGTCACCTCTATATTATGGTAATTCAATTTTTCATTGGTTATAATATTGTCAGCTATCGTTACTTGTTACTTTGTGATCTTAAGGTTATGGTCTCAAGTCAATTTATTGTAAGCATACCCAAATCAATTTTCCTAGGAGCAATTGACAAACATGTTACTTTGTGATCTTAAGGTTATGGTCTCAAGTCGTCAGATACACAGTCTCTGACACAAATATTAAAGGTTAATTGCGTACATCAAGTTGAAGTCAAACACTGTTTACGTCCCTTTTGTTGTAAGTTTGTCCCCGTACCAATACTTGCATGATCAAAACCTCTTTCTATATTTTTAGCATTGTTTATTTATTAAGTGAACAATATGTCTTGATGTTAGTTATAGACTTTGAGATTAGAATAGCGTATGAATCCTTAACTGTATACCTGATACGTATCTTTTCGATGGCGTCATCAACTTATAGCAAAGATATGTTACACGCTGGTCGTATTCACGCATGTCATTGTTCACAAACGTATATGGGTTTTGTTGGTTTGTAAATGGTTGATTGGGTGGCCCGTCACTATATTCATTGAATACCATTCTTTTGAGATAGAATAGGATCAGGTTTTGACGAATTAGCAATAAAATATGTTTGGCGTTCATAAATAAGGAATATGAATCTTGAAATAAGATAATAAAGATACGTCTAAGATCTATGAGACCAAGTATGACGGTGATTTATCAAGTAAGGACGAAGTGACTTGGCGGGAATAACAAGGTATAAAATGTACGTTTAAAGAGAAAAGTAGATAAATTTCTGAATAAGACGACTATCTTATAAAGTCTTTATTTTTAAATTTTGACGAATCTTAGGAAACATATATTGACATCAAAAAAATTATAATTAAACGACTAAATAAACATATATTGATCTACCTAAATATTTTCTAAGTCACTATTTTTATTTAATAAAAATAATAAATAATACAAGTCTGTCAATTCTTAAATCAGATTTGTATAATAATATCTTATTTTGATACGAAATAATCAAATACTTGTAAAGTAGGGAGTCTTTTTAACCTATTATCGTGATTTTTTGTTTTTGCTTCTATGCCCCCAAGTGGGGGAGTGAGGTCCCCCTTCAAGTTATAAGACCTACGTGATGAAATTGTTCAATTGGTTAACCGAAACGATATGAAGTCGATTTCTTGAGTTCATCGTTTGTCGATTGTCGTTCCCCTTTATGCAAACCATCTACATATAAACGTCAAAAGTCTAGGCGATTGACGGTTCAGATGTCGTTACTTTTTGTTTAAGCTGAAACATGATGATAAAAGTTTGGTTGACTTGAAAACATATTTTTCTATTATCTTTTAGTTTTTTTTATAAACTTCTTAATGCATAAATATGACCAAAAAGAAAGGAAAAAGAAGACACTCTTATTATCATAAAGTAAGACACTAATTAATGGTTTAACACTCCGTTTTTACCCATTAAAAAAAAAATCGGTCCTAACAGCGGTTCGGGAAGAACCGGCCGGTTCGACCGTTCAAAAACGATTCATAGCGACCCGGACCGGCAACCGGGCCGATCCCCAGTCGAACCGGTTGGACCGGCCGGTCCGATCCGGTCGCGAAAACATTGTGCCAAACCATTCCTTATTTAGCTGAATACTTTTTCATTCGATTTGTAAGCATCTTTTTACCTCTCTTAAAATGCATATTATCTGTCTATGTAATAGGAAAGTCTTGACTACATGGATATTTTGATTTTTGTATTTTAGCCATAAAAGTTTTGTGGTTTTTATATTTGGTCTTTTTATATATTCAAGTTATTTTAGTAATATTTATATAAATTGCATCATAAAATAAAAACTTGTGTTAATTTGACACGTTTGTTAAGTTTATTCTGTTATGTTGACGTATCTTTTTCTTTCGTTTGCTTGAGTCTTCGAGTTCAAAGTCAAAGTGATAGCCGTTAGTATGTTTTTTTGTATTTGGGTTCTCGTAGTCAAGTTCGTGATGCATTTACCCGCGCATCGCATGCGGGATCATTTCTAGTATTATAAATAGTAATAAGGAAACTTATAGTATTATTATTTTCTGATTGAAACTTGACACAATTTAAGAGTTGTTTTAGACAAATTGGTATTAGACAACTTAAACTCATGCTTTCATTTTTACTGTTCCTTTTCTTTCTCAAAGATTTCACCAAGATAAAATACAACTCCACTAAATAAATATCCGAATGAGTCAATTTGTCACATAAAATAATACGGAAACGATTACTAATTCATCTTACTTCACCTATCTTTAGTGCTCACGACGAACCATCATGAGGACGGACATGATGTCACAAAAAAGTTAACACGCACGACGTTGAAAGACATGCCACAACTAAATCACACCACGAAAAAAATAAGAAATTGGGTGTGACACGATAGAAATAGGTTATGAGGCGTGACGGGAGTTGCAGTAACACCGACACCCACGCGCGACTGTCCCACGCGCGACTGTCGTATGGTATGATGAAAGTGGCACGAAAGTTACACTAAATACAACCTTATGTAATTGTATTTCCCTTATATTATTTTGAAGGAGAAAGTGAATAAATGATGTATAAATGTATAAGTTCAATAAAATGATAAATTGCATGTGACAGATTGGTGATATGTTGAGGGCTTGTGATACTCGACAAATATCCGGGACCTACTAGAGATTAATATTTTCTTACGTAAAATGTTGCTCAACCAGACCTGCTGTTGTGACTTGTACATCATGCATTAGAAGTTGTACTTTTTTATTTGCATTTGTCTTTCATAATTTTGGCTCATTGAATAGAAGCAATTGGGTGCGGTCGCTGTTGCATACATTATAAGCAACCTATCCTTATAAGATTTTGAAATATGTTCAGAATAAATAGCATTTAAGGTGCTTGATTTTGACATTGTACCACTTATATGATTACTTATTTTTTTTAATCTTTATTGTTATCGGTATCGTCATATGAAAATACAATGTGTGTTGTTTGAATATTTACGAGACGTACAAAACTTTTTAGTGGCGCGATACCTTACCACTATTGCACAAACTAACTTTAAACAGTTGAAGAAAGAAACGAAAGCAATTAGCATCGTAGCATCAAGCTACCACTAGCATTCAAAAGTTCCAATATCTGAATTTGAATCTCCAATTGCAATTAAACAAAAGCAAAGAATACGAGAATTCCATTATCAGTAGACAGATCACACTGATACATGATGACTCTTCGAGTGATTTTTCGTGTTCGTCTCTTCGATCCATTGCGATTGAAGTTAATCGGTGTATCCCTTGTTTACCGCTTTTGCATTTTTGCCTAGAGAAATCCAACGAGATTGCAACCCAAAAAATACAAAGTAACAAAAACATATAGGGCCTTATATTTTTTGGGGCCTCAAGCTTTTTGCTCGACTTAGGCTTAAGATGGGGCCGGCTTTCGAAACTTTAAATATTTTCTAATAGTTAATTGATTACTAACTGGCTGCCGGCCCACTTGATCATATTCATTACTGTAGTACGCAACCTGTGGCCAGTTTAAAAAGAAAACTCACCATATATGGAGATAACCTCTTTAGTCTTTACCCAACCTAAAACCTTTTTTTATTCCTTACATGTGAGACTTGAACAAAAAATCACCTACTATTTTTATAAAATCTTGAGATATCTTACATCAATCACTTGAACTACGGATTATTGGTACCCAAAATACGTAAATTAGTAAATATTAATAAGTTGGAAGATCAACTAGCTCCTCAAACCCCAATACCCATATATCATTTTCCACCAATTTTACTTGTTTTTATATGTGGTTAATAATGTACATAAATGAGGTGAATTTATACTAACAAAATATTGATGGAGTGTATTTATTCTTATAAAATATATGGTGGCGTGGTTGGAGTTTTGTAGAGCATGCGTGTTTGACCTTGATAAGACGAGGTCGTATTTGGTGCATGTATAATATATATTTGGGGTCCATCGTGTGGGACCTCCCACGTGATTGAAATGCCCTATGTCATCGTTTATTCGGATTTTTTTACGTATTCAAGACGTATATTTAAGGAAAATTTACGGTACAAAGTCTATAATTCATGTGAAGCGTACGAAGTAACGAAGATCACTGATTTAGTAATAGATGAACGGTTCAGATTTAAGATGGAATAATCATGCAAGAGAATGCATTTGAATGATAGAATAAGAAATAACCTACAATTGTTGAATTTTTTGAATTTTCTTTGTTTTTTAAACACATATAAAATTTTCATATGATATTATTTAGAAAAATATACCATAAAAACGAGCATTTTTCCTCTTTAATATAAGTATAGTATTGTTATATTTTTTTAAACAATATTAAAAAACATTTATGTGTTGTTCATCTAACTTGCGTGATTATTTATTGCGTAATCATCAACATAACTTCCGTAATTATCAAATAACTTGTGTAGTTATAAATATAACTTATGTAAGTATATTTATAACGTGAATAATTTTACTTTGCGTGATATCAAATATATCTTGCATAATAATACATATAACTTGCGTAACTATGAATATATTTACGTAATTATGTACATAATATGCATAATTGTGACGCGAACGAAACTACCCCTCCGTCAGATAACACGTGTCGTGTCCGTGTGACTTAGTACGCTTCCCATAAAAATTACATTTTGTATAATAACTGAACCATATATATTTATACGTTATAGTATTTTTGAATCACTTTTTCTTTATGCTTTACACAAAATCTTATAAATGGTTAGTTTTAATTCAAAGTGAATATAAACATACTTTGCAATTGTTATTCTAATCATTTTATAATGTAGAACTTCGATAACTTATATATATTATCATAAATTAAGCAAGAAAGTAAATAGATTTATTCAACCTAACACTCTAAAGATAATTGCATTTACGATAACTTCACATATAAACGTTTTAAATATTTATTAACATATTTATTCGAGATTAGCTAAGCTTAAACTAGCTCAAGCTTAGTGTATATTGAAGCATTTTTTAATAAACAATTTTTTAATAAACAAACTCGAGTCAGTTTCCCATACTAAAGTTACTAGACTCGCCATACTGTTTGTATAAATATATAATAACAAATAACAAATAATACTATTTATAATATGTTAAAAATAACTAGATAATATATATTATGTTATATATTATAAGATATAACTATACATAAGTGAATTTATGTGTAAGTACAAAAATTAATTAAATATTTAAAAAATAATAAATAAGATGAGCTTGAGTTCTTTTAAGTTAAATGAGTTTAGCTTGAACTTAAACGAATTTGAACACACTTAAACTCATTTAGACCCCTAATTTAAGGTTTGGGGTGTGTTATGTTTATTAAGGAGAATTCGTTGCTACTTTAGTTAGTATTGTCCATCATAAATTGAGTACAAATATAGTTTTGTGTTTCGAACGTGTATATTGATATGGTATCTTTTACTCAATACTTGTGATATTCTATATTCTATATATTATATATATGACTAGGTTAGAACCTATATATTACATGGGTGGAATAAATAAAACATATTAAAATAATTAGTTTTATGAATATTTTATTTTTTAAATGTTATTATCCATTGATGAAATAAAAATATAATGAATATTTAAAAGTTATAACACATAATGAATTAAAATGATTACTCTATATTTAATATGTATTAATAAATTATTAAAATACTACATTTATATTTTACACGTTTAATAGTTTAGTTTACTTATTTACAATATTATCATTTAATATGAGAGAGAAAAGAAACACAAATATAATATACTAGCTTTAGTAAAGCCGTGTATTACACGGGTTGAATAAATAAAATATTAATATAATAAATTTATTAATTACAAAATTATATGATATGATTAAAATTATGTATGAGAAAAAAAATAACAATAAAACAGTGATATCAACTTTTTAAATTTTATTTTTATTTTTTTAAAAAAATTAAACATATTGTTCTAAAACAAACCATATAAAAATGTCAATTTAAAAATTTTATTATTACAACTCCAAATTTTAATTATTTTTTGTTTTTAAAAAAATGACTTTTTTAAAAATATCAATTGAAATAACCTTAATAAATAGATTTATTTTTTAGTTTGTTAAATATTAAAAAGTATTAAAATAATATTGTTAATAATTAAGGTAAATATTTAATAGGAGAGAGAGGCGGAAAAATTTTGATGAGAATGATTGTGTTGCTGACACGTGGCACCTCATTTACCCTTTTATTAGAATAAGAAGATATATAATATATTTTTTAAACATATTTTAGTTAAAAAGAAAAGTTAAATTAATTGTTTTTATAATGTTTGTATTTATTAGGAGAGAGATGCGGGAAAATGATTTTTGTGATATGTTACAATGATGACACGTGTCATTTGATATGCTAAAATGATGACACGTGTCTGAGGAAAATATTTTTTTATTATAGGTTATAGATATAGATTATAGGTTATAGATTTATAAACCTTAAACGTTATGTAATTGCTTTTGGCGTTTCTCGATTTTGGCGTTTGTAATTGTTACCAGAAATTTTATGGGATTATATGAAATTATGTCTTTAAAAAACATAATAACATGTATATATAGTAGTCACGAAAATATGATTTATAGTGAGTGAGTGACGTGAAAAACTCCAAGAACCATACACAATTTTAAAACATACAAGAAACATTGGTCGGCAATTACGTAATAATTTATAAATACTCCACCTTTCACCTGTCGTTCTTCTATTCACTCTTCTCCACACTTATTAAAATCAATTAAATATTTTTTTTATTTTATACAAGTCAAGACAATAAAATATCTTAAATCATTAATACGTATATCATTTAAATCAGACTCAAAAAACCTAAAATTCAAACAGAACTATATTTGAATTTAGTTTTAAAATTTACAAATATAGTTAGCAATCTAACAAGGTTTTCTAATTGAATTTGAATTTGTGATTTTATTCTACTTGAATATTTGAACTCCAATGTGTTAATTTTATTTCTTTTACAAAGAATACATGTATGTTTATTTAATATATACATTTATTGTTATATTTTATGTAACTTTTTTCTCAACCTGAATTCAAACTAATTTGAAAATCTGAGTATCAATCGGAATTAAAAAATTTTACTAGAGAAACTATCAAATAATCCAATTTCAATAAATCAAATAATAAAAAAACTAATTTGATAAACTAGCATGTTAAATAAGAACAATAAATTTTCCTATAATACATGGTAATATTTCTTTTATCTATTTAAAAAGTCGAATGTTTAAATTTTATAAAATACAGATATTGTTAATTAACACAGTAAATTACTGAGTTGTTTAGAAAATAATTAAGGACAAAAAATGTTTGGTGATGGTGAAACACTTCTTATTGTCTCTAGCATCTCTTCAAAATCAAATCATTTTTTTTGTATTGATTTCCTTCGGAAAGAATCTATTATACGACTTTTAGGACTCTGGCCCATCGATGGTTGCAATTTTCCAACATCTATACTTACCAAAGAATACCAATTTCAAACGAAAACAAATGTAATCAATTTTGTTTCAAAATCTTCAGTTTATCATAGTCGAATCAGCCAACAAATGATGCCGCGAATATACTAAAGTGTTTGTCTTCAATATTCTTTAAAAGATGTTTTGTCCAAAACATTCCTTTTAACAAGAATAAATACAATGTGAGACTATAATCTTTTAAGATAAAGTTATAAAATTAAAATTTTTATTGTGTTTTCGAGTTGATCAGTTGGAAACCGTTTTTATATTTTCTTAATAGACTTCCTCTGCTCTCTCCTCTCGCTCTCACAAACCAACCTTCCTCTTCCACAAGTAGTCGTCGCCCTCTCTCCTTGTCACATTTGCACGCAACCTCCTCGCTCTTCCACCTCACCTCATGGGTGTTTCACGGGCATCCAATCACAAATGTCTTAGACCATTGGTAGTTAGAGGGGGGGCATGCATCTCCACATCAACAATATCAGGGTTTAAAAAAAATCACGAACAAAAAAGCAGTTAAAATTACGCTACGATGAAAGTAACTAGTCATAAATTGGCCTTCACACACCACCATCTTCTCTCACATCCTCTCTCATAGGCTTCACACTCCCTTTATCATGTCTCCAAGCAAACCTCCTCCCTTTTCAACATTGCCTCATGGATGTCACATAGGGAATGACCTTACATTGTCTAGTACCCTTAGTCTCTATATGAAGTTATTGGTGTCATAATGTGACTTATGTGATGACATATACATAACACCAAAAAGTATTATGTGATGACCTTACATATATAGTTTTTTTTTTCAGTTTTTGTGAAAAACTTGATACTCTTTATTTGCTCCTTGAATACTTAGAAATTTTGAACTTCAATTTATCTTTAACATAGCAAAATTTTAAAAATTTCAATTTTTAATGCTATAACTTTTTTAGAGTTTGATTCAGACTTTAAACCGTGTTAATTAATACTGGCTCAACCAAATTCAATATAAAGTTTAAATATGAATTTAAATTTAACTTTCAACTTTAGTTGGAAATTTTCAAAACCGAACAACTCAATTCATTTGAAAACAAAAAAACAAAAACAAAATCTGACATTCTTTTTGATAAACACTTTATGCTAAAAAAATCAATCAAAAACACACTTTCTACTTTACACCTATTTTGTAATTACACCACATTATTTTCCCGTTAAATCAACTTCTCTAACAACAGTTAGCTCATTTTAAACACAAATAACTAAAATTTTAAAACAAGAATCACTTGTAGGGAACACTCAAAATTGATGTTTTAAGCACCCATGTAGTCATTATCTCATTATTTTCTACTTTTCAAATACACTAATTCATGATTACCAATGCCATTAAAACAAGATATCCATAGATAATCAAATCGAGATTAATTTATAATCACAAAAAAGATCATTAATTTAAGACGACTGTTTTTCCCTTACATTCGAAACACTATCAAGATTACTGCTATTCTCCTCATGTTCATCGCAAGAACAAGCATCATCAGTGATCCCACTCGAACCCGAAGACGATGAAATCGGCATCAAATTCAAATCAGTTCTTCTGTTCTTCCTTGCATCCATGAAATCGTAGAAAATCGGCTTCGATTCAACCGATTTGAGACCACTAACAGCCCCAATTTCATCGTTCTTGTTAGCATTACCTCCTCTTTTCTTCAAGAAAATCCTGCAAATCACCCAATTCCCATACTCTGTTTTTCACAAAAACGAATCATTAGCCAAATTGGTATACAAATTCGACTCAAATCGCATCGATTCGAATGAAATTATAATAATTGGATAGAAACCTGAGTGGGATTCTTTGATTGTGGAGTTACAAGTCTGTATTCATGCATGATCCAATCTGTTCGTGACCCATTTGGGGGTTTTCCTCTGTAGAACACAAGTGTTTTCTTCATACCCACAATCTGATTGTTCTTCGAACTAACAATTTGTTTATCTAATCCAGTAGCTTTCCAGTACCCAGATACAGTAGCTCGATTCGATCGATTTCCATTCGGGTATTTCACCTCTTTCGTGCTGAAAAAGAACCTCTCTTGCACAGAATCACCTAAATTATACACATAAAGCACCATAATTTAACATAATTAATCGATCATTAATCGATAATCAATCGATCAAACCTCTGTTTGATCGAAAATAATGGAAAATAATCGGAAATAAGCAACAAAATGTGTCAATTTCAACAGAGTGAATGAGAATTGTAAAGGGTACCTGGTAATTCCATGGATCATGCTTGCAAACCTCAACTTCAGGGATGATGGATGCAGGCAGAGGGCACGAGTGTACCTTACGCTTCAAGTACTGTACCACCAGTTCTTCATCAGTGGGGTGGAATCGGAACCCAGGGGGCAATCTCAACACACCATTTTTGACGAAATTAAGCTTTTCCATATCGCAATTTGTTCAACAACAGGGTGTTTGAAACAGGGGAGGTGGTTAATTGATGGAAATTGAAACGGATTTCGGTGATTTTGGGGTGAACCCAGTTGAATTTTTGGGGAATCGTTAAGAATTCATGTTTAAAAATTGGGGATTTTGTGGAGATTTAGGAGAATTTGGGGAGGTGATGGTGGGGTGTTTGAAGGAAAATTAGGGTTCTTTATAGTAATGGAGGTGGAAGAAGACCGGAATGAGGACGAAAACTGTGTTTGGCGTGAGCAAGATTCAATACTATTTTCCTCTTTGACGGAAATATGTTTTTTTATATTATAAATACTATTGTTTAAAGTTATAATAATTGCATAATTTATTTTGCCATTTTTATTTTAAATTTTTTAAGTAATTTATTAAAAGAAATTAATAATTAGAGTTTAGTTGATTCTATAAGACTCTCTCTATGGGTGAGATGAAATAGAGAAAAATAACATATATTGATATACACGTATTTTTAGAAGGGAAGACGTTGGGTGCTGGTGCGGAAGGGTTCGTTAGTGAAGAAAGATGGTCGATTTACAAGAAGGGGAGGAGAGGAGAAGAGGGCACTTGTATAGAGAAGAAGAGAGAAAGAAATCAACACATACAATGTTAACATGAGCGCAAACTCATCAAAAACTTTCGTGAGCGACAAAAGTAGGAAATTTCATAATTTGAGGGGGGTGTTCTTAAATTTTACCTATATATAATACTAAAAAAAATATATATATATATAGGAGGCGGCATCCCACCCTATAAAAACTTTCGGGATGCCTAATAACAAGAATCAATGCATAAATGTTGTAAAATGTCAAAATTCCTTTATATGTTACAATTCAAATATCCTTTATCGATATGATCCTTATATGTGAATTCAGATTCATATGTTTGATCAAAGAATGAATATTATAAAATAACTCTAATGAAATCTATAAAAAATTATTCATCTAAAACAACTTAACATTCTATTCAAATAGTGAAACAATTCAACTAAATAAAATAGAACTTTCTTATTTGATATCATTCGTCGTATGTCACAACCCTTGTCGCCACAATGGTTAAATTTAAGATTAAATAACATTACAAAACAAGTGTTCTTATTGTGTGTGAATCATAAAATTTATTTTTTTCATATGTTTTAATTTCTTTAAATGCAATTTCACTTAAAAGTTCAATCTCAAAAGCAATTTCTTTATATTTCAATCTTTTAAACACTTTTTATTTAATTAAAAAGATTATTTGAATCGAAGATCTCCTAAGGCTTGAAGAGAAAAGATCATGCGACCTGCTTTTAAAATCAAATCTCAAACACCCTTTATTTATTTAGATGATATTATTAAAGTTATTAACAAGGTCCATTATTTGCAGTGATCTTTACATACTTTTTATCTAAAGTATGTACATCTTTAATAAATATACAAAACATAATTATTAACAATATATACTATGTTTCTTAATAGCAACATTAAATAGTAAAATTTTATAAGTTGTATGTATTAAAATACAAATTTAGAGAGTTTTGCTTTGTTTCAATAATTAAATTCATTTATCTTAACTTATAACTTATTTACTTGTTGATGACAGAGTAAAGATCCAAACGCAATATCTTAAAAGTAGATTATATGATTAATATCAAGTATTTATAAATTAAAACCAAATGAGATAAATAAAATAATGATTAGTTAATATTGTTGGTAGTTAACTTAGGTTGTGTATAAAAAAGTAAAGTTGTAAGTGAGACTAGCGGTGGGGTTTGTTTCACTTGGGTTGAGTTTTAGAATGAAACACGAAATTCAAAATGCTAACCATTCAATCACTCCAATTGACCAATTCTTAAACTCAATTACGAAAAATCATAAATATTTATTCTTTAAGATTTTTGGAATGTTTATATGGTATCATGTACGCTAAAATGTTACTATGATATTATCGTGAAAATCATACTGAAACTAATTATTTCTAAAGTTTTGATTTATTTCTATAGTCATATCAGTAATAAATTACAACTATAGTTAGGATTTTCACGATAATATGATCACGTGTCCCTTTTTAACTCGGACATCCCTCTTAGGACATATGTTTGATTATACAAGTTGAACAAACAAAAGTAAGTGAATCTGGAACTATTATTTCACATAACGTCTTGTTTTGTACGCATAACTAAATGATAACATGTCTGTAGTGGCATATCATATTTCAGTATGACTTGTTTTGTGATTTTCTTTTTATAGGCATTAGTTATACGAACAAATTTCCAGTGCTACTTATATATTCAAAAATCGTCGTAATGCACTTGAATAGACAAATCAAGCTCTACATTTACAAATAATAATTCAAATCCTTGATAAAATGTTACATAAATAATCTATAAACTTGAAAAAATATGAAAAGTATGTGATATGTTATTCTTTCAAATAGTTGCCACTGATTTACAAAGATAAAATAGATACATAATTTTTGTTTGAATGTCATGACACGTGTTTCTTTTGTTTGTTAACAAAAATAGTAGGATGAATATTAGTTGGGCTTGATGGTTGCAAAATCCGGTTTAAATTTTGTAATGTTGTTTGCTTCTCTCTTCTAAGTTCTTGCTAGTTGGATGGTTTGTATATACATTCTTCAGTCGTTAAAAAAAATATTAATCAGATGTTGGCAATCTCGACCCATAATAGAAATCTTCTTGTTACAATGTGAACAACTCACCCCTTTGCGTTTTGCTAGTAGTTCCACACTTCCACATATATAGTAGGTTCACAAGTTGAATATGTGTTGAAGACATTGAAATAATATATAAGAAAAGACATGATAGTTTATAGGATATTGAAAATCATGATTCAATTGATATCATGTCATCTTTAACCACTTTGATGCTTTTGGTGAGATGGTTGGGGCCTCCTTTAAGTTGGAAGAGATTCTCTCTTTTTAAGTCGACAAACCCTCAAAGGCATGTCCTTTAGTTTCACTAACTTATTTTTTATTATTCTCGTATACGTTTATTGTATAAACTATCTAAAGTGTCATATGTCAAAAAGAGGCATATTCGATTCAATCTTAATCAACCTAGCTTACCTAGATGTATTGTATGCAGGGGCAGAACTATCTTGAGAAGCACGAAGTCAACTGACATCATTTATTTTTCAGTTCTAAAAATACCATTTAATATACAAATTCTGAATGATACAAATCTTTTTTTACGATTGACATCTTTGTTTTTTGAAAAGAAAACAAGTTGTTTCCCCACTGTGCCCGTTGGTTTAAAAAAATTATATAAGTTTTTTTGTAAGTTAAAAAATAATTTAAAAGTTTAAATAAATATTCTTATCTTAGTTGCATAGGTTGTAGAATATTGTAAGTAAAAACCCAAATCCCTAATCAATTCTTATTTTCTATTACCCAATCTTAAGTACTACCGGTTGAGAAAAAACATAATGAATAACCATTGTTTTATCGTTTATTGTAGTTAACATTAATTTTACCGGTTGCAACCACGAGTATTAATAGATATTTTATTCAATGAATCCTGTAAAAACAAATTTCCATATAGAGAAACAACTATATAAGACTTTTTCTTATATTTAATGACATTAATTTATTATCCTAGTGAAAGTGTTTTATTTTATGACCAAAACCGATCTTTGACCGACCCAAAAACTAAAACATCTGGGATGTTAGAATTTAAGAACCGTAAAATACTGACACCATAGAAAAAAATTTAGGACCAGTGTCCTATCACCAACAAATGATGCAAATTTAAGAGTAGATGTGTGAATTCGCCGCGAAAAGACAACAAAAACTTAAACCGGTTATATGGCTTTACCCGTCATCCTTAAAAGGGTTCGAGTGGTTGATTGGAATAAAAGTAAATGGTCCTACATGCCTCCAAAACGACAGACACTCACGTCGTATTGGTGGTGGTGGTGGTGTAATTGTGACACACGAAACCAATTTGCAAATGAAATTGGTGCCCTCATTTTCATGATTTCCTTGTCTCACTATCTTAGATCATATTTCTAAATATCCCACATTTAGCTACAATTTATTCACTTCCAAAACACTTGTTTTTCCATTTATGCTTTATTTTCTTATCATTTGCTAATCATCGTAGTTATTTAAATTAATCTCTTATCTAATATTCATTTGTTTTGATTGGCACAACCATCAATTGAGTTTTTTTTCTTAGAATAATATTTCTAATTTCTTTTCACCTCGCATAATATCACATCAAACTTTATTTAAGGTGTAAACAGCATAACTACATTTGAATAAGGATGCAAACGAGCTGAGTTATGCGAGAATTAGTCTAAACTCTAAATTAACTCTTTTAGTTCCTAGGCTTGTTAATAAATTAAAAAGCTCGAGCTCACCTGATTTATTATTTATTAAATACTTTATTATTCTAATTATAAATAAATGTAATAATGTATGTATCTTTTATTATTATATTTATATATATGGTAGAATATTTTATTTAGTTGTTTTTAAAAAACATGAATATATATAAAAATATTTTTATGTATCTATATATTTATTATAAAAACTATTTTTATGCATGTTATTAAATAAAATGCTCAAGAGCCTAGTAAGTTTGGTATGTGAAAAAATGAGTTTGTTTACTAACTGAGCTTATTTTTCTCGACTCGATTACAAATTTAGTGCTCATGCAATTTAAGAACGGTTGAGCACGTTTAACCCCTAAATTTGAGGGGTGTGTGTATATATATATATGTTTATTTATTTATTTATTTTATTTCTTAATTCATGTATATTAAATAAATTATGATGAAAGTAATAAATATAAATGAATAAGGTTGGAATTCATTTGTTGAAAATAAGAAATATCGTTCTAGTGGTTAATTAAAGACGTGAGTGCCTAAGTGCCGTGGTGGAGTGTGGTGAAAGTAATGGTTATATGGTGGCAGACTTACCAAAAGAAAATAAATAGGGAAAATGATAAAAATAATTTAAACACAAAATGTAATTTTATTATGTTTTTTTCAACAATTTAAACAAAAGTGTTTTATGTTTCACTCCATTTATAGTATTGTGTGATTTAATTTTGAACAAACCAACCAGCTCGTTACCTTATCAGGTTTCGAGTTTGTAAATTACTTCATCTTACTACACACCTAGTAACATACATGTATCGTTATTTCAAAACTTTTAGTTGTCAAACCATACACATATTATAAATTTGATCTCTATTATGTGTTTATCTTGTTTCATCATACTTATTTTGTTCAGTTTATTATCCATTCCATATGGATAACAAAATACTAATATATTTGTTTGAAGTGGGCGTCTTTATCATTCACAATACTCAGAGATGAGAAAGAGTGTCTTCCTAGAAAATCGTTATGGCATAATGACCTTCAATAGTGCTTACTCGGTGAACATATTGTTGCTTTTATTTTAATGGCTGATTGGATTATTAACGGATTATTTTCATTACTTAAGTACATAACCGTGAAGCACTAGACTAAAACATCCCCAAAAGTAAGCTCGTACATTAGCCTGTACTTATCAATCCTGAATCTACAATCACCCTCAAAAGAAAATCTACCATATGTGAGAAAACCCTATGACTCTATCTACCCCCCCCCCTCTTGTTTTGTTTTCTTTTCCCAGGTAAGACCTAAATTCAAAACCAACACCCTTAGAAGAAAACCCACCATATCATTACTTTTACGATGGACTTTATCGAAATTATGTTTTATTTTTGCTAGAGTTTTGCACAATAGTTATACTTGTATCCTTGAAATATGTACACACATTAGCATTTTAACTATTGCATAGTTTTGACTTTTGTGAGAATTATATTTTGTAGCTCAATGACAACACACACTCATAATTTGGGTAGAGACCAAAAGAGCTAAAAGAATAATAAAACATGTCCTAGATAGTAAGTGCGGATAACAAACAAAAATACCCAATAAATTCTACTAACAACAAAGCTATAGGTAAAGTTTAATATGTGAGGTAATGAAAAACATTTCATCAATCCTAGGGTATGGTCGGTGACAATGACGAGCTCAATATCGAAGTACACAAGAACAACAAGAAAAAAAACAGTGACATAGATTTGAAACACCAGAGCATTAGCAACAGGAAATGAAAATTGTCTGCCATATTAATGTATTTTAGCTCATGACTCTTGAATCACAAAGATCAAAGTTGTGCCATGCCTTCATTTACGACAAATACTTTCAAACAACATATAAGAGTTCATCTATACTTTTTAAAATCTCTCTCATATAAATAAGAAATATTCATATCGGCTCAACTCGTGACTCATGTAATCAATCCAAATCAACGAACGATCTCTCTTTTGACGATTCATTGAAAATTACTCGAATACAAATTTTGTGGAATGTATAATGATAGAGAATTTTAATAACTTAAAATATGTAAAAGTAAAATAGGTTGGCAGTGTTTAAGAATGATCTAAGATAAATGTTCACGTCATTTAGCTTTTTTTAATTATTTAATCATATAAATATAAAAATATAATTCAACGTGTCATTTTTTTGAAAAATAATATAAAATGGAATCATGTGTGCATTTTCTTTTTGTTGTTTGAGAATTCTAGAAACAAAAGTTAGTGTTTATGTAAAAGTAACGTCATACTTTTGGATGTGTTGCGGCTAAAATTTCCCACTCTATTTATATTGTTTTTAAATAATTAATATAAATATAAATAAATAAAATGAAACTAAAATAAATTGTTTGGAGTAGTTTGCGTGTGGGAGTTGAAGAGAACGAGAAAAGATAGAAACGTCAAACCCTGCAATTATTCCTTTTACTAACCATTATATTTCCATTTAATAATTTTTGTCTTTTTATATATATAACATAAAATTTTCTAATATAAAATAAAGATAATATAATAAAAATTTACATAAACTCAAATTAACACCTAAAATATCATATATGTAATCCGTAGAAAAAACATGACTTCTTTGGAATTAGGGTGTGATTAGTAAGTTATATATTGATTGTGGTTTTAAGAAAATTAACCTTGGTACGAGTCAATTATTTTATTTTTTATTTTTATTACTTTTTTGCAAATTCATTAATGTTTTTAATGATTTTCTTGAGTTTTGATTAATAAATAAACATCTGCATGGCGAAGAAAGTTCTAGATCAATCGCGAATAGGTGCACATAGGCTACAAGCACCGGGGTCAAGTCATTGTAAAGTTTCTTGATATGTAATTTTGTAACGTATGATATTGAGTCTAACCGGATTACGAACTACGAAATCCATGTGATGATATGTACTTGTAAATGGGGATCAATTAATACAGTAAGTATATAAATTCTAATAATATAATAATAATGATAAATAATCATAACAATAATAATATAATAATCATAATAATAATAATAATAACAATAATATAATAATAATAATAATAATATAATAATAATAAGAATAATAGTTTTATATGTTTTACTTATAAAAGAAAAGGGGATATGCCTCTAAAATGTGACTTTAATATTTTTTTTGCTTCCATGTGTAAAGGGAAAAGAGGGGTCTTTTGATTTGAGGTGATGGTGGATTAATAGTTTAATAAAAGGAATTGGTTAAATTCAACTCTTAAAGAGGTTGCCCTTCTTTGAAGCATACCATATTGACCTTCTTTGCTTTTTATAAAAAGACTCACATGTTTTACAAACCAAAAGAAAGATGCAAGGAAAAAAAGTCACAAGGTATCAATTTTTTTCACATATTTTCCCTTTATACGCCTAATGGTTACAATTTCCAACTTAACCTAAATATCACCTCATATAATCAATTTTACTGACCATGGTTTAGTGACCTTGATCACTCCATATTACTAATGTGTTATAGATTCAAATTCTTATTAAGTATAAAACTACATGAAGTTTGGAGATAGATTGAAGTTCAAAATAGTATCAACTTTAGTGTTTTACTTAAAAAAATCTTAATTATAAGTTCATTCAAGTTTAATTTTTATATTATTAGCCCAAATTTTATAAATATCAGTAATAATTGAGGCATATGAAATAATTGCGAAATTTATTTACCATTTACTAATTATTCTTTACTAGTTTAATTAAAAATAGTCAAATAGTAACTAAATTTCATAATTATTTTGTTTAGCTCACTCTATATAACGGTGGCTAAAAATTACGATAATAAAAAAAGTATACAAACTTCAGTGAGTTTAAATTTAATTTTTTTTATTTTTATTTCATGATTTTCCCACTTACAACTTATGTGTAATTAAGATGTAGAGTTGGCAAAAGAAACATTATGTTGTACATCTTGAAACCATGGGGAGAAGTTGAACACAAGGCATATCGGAAAGTTCATAGAAGGCATGGACGTCTTGGAATGTATGTCTCTAAGCCATATACGTCGTGTACGTCACGTATTATACACTAACGTTTGTGAGGGTGACATATATACATGCTCGTGATGAAAGTTTACATGCTCTATGAATCGACAAGACAAGTTATACGAGAGTGAGACAAGTACATACATCTACAAGTTATTTTGTGTATCATTATAATGTCTACGAGTCTATAGAATGGAATTACATATCAAGAAAATAAAAACGATTATGTAAAAGTAATATATATATTCAGAAGACAGATGCATGATAAGTAGACACCCGAACAAATATACAAGTGAAAATAAATATTAACAAGCCAAAAAAAATCTATTCATACACGCGATACATGAAACTGTATATATATGTTGTTATAGATGTAAAACTTATATGCATATAAAAATAGTTATATATCAATAAAAAGATAATACATGCATGTTTTATTTTCCTTTTATACATAATCAAAGGGTAGGCAATGATGGGCTTACATTTTCATTGAATAATAATTAAAGCAAAAGGGAGTTGCATAAGTTAGAAAATGTTAATATAATGGATGACCATGCATTTTATTATTATAACCAGGGGACACCCACATTATTACTAATATAATAATATATGTCAATCATTCAAACATAATGGCCTTCACTTTTTCCATTCCATTAGGTTATCATTTGATAATGGCTAATGGCTATGTTTCAAATCACATATTTTGTGCCTTGTCAATATTTTAAATTCTAACATCTATAAGCATTTTTATGTGAAATAATGCTTATGCATCTTTTATCTATCAATATTCAATGCTCATATTTGTCAACTTTCTAAGCATGCTATAATTGTTAAACTTAATTGAAACATACAAGTAATGTATTCTTTCAAATACAAGCATACACTTTTCTCCATGTGTTAAATTTTAATTTAGTGGTTAATAGGATGCCTTTCTTCTAATTTACTTTTGAGCCTTGGCTACATGTACCTAATAATATCCATGTTAATAACTTTAATTAATACTTATATTGCATTATTGTAAATGAGCGGAGCAACTCGTAAACTAGTGAATTTGAATCTTAAAAGTTTGTATTTAATCGAGGTTAAATGATCTTAAGTCCAACTTAAACGCAAATAAGAACGCATCAGATAAATTGAGCTCGATCCCCCTTTTCATATATTATTTTTTATTAGCCTCGTATGATTTAGTGCTGATATTACTTAATTTAATAGCATTCATATAGTATAATGTATGATTACAAAAAAACGTTACTATAAATAATATTATAATAAAATAAAACTAAATAATATATTGTACGTTATAAAAATAATTATAGTTGTAGCTATATAAATATAAAAGAGTTATATATCAAAATAAACAATAAATAAATAAGTAAATAATACACGTATACCTATAATGCACGTATAAAAGGAAAATAAAACAAGTCGAGTTTGAGCTTGATATATTCACAATTTGATGTCAAGCTTTAAACCTATGACGTGAAACGAGTCAAGCTTGATCTTAAGTCCTTTTAAGTCAAACTCAAAGCTCAACTTATCATGCTTAACTCGTTTACGCCTCAAATTCACACACTGAGCACCGACTTTCTTTCTCAAGTCGAAATTTTACCATTAATGATCCTCTGAAGTTTTAAACACTTCTTTATCTTTTTTTAAATTTAAAGCTTATACCTATAATGCACGTATATTTTAGATATGTTCTTTTATTATATTAAAACTCTCCTGAAAAGTTTAAGAGACGTAAAAAAGTTATATATGAGATGAAGAAGAAATCAAATTAAAATAGTGGTGGTTAATGTCATGGTTTGCTTTACTTTTAGGTAGTTGCTTAAAATAATAAAGCTTAATTAAGTATATTTTAATTATAACTAAAAACATAACATGATGCAAGTTAATTAAGTCCTCCTCCAAACAAGCAAACATAGATACGTAATCTTGAATTAATTACACTCCCCACCGCAATCTTGTCACATGAGACACCCCTCTAATTAATTCAATTGGTTGCCCTTATTTATTGTTACTTTATTATATATTTTTAATTAATTCTTAGCGTATCCCAAAAGTATTGATGACATGACATATAGTATGTTGCATTAAGAGAAATGGAAAAAAATAACTATAATTAACAAATAGAAAGATATTTATTATTTTCGTCTCGGATAAGTATAACTATAAATAAATAGATATTTGAATTGATCTTGATTCTAACCGATAACTAAGAATAACTAAAAATATGATAAGAAGTAGAATTAAAAAAATTAAGTTTTTTAGATATTTTTCAGGTTCAACTCAATTATTACACGCTTTTAAAACAATATCGTAACTTGTGGGAGTCAATATGAGTTGATGCCTGACCCGAGTTGGAAGCTTAACTTGGTGTTGGCTCGTTTTTACTAGAGCTAACTTGTGGTTACATAAGATGACTCGTTTTTTATAAATAAATAAAAAACTTTGATGATTGAGTTATACAAGTCTTAACCACTTAGTTATCAACCGTTTTGAACCATATAGTTATTTAATAACACACTACCAAACTACCACTATAGAGAAAAGAGAACAATAAATTAAGTATGTGCTCGAAAGTTTACAATTCAATGGGAGTTTATAAATGATTTGTCTTCAACTCAAACTTAAGCTCAAAACTCATGCAAGCCACCAAGCTCGAGCCAAATTAGGTCGTATGTTGAGTTTAATCATTATTTTATTTATTTTCTTTTGGTTTGTACACATTTTTGTGAAATCATGTTTGTGTATATAAATCCAAACAACGTACATGGAGTGTACTTTTATACGTTGTAGTGTAAGCAAGTGGAGTATATGTGGGGACACATAGGTTTCGTGAAAATTAACATTAACTAAAATAGAAAAAAAAGTTAAATAAAAGAAGAAAAAAAGTTAAATAAAAGAAAAAAGAAAAAGAAACGTATAGGCATAGTGAAGAATGGTGTTCACTTTTGTGTTTGGACATTAGAACACGATACCTCTATCTATGTGCACCTTCCATTTCATGTTAGATTCCAACTAAAATCATCTTATTTTTTATTTTTTCAAGATTCTATACCATTTTTAGCTTATAAAGCATTTTTGTACTCAAAATATATTATGTTTATATGCACACTCGACCGGTTTTCGTGTTTTGCATTTCGGGTAAAAGACACGCTAGACGTGGAAAGGTGGAAGTCGTGTGATACAACGGTCCTGAGGAAATTGTATTTTAAATTTCTTGTGAAAATAGACAAGAAAGTGTTTTGTAGCGTATTTAAGTAGTTCATTTTTGTTGATTTAAGAAATGGTGTATTTGGTATACAATATTGTAACCGACATGATTATACAAAACCGTCCATTTTGACAGCCTGACAGCTGATGTGCTAGCTTGACAAGTTAAAGAGGAACAATCGGCGTTTAAGAATAGGTGTATTTGTACATATTTTAGCTAACGTTATAACATAAAAAATCCATTTTACTAGTCCGACAAGTTGGAATATAATTGTCGATGTTATAAGATCATTTTATAAAACATGTAGGTTTTAAGTGTGTGAATATCAAAGCCAACTAATCAAAACAAATGATGATTGCATTTTTTTTTTGGTCAGTCAGTTTTAAAATCAGACCAACCAGATGAATAAACAGGTCGTTGGAATTATCAATTCGAATTTCATCTTTCAAAACATTTTGGAGTGTTTTGGAAAGAAAAACTTGTGGGAGTGAAGTTAACAGCTTTTGTACACAAGTAGTTGTTATGGAATTACACATGTAAACTAATTTGTGTGCTAATGATCTTGTAACAAGATTTAGTTAAAGGTTTTACTTATCATAAATAATAAACTTTTGGAAAAAAAATAATAATAAACGATGGCTTAAAACAACAAACCAAATTCTCGAACAAGCGTTTTAGGATTTAAAAGAAGCAACATGCTGATCAGCTGAATATAAAGATGCTTGACTTGTTTTATGAACGACACTTTGTTAAAGGTAAGAGATTACGATCACTTACATATAATATCATTCGCTTGTGGGATCGTGAGTAAGCAAACCAAAAAGATACAAATCGTTTCAATTAATTTTGTTTTTATCATCAAAACAGTAAAAGCCTTAGAAAACGATACATGTTTTCTTTGTTCTGAAAAACTAAAACTGATTAAGTTGGGCTTCATTAGCTTGGCACTTAAAGTTGGACCCCTATCTTCTATTGGGCTTGAGACTAATCTAACTGCCTCTAATTCATTAGTTTGGGCCCAACCGGCTGTGTTAACATATTGGCTTGAAATACACATAGTTTATTAGCTTTTGACTAAACCGGCTAACTTCTATTTAAATATAAAAATATAAAAAATACAATAAAAACAGTAGATTCGCAAATCACACCTATCGATATTATATATAATACTAATTATATATTATATAACTAGGTTGGTATCCGTGTATTAAACAGGTTGAATAAATAAAATAATAAATAATTAGTAATAAAAAAATTATGAATTATAAAACAATGTTTGAAGATGAAATATGATTATAATTGTATATGAATAGTTATTTCAAGTAAATACACAATAGATATATAGATATATAGATAAATAGATAGTCTAGAAACTCATTTATTAAACGTAGGGGTGTTCATTTTGGATATCCGAATTTCGGATAGTGAATTTCACTATCCGAATCCGAATCCGAAATTTCGAATATCTGAATTTCGGATATCCAAAATTTTGGATTCGGATTCGGATATCCAAAATTCAAAAAAAAGATTATTATTTAATTATAAAAAAATAATAAATTTTATTAAAATTTAATTCATATATCCGAAGTTTTTATTAAAATATCCGAAATATTTAACTAATATTTAATATTTTCAAATTTTTGTAAAAATATTTTGGATATTTCCGACAATCCGAATATCCGAAAATTCTCAAAATCACTATCTGAATCCGAAATTTCGGATATCCGAATTTTGGATTTTCGGATATTTCGGATTTGGATATTTTTGAACACCCCTAAATAAACAGATTATAGTTAGTAATAAACACAAAAAGTTACAGTACGATATTTTAATCTAATATATGTATAAAATTATATATACGTACTTGTTTAAGAGATGAAAACAATTATACTATTTTTAACTCTCTTATCTAAATAGTCTCATTTTTAATATTTGTTTTAAGACTTTCTTATAAAAATTTATTGTTTATAAAAATATTGTTTATTAAAAATTCAAGTTTCTAATTATTCTGGTTGTTTTAATAAAACTATTTTTAGAAAATTCAATATTTTTTATAATTATTTTAAAAATGACTGATTTAAAGTATTTTGTTTCAAAAGGTTCAATATTTTTAAAAATATATGAATTTTAATTTTTTTTTTAATTTATTTTTTAAAAGCATAGTTTGATTTTTAAAAAAATATAGATGAGAGAGAAAAATATATCAATTGATTAAATTTTATGAATAGAGAAAAATTGTTTGAGTGTTTAAATTACTTTAATACCCTTTTTGGAGGGAAAATAAAGTAAGGATGTTTAAAAAAATGACAAGTATAAAAAAATAGTTTAAGAAGATGACAAGTGGTAAAAAAAATTTTTTATTAATATTTATATTTACAGATTATAGATTATAGATTTAGAGATTTATAGATAGATTATATAATATATAATACTAATTATTAACATTTTTATACATCAAGTGTTGTATCTTATGTTTAATGGATTGTACCTTTGGTTTTTTTATTTTAAAAATTTTACTTTTAACTCTAACATTTTTATATTTTTTACAATTTAATCTCTATAATTTTTCACTTTCAACTTTGTCTCTTATACTTTTCATATCTTATAATTTTTCATTTTTTTCAATTTTACGAGTTATCATACCGCAACGTGCGTGTGTTGGTCAACATTTACGCTTATTTTTCCCCCATAGATTAACTTAGTTTATATTATTTTACGTTTCATGTGCGCGATTCAACGTTTTTACGTTCACTTTTCGTTCGATTTTATATATTTTTTGTTCTTATTTATTTTTTTAATATAAGATTTTCCGGTGTTAGTGGTCGCTAACGGTGATATGACATTTATGTTACTTTGCACGCCTCCGGCGCAACGCGGGAGGTTTAATACTAGTTTTTTTTAATTTATTATATTACAAAAAAAAGTATAAAGTAGTTTTTTTATCGGTCGGGTTGTGGTAGCGGCACACATAGCGTGATAATTAAACCCACTCGTTTCTGAACTAAATTTATTTTGAAAAGTAGATTAACTGTATTTATAGCGTCAAATAAAACGTTTTACATGTTACACTACTCTAAACATAATTTACGTTAAAAAGTAAACAAACTCAAAACCAGTGGCGGAGCTTGAACTATGTCATAGGGGGGCGGGCGCGAAATTAGTTTTTTTAGGGGGGGGGCGAAGTCAATATTTATATAAAAATTACACTACCGGGTCAAAATTTTACACTATCAAGCTAAAATTTAACACTACGGACGAAAAAATAGCCCCCCCCCCCCCCCCCCCGCCCCTATGAAGCTCCGCCGGTGCTTAAAACGTATATAAAAATAAACACCTCATGACGGTGCATGTGCTACATTAATTGGGAAATATGTCATTAACAAATTCCCTCAGCATTTAAGGTTTCATCATGCCACTCATATGACTCGAAACCAGGTATATAGAATATCGTTGGAACCAACTCTTCTACACGTCCAAAACAACTCGTCGAAAGTAACAACTTTTGAATATCTCAAATTTCTCATATGAGAGTATGAGACACGTTAAGGGAATTTTTAAGAATCTTATGTTGAGACACTATGAAACCTAACCGAATAAAATGTAGCCATTGAATCTATTAGCATCTTTTAAAACTTACTCATTAAGAGATGAGTCATTAAAAGTTGTCTTTTAATAAACTAAACACACTTTAATTTTGTTTAATTCGGAAATAGTTTCTTTATGAAATATTAATATGCTACCAAACAATCTTAAAAATCTAACAAAACTAAAATTTGAACATTGTGGTCCAAACGAGAAAAGTGGTCAAGCCCCAAATTCTTAGAGTAAGCCTGTGTCACTTAATATGTGTGCTACATTAATTGGGAAATATGTCATTAACAAATCCCTCAGCATTTAAGGTTTCATCATGCCACTCATATGACTCGAAACCAGGTATATAGAATATCGTTGGAACCAACTCTTCTACACGTCCAAAACAACTCGTCGAAAGTAACAACTTTTGAATATCTCAAATTTCTCATATGAGAGTATGAGACACGTTAAGGGAATTTTTAAGAATCTTATGTTGAGACACTATGAAACCTAACCGAATAAAATGTAGCCATTGAATCTATTAGCATCTTTTAAAACTTACTCATTAAGAGATGAGTCATTAAAAGTTGTCTTTTAAATAAACTAAACACACTTTAATTTTGTTTAATTCGGAAATAGTTTCTTTATGAAATATTAATATGCTACCAAACAACCTTAAAAATCTAACAAAATTAAAATTTGAACATTGTGGTCCAAACGAGAAAAGTGGTCAAGCCCCAAATTTCTTAGAGTAAACCTGTGTCACTTAATATGTGTGCTACATTAATCGGGAAATATGTCATTAACAAATTCCCTCAGCATTTAAGGTTTCATCATGCCACTCATATGACTCGAAACCAGGTATATAGAATATCGTTGGAACCAACTCTTCTACACGTCCAAAACAACTCGTCGAAAGTAACAACTTTTGAATATCTCAAATTTCTCATATGAGAGTATGAGACACGTTAAGGGAATTTTTAAGAATCTTATGTTGAGACACTATGAAACCTAACCGAATAAAATGTAGCCACTGAATCTATTAGCATCTTTTAAAACTTACTCATTAAGAGACGAGTCATTAAAAGTTGTCTTTTAAATAAACTAAACACACTTTAATTTTGTTTAATTCGGAATAGTTTCTTTATGAAATATTAATATGCTACCAAACAACCTTAAAAATCTAACAAAATTAAAATTTGAACATTGTGGTCCAAACGAGAAAAGTGGTCAAGCCCCAAATTTCTTAGAGTAAGCCTGTGTCACTTAATATGTGTGGAAAAACACATTAAGTGGGTTGGGAATAATCCAAACTATTATCGTAAGTTTCAAAACATCTTTACATATTTCTCATTTTAACATTATAAATTACATATTATCTCAGGACAAAAAACCATTTACATATTTTTCCCTTCCTAGTACATATATATTACATATATAACTATGATTATCGATGCTAATTTTTTTAGAATGAAGTTTTAATCTTTTTTTATTTGGAGTTGTAATTTTATTTTTTTTTTATATAAAAGACTCAAACTTGAGGATACATGTGATTGATGATATTAAAAAAGAACATATATAAATACTTAGTAAAAATATAGATAGAATAATCATTCTATAATTAATTTTAATAAAATAGGTAAATATGTAATATATATACTTTCAAAAGAGAAAATATGTAATAGCTTTTTAGATTGAATAAATATATAATTTACTAGGTTAGTAACACTTATGTTATACAGGTTGAATGAATGTATTTTTTAATTCATATTAATAAGACATCACATATTTTTAAAAACGTTTTACAAAGAAAATACATATAGACTTTGCATATAAACATTTAGAGACTATTAAAAATTATTAACTTAAAATTTGAACATAAGAATTTTCTTGAAATAAGAAAAGAAGATTTAATAATTGAAGAAATAAGAAAATTATGATTTGATTACAAAGTAAAATGAGAAAAAAAGACTGTATTAACTATAGATATTAGTCGGAGTGAGGCAAAAAAAATACTTAAAAAAACATATAAACATGACACATGTCCTAAAAATAAATTTTTTCATATAAAAAATATGTTTAAAAAATAAAAAATATAAATATCTCTTGTTTTTAATGGCAAATATACGACCCTGTTTCGAAGGATAGGTGTTATCTTAATCGGGTCCACCTATCTGTTTCCTAGCCGGGACCGCACCCCCAACCCCCATAAGAAGAAACTCATTGATGAAAAAATCCTCTGACTTAACTCTGAACATTTTACTCATGAGTGAGACTTGAACCCACGACCTCCTCTTTATTTACATATCATGGGTATCTCTTAATAAAATTTTTTTTAAAAACACTCATTTTAGTAAACAATTTTACTACCAATACCATTTTTGGAAAAAAAAATCCATGTAGAAAAGCGAATCCAGTAAAGCAGTGAATCTTTCCATTTAACGGTAGGAACAAGAAGACGTTAATACACAAAATCACTTGCACTTCATTTTCAACTTGTTTATCATCATCATCTCATCATCATCATCATCATCATCTCATCATCATCATCATCATCTCATCATCATCATCATCATCATCAAACACTATCTTATACAACTTCCTTTTTGAACTCTGCTAAAACAATCATGAACAATCCTACTGAAATCAACAACTCACGATTGATCCTTCACAATGCTTTGATCGTCACTATGGATGACGAACTTCGTGTATTTCGTAGCGGCGGAATCGTTGTTGAAAACGATAGAATCATCGCCATCGGTCAATCGTCGGATATTGTTCGTGATTACTCTTCAGACTCACTCGAAATCATCGATCTCAATGGACAATATCTACTTCCTGGTGCTATTCCGTACATTAACAGCGTGTTTTGACTCGTTTTTACTTAAGATCGATGTGTTGTGTTGAGGATTTGATTTAAATTCGTGTATACTTAAGATCGATGTGTTGTGTTGAGGATTTGATTTAAATTCGTGTACTAGATCCGTTTAGGTTTAACGAGTGTTCTGGTTTTCCTTTGTGCTAAATGCTTTGTGTTTATGAGATTAATTAGTAGATTTAAGTGGTCGATTTTTGATGATTAATGTTAGGGTTTATTGGATTAATAGGTTTGATTCGCGTTTTGTTTGTTAGGGTTGATCAATACACATGTTCATACGTCTCAACAACTAGGAAGAGGGATTGCTGATGATGTTGATCTGCTTACGTGGTTGCACCATCGCATTTGGCCGTATGAATCGAATATGACGGAAGAGGATTCATACATCTCTACTTTGCTTTGTGGAATTGAACTCATTCACTCTGGTGTAAGTTTCAATGGTTCCATATTTTAATCTTTGATACATGGTTGAAACCAGATTAGATCATACCAGAACACAATAAACTCGAAAAGGTTTTCGCCATTTGAGACTCTTCATATTAACTTACTGAAAAGTTATACCAAATTTAAATTTGAAAATTACTAGAGTTGATATATTATATATATAGATATACGAATGGATGTTAGATTGGATTTACAACAGGATGGTAGTCTTTACCAAAGTTAAATAGTTGTTTGCTTAGGTTTGTTTATGACCATGAAATTCAACTATTAATCAGATTGTTTGATACATAAGGGAATACATTTTCAAAATTTGTTGTTTTAATTAGATGAATTAGCAGGTCACTTGCTTCGCAGAAGCAGGAGGACAGCATGTATCAGGAATGGCAAAGGCGGTAGAATTACTAGGTTTGCGTGCATGTTTAACACAGTCAATCATGGATTCAGGTGATGGTTTGCCATCTCATGGGGCATTAGGACTACAGATGAATGTATTCAGGTAAATTTCCAACACTACAAGCTTGAAATAGATTGGACTGGATAACTTTGGGGTGTTTGTAACTTGTTCTTGTTGTTTTATACAAAGAGAATCTGCTTTGGTGTTATACTCCAAAGTCAAATGCCTTTTGCTCTTTTCTTTTTCTGTGTTTGTCATCATATTCATGGACTTTCATGATCCTTAGTGTTTTTTGTTATGCATTTTGTGAGAAATTAACATTCTTTCTCTAAGATTACAGTCCCAAAAGGAATTGCACATGAAGCATCATAATACCGCTGATGGACGCATCAGAATATGGCTTGGGATTAGACAGATTATGAACTCAACTGATCAATTACTTCTTCAAACAAGAGATACAGCAAAAGAACTGCAAACCGGAATCCATATGGTCTCTCTCTCTCTCTCCCTGTCCCTCTCTCCCTCCCTCCCCCCCCTCAAAAGAAGGAAAAATATGATTTTTATTTCGTACTTGTTTCAAACCTTAGCATATTGCAGAAATACCGTTTGAAAATCATCTCGTGATGCAAACTCGGGAAGTTGATCATGGAACAGTAACATACCTGGAGAAAATCGGGTTTCTGACAAGCATTTTGCTTGCAGCTCACACTGTTTGGGTAAATGAAAATGAGGTAATTGCTAATTTCTGAAAGTAATGCTGCATCTTGTCACTAGTAACTGACTGACTTACAAGTTAGTGAAGAAATTCTAAAGTGTCAATGTATATGTAACACGATTGATTTCAGATTATATCTTCTTCAGATTGGGTATCTTTCTAATTCTGGCGTTAAGGTGTCCCACTGTCCTGCTGCTGCCATGCGCATGCTTGGATTTGCACCAATTAAAGAAATGCTTGATGCCAATGTTTGTGTATCCTGGGGACAGATGGTGCACCGTCAAATAACCGAATGAGCATTGGTATGTTTTTAACCTTAAACCGTATGTTTCTCTCTGTTTATTGACTGTGGCACCCTTTCTCCTAAATAAGTATATCCATCATATTTCCATTTATATATGTACCGTTGAATTTTTATACCATGTTATAATAAAGACATCTTTTGCTTTTATAAAGTGCCTCTCACCAGTAATTGTAAATGTTGGTTTCAGATGTTTTACTTTTAAGCTATTAATCAAGTGCTTGAGGTTTTATATTAAATCATCTGCAGTTGATGAGATGTACCTGGCTTCTTTGATCAATAAAGGGCAGAAAGTTTATTCAAAAGGCACGACTGACCCTACAGCTCTCCCTGCAGAAACCATTTTAAAAATGGCAACCATTAATGGGGCAAAAACTGTACTTTGGGAGAATGACATAGGATCTCTTGGAGTTGGAAAAAAGGTCTATTTTCTTGTTTTTTCCCTACACTAGGGGTTAATACCGAGTTACTGCCTACCTGTAGTGGTAACAGTGTTGACCCATTTACGTATATACATTTCAATTTGGTTTGTGTTTTATCTCAAACAAGTTAGGGTTCAAACGGGTTGAAAGACTGCTTAAATAAGCTTTTAATGCTTGCAACCTCCTAAATTGATTTATGACAATATTTTATAACAGTACTGTTTTGTAATCATAGTAATGTAAGTAAGAGGTGTTTGTGGTCAACCCGACATGACCGATTGTGACCTTGGGTCAACATGCCACATCTATCTACTATACACTTATCTACGGATGTTGTTGTTAATAGTTTCATCTGTTTGGGGCCTTTGGGCACACTATGCATGATTCTAATCTTGTTCTTACGCGTATTTCTACAGGCTGATATGATTGTAATCAATCCTTCCTCGTGGTCTATGGTTCCGATTCATGACTGGTATGGACATCTTTTACAAAACACTCCCAAAGCCTTTTAATTTGTTCAGACTTTGAATTTCCTGATGGTACAAGACCTGGTCATATAACCCCAATAATCGGCTGATTTGGGCCGACTTTCAAAATAAAAATAAAAACACATGGACTTTTTTACTTGGTGCCAACTAGGTTATTTGATACAGGTCACCTACTTTCAAGGTTGTAGATGACATTAATATAAATAACTTGAAAGTTTGAAGGCTTTTTCTTAGGCAAAAGAAATTTGTCACTAGAGATAGACATCGGACCAGATTTGGTTATATATGTTATAGGAAGCTTGCTTAGGCTCGCCGGCTTAGTTAAGCTGGGGCTTTTTTATCAAATGAGCTCCAATAGAGGCTCGAGTTTGTTTAAGCTTCGCTTGGTTCGAGCTTTTATCGAGTCAATCTCGATTAGCTTTGTTTACACCACTAAGTTCAAATGTTTCAAGAATTTGGTTATGTTACTACTTTGTAACAAGTCGGCCTCCTTATCTGATAACTTTTTACATTATCAGCATCTCCAGCCTTGTGTATTCCTTGCGAACTGAAAATATAGTCTC
Organism: Flaveria trinervia; assembly: GCA_025506515.1. Lineage (NCBI taxonomy): Eukaryota > Viridiplantae > Streptophyta > Magnoliopsida > Asterales > Asteraceae > Flaveria > Flaveria trinervia. Next base: position 77,325,937 of record CM046453.1, read on the forward strand.
TGTTATGTGCAATGGCCGTTGGATCATGAAGAATCAGAAAATCATGAACGTCGATGAGGTAATGTTATAATATTATGCTTATGTTATTCTTATACACACTCAAAAAATATAATGCTTTTTTAACGAACTAACTCGTGCAAAACAGGCCGAAATCATTTCAATGGCAAAGCATGCTTCTGCACAACTTTTGAATAGGGCAGGCATACAAATCCCAAACAGGATGAATCTCATATGAGCTCCAATGTGCAGCGTGTACGAAGACAACCAAGTGATTTACATGCCACGAGTAACTTAAAACTTATTTTGTTAGCAAGAATTATGTTTGGGAACTGATTATCTGATTATTATAGTTTAGTTTGTAAATTATATGCTTCGAGTGTTTGGATGAAACTAAAAGCTGGATGTTGTGGAATAACAATTTTGCTTTGCATTATTAGTTTGAAAGGATCTTATCCAAAATGTTATTTCAAAACACATCATCGCAATAAAATGTAATCCTAAAAACTGTTAAATTAGTCATTTGTTAAATTTTGTAACCAAAACCTATTTTTTATTGATATTGAATCTTAGGAAAATGAAAAAAATTGAGAAACTGAAACTTGTTAAAACGGGGAGTTTGGGATTGTATGTTGGAAAAAATCATCTATTATGACGTATCTCTATAGTAATAAATAAAAATCTTAAGTGACATGTTTCACTCTCTCATCTCTCTTTTGATTTTTTACTTGTTTCTTTTACCGGTCAATTATACAAAAAAAATTAATTGTTTTTATTTTTGAATTTGGTTTGTCTTTCTATTAAATGATTTCTATAATTATTTTTAGAGTAAATTACACGGATCATCCCTGAACTTTGTTCAAACTTCATCTTTCATATCTAAAATTGAAAATTTACAGGTTTAGTCCTAAAGTTTGAAAAAACGTAATGTTTTTCGTCCCTAGACCTAACAGGTTTAGTCCTAAATTTATACCCTTTTTGTTTGAAATGAATAATTTAAAAATCCAATTCAAAACATAGGACCCACCCCCAACCCTACCCCACCCACCATACACCTTGTACAATTGTACCCTATTACCACCACCACCACCTTGCAACGTCACCGTCGCACACTCGCACCTTGTTGTTGCAACAGTTGCGCCTTACCATCGTCGTCATGCCTTGCTAAGACCGCCGTCGAACCGCGGTGATGCACCTGAATTGGGTGAAGCCCTAAAGTGCTGTTGAACCACTTTCGCACATGGCTTCTATATGATCGGGTCAATCAAATACTCCTTAATCGAAGTTGAAAAGTCAATCATATTGCACTTGTGATGGTGGTGGAGATGGGAGTGTATGGTGGTGTCGTGGTGCTTAGGTACATGTTATGGATTCAGATGGAGGAGGTTGGCACGGGTGGTGGTGGGGTAGTGGCGGATCGAGGATTTTTACTCACGGGGGGCTAAAAAACGTGATAAAAATAACGTCAAATAAATTACAAAAATAAACTTCACTAAATATTGTAAATCAAAGCACATATTATAGTTGTCCTCTACGTGATTTCATCTTTTGAAAGCATTCAATTACAGCTTCATTCGTAACACTCCGTAGTGCTCTTTTTTCTACGGCACAAACTACACAAGCATTCAAAAGGTTTTCACCAATTCGATTCCGCAAACTTGACTTTACAATCTTCATCGTCGAAAAACATCTCTCAACTGTTGCGGTTGCAACGGGTAAAACTAGTATTAACTTTAATAATCGATAATCCAAAGGAAAAGCTATATGTTTCCTTGTTTCCATCATAACTCTAGCAAGATTGGTCATACCATTCAAATTACCAAATCTGTCATCTTTTCGCACATTGTCAATGTATAAGTTGAGTTGATGTGCGAGAGCAATTTTTTCCCCACTCTCAAAATCATCCAGATAAAAATTCAGACAATATTAATAACTCTGACGCTCAAACTTAGAAAATGATTCAGATTGGTTGAATGGCGCTATGTTTGGAAGTAATTTTATGTTAAATTTTATTAAAGCGATCGCCTAACTCTTGAATTTCTATATCAACAACTGTATTAAAACAATCATACTTGTAGTAATGTTGATTTGTGATATCGTACCTTTGTCTTCTAGACCTGTAACCAGTGTCATTGACATAGTTTTCGTTTATGTCCAAGATTTGAGTGTTATGTTTTCCACAAAATGAATAAACTTTCTCCAAAAGTTGATTAAATCCAGTTTCTCTAAATTCTTGCAACTTGCCTTTAGTCGTTTCTGTCACACCCTCAAACCACAGCGGTTTCCCGCGGGGTGCGAACATCATGATTTCATAGTCACTGATCAACCACTACATGGTTTTGTAAAACATACATCTCAAATAAGTTTAAAATACATAATTGTTCAGAGTTAAATTGCGGAAGCAATAGTAATAAGGTAAATTGTTTCAAAACATGACAATTACGAAAATGAATGTCCCAAACAGCATGAATGGCCCTAAACATGAGATGTTCCATGCTAGCTTAACTTGGTGCATCTATCAATTACCTGAGAAAACATGCATGAAAAATATCAACATAAAGTTGGTGAGTTCACAGGTTTAAGTAATAGTAACTAGCGTAATGGACCACAATACTTTTTATGATTTGATTGTTGTACACACAATGCTACAAATTATATAAGCACCGCAACCGAAGCTAGACTGTAACTGTAATAAATTGCCCCTACCCATGCCTACCGTAAGCATGAGTGTGAACAGGCTAATAATGCACCCGTTTAGACCTCCAGTCAAGATTAGGGTAATTAATCCGGGTGGGGGTAGTCAAACCCAATAGTACTATCCATGATTACCTCGCTTTGGGAAATAAACTAACGGTTCGATAAATGGGGACTTTATACGGTAAGTAAACAACTTATATAACATGTGAAATCATTAACAAGTAAATGTGTCCAGGAAAATAGTAATTTGCATGTAATCTCCCCCAAAAGAAAATAAGTAAAATGGGGCCGTGAAACTCACCTCAATTGCACGCGTGAATACTAACAATAGTCTGTATGTACGATTGGTCTAGGAATCTCCTAAACAAAATCACAATATATTCATGAGGTCATGATTACTAACCCTAGATGGTCATGCATTACTCATCCACAAAGTTACTTTGAAAATGTCACTTGACTAATTAGCCACGTCGAGTCGTAAATGTTTTATTTAGATTCTTGTCTTCATCTTTATTTTCTTAAAGATACATAATGTATTGAAAGCGTTTTATATTAAGTATAATGGTATTATACTTTCCATGTGTATGGGTTTCCCTTTTTTTACCAAATATCTCTAAAAGTTTACTTTTATCTAAGTATAGGTTTTTGACAGTCTTAAGGGATTTTTGGGTCTGGTTGTCATCCCCTTTTCATGGTACAAAGGATTTTTATAAAATCTGATACTTTTATCATATTTAGGTCTATGTCTTAGGATTCCAAAAAGGTATAGCTTGTATCCTACAACTAAGTTTAAGTGCCACTAGATGGTTCATGAAACAACAGATGTCAGTGCAGCACTTTTCTGTATATGTCTATGGAATTTACCTTTTTGAGAGGTCAAAACTTACATTCACAAATAGAGCCTATATTACTTTTAAGCCTAACACCTTAAGATAAGTTACAACAGAAAGAAAATCTTTATTTTATTACTTTAAGCATAACTTATGCCTCATTCTTTCTGCCCTATTTATTCTGTCAAAAATTCAGGTTCAGCACTTTAATTTGTTTGTACGTTTTGGAAGGGTTATACTCATCTATAAATTTCAATGTTGGATGGGTTAGAAACTAGACATACTAAAGTTAATGTTAGGCTCAAGAAACGGTTCATTTGACCATGTTTAGGTCGAGTTATGGTCTTGAAAACACAGAACATGAATCTGCCAGAAAATGTTTTACATGTTTTGTTACTTTTTAAACTTTGGTAGAGCACTTTTGGGATGAGTTAGTGAACATGAACACTTCATGGTGATGTATGGGAGATTAGAAACAAGGTGCTAACCTTAACCAAGCAAGGAGAAGTGATGGTAGTCTTGAAATGCAAGGAAAAGAAAGTTTGATCCTTTGAACTAAGAAAACCCAACAAGAAAAGGTGAAGCGGATGTTGTAGGATGCTTGGAAGCTTCAAAAATCACTTGATCTTCAACCAAGGGTACTTGAATCACCCAAGATTTGTAGAAAATGAGTTAGAAATCAAATGAAATGGTGGTGAGGGTGTCTTGGACGAAAATTGGAGGAAAGAAACAAGGAAGAAAGTGTGTTGGGTGATGTTGGTGAATTATGGAGGTTACTTGCATATATAACCATACATGAATTAGTAAATCAACTCATATGGGAGTGTTGGTCAACTTCTTGGAGGAAGATATTCCAAAAGAAGGTAGGGAGACATGTACTTTGTTCATAACCTTTCTTTAACACAAGAAAGGTAAGTTTCAAACTTTGCAAAAATGCAAAGTAGTCTTGTAGAGATTTGACATAATCTTGTAGAGTTTTGACAAGAAATAAGAAAGTGAAAAGAAGGGGGAGTAAGGGGACGGTTAATGGGTTGAAATATGGTGGTTTCTTTTAGTTTTGAGTAGTATTGGGTATTTTGGTGGTATTTGTTGCACTATTGGTATTTTAATATATGTTTATATTTTACTTCTTACTTTTTGAAATATAGTAAAATATGATAAGAACTTGTATAATATCATATATTTTAATATTTATGGTATGTTAATAATGCATCATGTATTTAATAGTCGCGTTAAAAGGATTCGTTCCTGGTAATACATCAATTTACGCGATTAGGTTTATTTATAAATTCAAACTGTTCTAATGTATTTAATTTGGATTCTAAAATACTTTAAAACATTAGAATATATAAATATGCTTTGGAACACTTTAAAGTATTTATTATTACACATATATTAATTATCACCAACGCTCGTGTGTCGGTTATATCATGTGTATGATAAAATAGCAATCTCGTCGAATCACCAATGCATGAAATGTTATGCCTGAAATTTTGTAAAGCATGAAACGACTTCAATAAATGTAATTTAAATTGAAAATCAAGTGTTATAGGTGTAATTATAACCAAGTCAAGGTCGGGTATTGACCTGAAATTGCCGGTTGTCACAGTTTCCACCAATAAAACAGCTTCTAGTATGTCTTGATCTTTTCTTTGAAGAGCTCTAGATAGTGTATTTATGAGCCCTAAAATATGCAACATCAAATGCAAATAAAATACAAATTCAAATGAGCTTAAAAAACATAACATTTTAAATGCTTGATTTCGGTTAGAAGGGTTGGAGCATTTATCCTTAACATACTCGAAGACTCTAATAATGGATGGAAACATATCAACCAAACGTTTAAGTGTTTTGTAATGTGAATTCCATCTTGTATCTCTAGGGCGTATAAAAGAAAGCTCTTGGTTTAGTCCACTTCCTATTTCAAGTATACCACTACCAATTTCTTTTTCCTCTCTCTCTTTCTCATTTTTTCAAAGAATATATGTTCGTTTACAAGAAAAGCAAACTACATTCATCATAATACTTAAATTGTCAAAGAAGTTCACAACACCCAAATATTTTCTTGCAACTGTTACCACCACTAATTGAAGTTGGTGAGCAAAACAATGCATATAATACGCCGAGCTATTTTCTTCTAATATTTTTGCTTTTAAACCATTAAACTCACCTCGCATATTGTTTGCCCCATCATATCTTTGACCCCTTATCCTTTTAAAACTTAATCCATATTTAGCAAAAAAGTGTCAATTGCATCCTTGAGGGCCCAAGAAGATGTATCCGTCACATGAACTAGACCAACAAATCTCTCCTTAACAAGTCCATGTGTATAAACGTGTCGTAAAACAATTGCCATTTGTTCTTTTTTTGACACGTCGCCAGACTCATCAACTAATAAAGTGAACACATCATCACCAATTTCATTGAAAATGGAATTTAGATTTTCTTCCTCAAAACAATTAGCAATATCTTTTTGAATACTCGGAGATAAGTATTGATTATTACCTGCAGCTTTTGGTAATTGACGTAGGTCCTCATCATGGAGTAGAATTAATTCCATTGGTTCCAGGAAAATTGCTTTGCAAAGAGACGTTTTTCTTTCATCATGACCATGAAATGATGATGTATTTATCAAACAAAATCTACAAGCATTAATTGTAGCATTCGGTCGAATTCGATTTGCTCTCTTTACAATATCATCTTGCTTATGAAAAGCAGTGACAATAGACTGATTTTGATTTAATAGATCCTCACATCTTTTAAGCGCTTTATTGCGAATACTACTAATATCCCCAATATGCAAAGTAAATCTCTTGTTTTATTCCAACTATTAAACCCTTCTTTTACAAATGCATCACGTCCACCTTGGTTCCCAACATAATCCGTAAATAAGTAACAACACAAACAATAAGCTTTGTCCGTCTTTACACTATACTCTAGCCAATTACCATATTTATCAAACCAAGTTGGGATGAAACGTCGCTCTTTATTCCCAATCATTCTTTTTGGGAAGTCATGACCACGCGGTTGACAAGGTCCATTAATCCAATACTTTCTTCGAATCTCATCTCTTTGATCAGGGTGATAATCTAAAATTCTTTTTCTATCTACGGGATCCCAAGGAAAATTATCTAAATCTACCAAACAAGGTGTTGAAGAGGATACTTTTCGTTTTAATAACCTTCCACAGTGCCTGACAATAACTAAACCATAACAATTAGAGTTAGTAGAAATTTTCAACAAATGATCGATTGTAATTTGTAAAGTCTAATAAATAAAAAACTAATTCTCTTTTAATTACAAAGCTTTCAATACAATTGATTTTGAAAAGCAAAACATTTGAAAACATTAACTTATTAATCGATTTGAAATAAAAAATACAAGCAAGAAAAGGTTTTTAAAGAAATTTTAGATTAATTTCATGATTTGTAAAAAACTTTCAATTTCATTCTACTTCAAATCAACTAATCAATGCTTGACGGCTTGGTTTTTTGAACTTGAAATAAAAGAAAAACAAGATAGCAACATAAATCCAAGTTACAACAATAGGGTTGAACAAGAAATTTACTTTGCAGACCTTGAGAATTGTGATTTTTGTCCAATCGTGAGCCGTTTAGGATTGCGATTCTACAAACCTTGAGAATACACAATCAAACAATGGGGTTTCAATTGATTTTCTGTCGAATCTTGGATTACGTCCTGGTCGAATGTGAGAATACGGATGGCCGCATATGTAAGCAATAGGTTTTATAATGTTTATTGTTCGTACTTCGTAGAGTGATTTTTATTTTGAATTGGTGCATGTTAATTGGGCTTACAAAAGGCAAGGGCCTGCATAGAAAACATATGGGGGGCTAAAAATATTAGACTTATATTTACACTTCTTGTTATTGGGTTGAGAGGGGGCCTTCCCACCCCCTAAAGCCTTCTTCTATCTGCCCCTGGCTGTTGGAGATGGACATATGCGGCGTCGGCGGCGACAATGATGGGTACAAGGTGTATATATTGGTGGTTTGTTACACAGATGTCACACCCCCGCTAAGAGCGGAAACACGGGGATGTAACGAGACGGGATCATCATAACACATGGTAAGCAATGGAGATGCAATATAATAAATGATGACAAGCGTATCATGACGACTCCCGACACAAAGGAGACTTGTGTCGTGTTTAGTCAATGTTCACGACAACATAGCCATAAGCATAACATGATACATGATGCACATAAATAAGAAGATAATGATGTAATGTATTTTCCACAACCCGGGAACAAGTAACAAAAGTATGATGTTTAAAGCAGACTACAACAACGTTCCAAAAAGACAATGTTCGTTAAGTATGTTTATTCCCAAAATGCATCCTAGGGTCTCCACTAAGGCAGCACACCTAGATCTTCAATTAGCATTTCATCTGAAAAGATATGCTCAAAATGGTCAACAAAATTGTTGGTGAGCTCGTAGGTTTAAATTATAAATAAGTAATTGATGTTGTATAATAATTGTTGTGGAATACCGTGTATACAGTTATAAGTAAGCAAAATCACATGACATGAGGCTTACAACCAAACCTAACGACGTACACACAGAATCTTGTCGGAATATATTCACCCAAGGCCCGTTCCTGGCTACTGTTGGTACTAACTAGTATACCAACAAACAAGGGTGGGGGTGTCAACCCAGTAGTAGTACCAATACCTATCTGTAGGTTCCCACACTGGAATTAAATGGTTGTAAAGAAAGTACCACACAGCGAACTCAAGCATGTATCAGATAAGTACTCACAAAACAGTAACACGTTGATTCCAAGTATGTAAATTGTATGTAAGTTGTACAACATAGCAAAGTGGGTGAGCATACTTTTCCCCCAAGTTTGTAAATGATTGAAAAGTTGTATAAGCATAAAAAGGGGCCGCGAAACTCACTTGTTAAGTGATAAGTATGAATGATCAAAGTTCCCCAAATGTTGTATGTAATGAAAGGTCAAACACCTATTGACAATTATTGTTAAGCATTAATGATAAGTAACAAGCATATGGTAACGTTCGGTCGGTTTCATTAGTAACGTTGTTAAGCATTAATGACAAGTAACAAGCATATTGTTAAGCATTAATGCTTGTGGTCGAGCAATAGCGTTGACTTTAATCTTTGTGGTCGAGCAATGACAACCATGTTGATGTTACCTTATCATCACACGACATTCAAGAAGGAAATTCACACACACAACATCTTCAATCACACGACAGGACCAAACGCTCGACTCAACACTCCATTCGCACGAATCAACCCTCATTCGTACGAATCGGTTTCATTCGTACGATTGAACCTTCATTCGTACGAGTGGCATTCAGTCGTACCACACAGCACTCAATCGCACGACTCAACCTCCATACGCACGAATCAACCTTCATTCGTACGAATCAGCTTCATTCGTACGATTGAACCTCCATTCATATGATTGGCCTTTAGTCGTGCGATACACGCATAATCGCACACATTCATTCGGTCCCAAACTCAATCGCATGCATACACTCATCCGCATTGACTCAATCGCACACATACACTCATCCCCATTGACTCAATCGCATGCATTCATTCGATCGCACGACTCAATCGCACGACATACCCAGTCGCACAACTCGGTCGCCCGAATGACACAGTCGCACGACTCACCCAGTCGCACGACTCACCCAGTCGCACGACTGAGTCGCATGACAGACCCAGTCGCCAGAATGGCAGATTCACGACTGCGGCTGTGCAGAGCAGCCTTCGGTTGCTCCGTGCATGAGTTTTACACCACGAGGACTCACAGAAACACTCTACTAACATACACTAACAAGAAGAACACGCAGAAAGACATCACGCACCCACATGACCACATGTGTTCGGGTTGGACCCAAACACCCGAAACCCTAAATGGACAGCAGTGAAAAAACAAGAAAAGGGACGACCAAGGTCGTCTACCTACAAGAATAGAGGAGACTCGGTTGCAGTCGAAGTGTAGACGAAGAAAACGTGACCAAACAGGCCAGTTTTGGTGCAAGGAAGAAGATGAAAGTGAAGAAGAGAAAGAAGAAGAAGAAGAAGAATGAAGGCTAGGGCTGGAAAATGAGGTTTATATACCCAGCCCTAGTTTGCAAATTGTCACATTTGGTCCTTGCACTTAGCCCCCGGGTTTCCCAATTTGTTTCGGTTGAAAACAACATTAATAGGCTAATTATATTGATGATAAAAATGTATTTAATGATAACTGGTAACTTAAAAAATGGTTTTATTAATGACAATAATATTATATAAAATCGGTATATTTAGTGATAACGGTGATCGAATTTGCAAAAGTTTTAAGCGTATCATTCGTTAACGATAAGAACACAAGAATAAGGACGATAAAACATGTATGATATCCACACGAACAGTTAATAAGAATGAGAAATGAACGATCAAGGAAAAGTTAATGAAAACCATATAATTAACGGACCTTGTGGTGACGGATGTCACAAAAGAGGAGGAAGATGAATGGTGAAATGGGGTGGGTTGGGTTGGGTGGGTTGGGTTGGGTGGGTCCTATGTTGATTTTTTTTAAATTATTTATTTTATACAAAAAATAGAAAGTTAATTACACACTCACTTAATGGATTATTTTAACGGTAATTAGGGTTACTAGTTAACTATTACAACATGTCATTATAAATTTATAATACTGTGATGTTGCTATGTTTATTGCTAAAAGGTTTTTTTCCGTTTAAAAATGAGTTTATGTAATTTAAGTCGTTAGGGTCTAGGTGTGTTTTTTTACCAGCTCGTTTAGGGCGCTAAAATTCTCAGGACCGGCCTTGATATTTCATAAATATGAAATATGTAAATCTTTATTACTAAGAGTACAAACCATGCATTTAAGCAACTAGAAATACACGAGCCTTTTAACTTAGTATAAAATAAAGAGTAAATTACACACATCATCCATGAGATTTGCTTAAATTTCTTCATTCGTCCTTTAATTGAAAAACTATAGATTTAGTCCTAAGGTTAAAAAACATTGCATTTTTTCGTCCATAGGTCTAACGGTCATTAGTTTTTTACACTAAAACTTATAAATTGACGATTTTACCCCTAAACCCAACACTCCATCCATACCCCCCCTTTTTAGAGTTTTCCCTTCCCAAATTGTCCGACCTTCACCACCACCATCCAATGTCGCACCTTGCCTTTGCCACCGTCACACCTTGACAACACAATCATCCCACCTTACCACCATTGTCATCCTATATCAATATTAAAGCATTTGCAAAACAGAACCAACACCTTGACGGTGGTGGCAGTGCGATAAACCCACCCAAGAGAGCACCTCGACGATGGTTGGATACTCTGGTGGCATTTTAGCATAAATAAAGGAAGGGGATTTTAAGGATTCGGGAGGGGGTGAAGGTTGGGTTTTAGGTGCTGGTGGGGAGGTTGTTAGCGACGAGAAATGAATGGATGTTCTTGATTCGGAAGAATTTTGGGTAGTAGATTGAGTAGTAGTAGTGGTGTTTATTAGAATCTTGGGTAGTAGATTGAGTAGAGAAGGTAAAAATAAGTTGCTTAAGGTGGGAAAGAAAGTTGGTAGTGGTGGATTGATAGTGGCATGGTAGTGGTGGTGGGTTGGTGGTGGTATGGTAGTGGTGGTGGAGATGGGAGTGTGTGGTGGTGGTTTGGATGGAGAAGAAGATGATGACGAGAATGGGGAGGGGGGTGGGGGTGGAGTTATGGAATGGGTTGTGGTGGTCCTAAGTTAAATTAATAAATATTAAAAAGCTTTAAGAGTAAAATAGTCATTAACACCGATTTAATGAAACTTTTTAACAGCTATAAGACCTAGGGATGACAAGTGCAATGTTCTTTCAAACGTTAAAATTAAACTTGTAATTTTTCAATCTCATTGACGAAATATGAAATTTTAGCAAATCTCAAGGACAATTCATGAAATTTACTCTAAGATAAATAAACATAAACACGTGTTTGACAAACCATCTAAAAATTTCTTTATCATAAAACATAATTTTGGAAAAAGAAAAAATAAGTTTACACTAGTTTCTCGAGTAACCTTGGTTTAGAAACACACATTTAGTTTTGTAAACATAGTCCCGAACATTTGATTGTATTGAACAACCTTTTTTTTTTCGAATCATGGTACCATTTTTTTAATTTGCATTTTTTGACATGATTTTATTTTACTTTATAACTATTTCACAAATTAAAAAGTTGAAAACTATATATATTTTTCGCGAAACCACTCTTGCTCCCTTCACGATCAATCGAGATGATCCACAAATCTTTTGATTTTTTCAATGGCGAATTTTCTGGAACTTCATATTATCTTCATCCACTAACAACATCTTCAACATTCTTCAAAATCAATCACAACTCTCTACTCATACACATAAATCTCATCGTATAGAAGTAATCACACTCCAAATCAGCTCAAAGATCCTTTTTTCATGAACCACACATCCCGTAAGGTCCATCAAAACCATTAGAACCCCTCACCAAAGGTAGTTTTTAGTGTCGATTCATTTTATTTCCAACAAAAAAACCACACGTACAGTTATCAGTCTCCAATGAATCAACAATGTTGAAGATTCAACGAGTGTTATAAAGGATTTTAGGCGAAGAGAATAGTGAAGAAGATCTCTGTGACCGGAAATAAGGTACGTGGAGTCGAATGAAGTATTTAATAGCGATATTGTTGAATTGATTCATGTAGATGAGAAGCAGTGTTTGAGAGTGAATGAAACCCTAATATTGTTGTTGCTCAAGCTTGATTCGATCCGTGGTGTTGATTTTGGAGTTTGAAAAATTTCAAAAAAATTGTAATTAATAAAACAATTGCATTAAGTTCGATTATATATACATATATAATATATTTTTTTAATTTTGAGCCCCTGACGAAATTGAACCCTGGACGGTCGCCTACTGTGCCCACCCTCAGGGCCTCCCATGGTTAGGGTTGTTAATTGGTTTGTAAATCCCTGAGTTCATAAGTTTTGTTGATTCTTGTTAATGTTTGTGTGATACATAAGTCATTGTAGAGTATTGAATTAATGAATGGTTTGTTTTAGTTTTCTAGAATGGTAAGGTTATTGCATCATACTCCATAGAACCTCATTTGTTTCGTTCATTGTTCTTCATTGTTTTTTCTTAGAGGAATAATCTATGCACATTCTTTAGGTATAAAAGGGTGAAAAACGGTATTGTGAACTTTGGATCCGAAGATTTGATTGATAGCTTTGCATTTGATGTTTGTATCTGGATTTTTCTTTGTGAGATCAAGCTTTGGAGTAGCTGGTAAGATTGCTGCTCTGCTATGGATTTAATTTGTGAGAAACAACCTCTCACACAAAGTGTAAGGTTGCATTCATGAGATCACAAAACGATCCAACCTCTTCCCGAAACATGCCTAAAGTTAAAGCTAAGTTAAATATGGAGTATGCTCTTTATTTGGATTTTGGTTTGTAAAATGAGAATATACCTAAGATGGATTAAAATATTTTTATATCTAGTGTTGGCGGTGTATATAAAGATTTATTGGTTTGTTGAGGAACTGAGTCGAGACGAGAGACAACTTACTGTCTTGCTTTTGTTATCGTTGTTTTTTTTTGTTCCACTTTAGCATTAGTGAATTATTAATAACATGGCGTTACTAACTTTTAATCTCTAACTTTCCAATTAAAAATACAAATATTATTAGTTTATACTGTTATCAATTGACATGTAATAATTCATACCTACAATTTTGAGTAATGAAACTTGTAACTTTTCATTTTCACTACAAAATACAATCACAATCTAATGAAGATACATGGCAAGGCCATACAATGTTTTGGTATTGATAACACAAGTAAAATTTGGATGTGATTCGTAAAAATATAAGTACAAGACACTGACAATCATATTTGAAAGAAAAAAAAGAGGCAAATAAAATTACTTTTTTATGGGATGTGAATTTGAGTCAATTTGTATAAGTTATTATCTTGACAATATGTTATAATTTAAACTATTAAAATTCCAATAAATTTTGTAGTTTTAACAAGTGTTTGTGTAAAAAAACAGTATTACTTCTGCACGCGTGTAACAAATGTGCTACGATAACAATGCAAATGGATGATGTTAGTCCAAATAACTGAAACCATGAAAATTGAAAAGTATAACATCTCACGTGCAAGATTACAAACATTAGACTAAAGCGACCCTTTAACCAAAACCAAAGAACCAAAAAACACGACTTAAACCCTCAAAAAAGAATCTGTTAGCCTAACCGAGCCCACTTCCACGAGCCAGACCACCCTCTGGGTCCGATCAGGGTTCCTATTGGTCCGATCACACGCACCTCTCGAACCACGCACCACAATCTCCCCATCGTGCGTTCATTGGCCTCTAGCCACCACCCAAACAAACCCCAGCTCTCTCTCTCTCTCTCTCTCTACGAACCCTTTCGATTTCAATCTTCAAGCCCTAATTCAAATCTCTCATTTCATCATCAATTTCTCCTTCATCTAAACATCTACTCACCGTTGAATCTCCAATCTTCTCAACGAAATTCGATGACTGAACGCAAGCTTGATCTCCCCGACGATCTCATCTCCTCCAATCTCTTTGGTAATTTGTCTACTCCTAAAGCTACTATTTGATCGTTTGTGTTGCATTGGTCGGATAATTGTTGGTTGTTTTGTTTGTTTGTGGTTCGAGTTAGGTTAGGGTTTACTGATCTGCAATGCGGAATTTGTATCTGGTTTGAATTTGTCGCTGTGTGTTTTGGATTACGTGTGTTGGTTGTTTTTTGACTTTTTGTTGACTGTAGGTCGTCTTCGCGTTGATTTTTGCTTGTTGTGGATTCGTATTGTTGGTGTTTTGGTTGGTGAGGATGTGGTTTGTGAATTTGTGTGGATTTTTGGTTTATTTATGTTTAGTTGAGCAATTGATGTTTATGAGCTGAGGTTTATGTATGGCGGTTGAGTTTTACTTTAAGCTCAGCTACGTTGGTAGGAAAATGATTATTCGTGCTTTATGTGATTTAGTTTAATGTAAGTGCTATTTCGTTGGTACGTGGTAGTTTCTTAGGATGTAAACATTATATTTCTTCATGGATTAGATATTTAGCTGCATTAAGCTTGCCCGAGTAGCCTAATTGAGCACTTGAGAAGCTTTTTGTTCTTTTTTGATCTGCTTAATTTGACTGGAGGCTTGCTCATGCAGCATTCCTAAGTTAGTAGACACATAATTGTAATGATCACCGACTTATCTCTGGGTTAGAAGGGACCGTAACCATGTTTAATGATGAAAATTTGCATTTTGTTAGGGTTGTCTTTTTTTTTTCATTTAGCCAATACTATTAACTGTTTGGTTTTACTTAAGAAGTTCAGCTACATTAATCAGAAATTGATTAGTTTTTGCTTTATGTGTCTTAGCTTTATCCTGGTACTACTTCCGATCTTCGATCCTAACTTTGAACCTATAAGCGATTTAACTACAGATTAAAAGGTCCGTAAGGACTGTAACCATCTTTAATAATGGAAGTTTCCCTTCTCTGAGGGCTGTTTTATTTCCATATAGCTGTTACGTATGAGGCTATGTAATTTCATATGATTTCCTTGTTTACTGGAATTACAGAATCACCACTTATCCGATCATCATTTTTTTCATTTAACATGTAATGGTTTGATCACAGTGGAAGCTTCAGGAGGGAATGATGAGGATAAGATGATAGGTTTGATAGATGATTCTAAAGGTTGGTTTTATACACGGTTTGTAGTTTTAGACTTGTAGTATTTGCTCAACAGAAGAGCGGTAGTTCAGAAGTATAATATCTTTTTCTGTACTACCATCTTTCATCCATTATTTCTCTTGAGCTCTTATGATTTTGTGCTCTGCTTGATTTATTAAAGATCATGCGGGTCTGGACAACAACATCCCCTTGTCTCCCCAGTGGCTTTATGCTAAACCAAACGAGACTAAGATGGTAAGTGATTGAATAATAATCAGAGCTGTCTTTATATTTTTAGAAACATGGCATCATCAATTGACATTGACTATGTTTTGGAACGTTAAATCATAAATGGATAGCAAATCTCTTAATAATCATGGTATTTTTTTATTAAACTATACCTGGTTCTAAGCAATATCTTCTTTTTTAATATGTTGGCAGGAATTACGTGCACCAAGTTCTCTCTCTCTTGGATTTGATCCCAATGTGAAGGAACGGCGTCCTGATGTCACTGATGACAAAAAAGATTGGAGAAAAATTGCAAATGACACAGCAATTGCACGCCGTTGGAGGGAAGAAGAAAGAGAAACAGGCTTACTTGGTAGAAGAGACCGCCGGAAATCTGATAACCGTCGTGTTGATGCGGGTAGAGACGCTTCTGAAACCAGAGCTTCACCTCCTCCTGAAAGGTGGCATGATGCTGGTAACCGTAATTCTGGTCTTGAGGCTCGGCGTGATAGCAAATGGTCGTCTAGGTGGGGACCTGATGAAAAAGACAAGGAAGCTCGACCTGAAAAGAGAACAGATTTTGAAAAGGAAGATAATCATGGTGAAACTCAAACACATTCAAGTACCACAAGATTAACATCTGAGCGTGATCCAGACACACGTGACAAATGGAGGCCTCGCCACAGGATGGAGGCAAACTCTATTGGACCAGGCTCTTTCCGGGCTGCACCCGGATCAGGGCTAGAGAAAGGACGGGTTGATGGTCAAACCACTGGCTTCACCATTGGACGTGGCAGGTCTACTGGATCCGTTGCAAGGCCTTCGTCTGCAGGGTCCGTTGAAAACAATGGGAGTGCACCTGGCAAGCCTGGTCTTTCTACTAGCATGTTTTTTTATCCAAGGGGAAAACTTCTAGATATATACCGTACACAAAAACTGGACCCGTTTTTTGCTAGCATGCCTGACAAAATCATGCAAGTTGATTCAATAACACAGGCAACTGCTGTTGAACCACTTGCTTTTGTCGCTCCTGATAAAGATGAAGAGGTATGCTAAATTGCTAACTCATCCTTATAGTTCCATCACCGACTTTTTATTCCTTATTATTCTGATTTAACAAGTTTATGTGTTTGGCGCAGTCTATTCTTGGTGATATTTGGAGGGGTAAAGTTACCAGTAGTGAGGTGTCCTACGATTCATTTTCGAAGGTCAGGTCACCTGAGAATTTTGCAGGTAGTTAAAGGGTATTGTTATTGAAAAACACATTTCATAACTAAAGGTTAACTTTTGTATCTTAAATATCTGAGTTTGTTATATTTAGACGCTGGAAAAGATGGTAATCTCTTCTTAGTGGAGGAATTGATTGATCCAATTAAGCCTATTAATCAACCGGATGCGGAGAGTACCCTACTCTTTAGTGGTCCTACAACCAACATGGATGGTTAGTTGCATAATTTCATATTCAGTTATTCAGTTACATAACATATGGTGGCAGATAAATTATAAAACAACTTTGTACGTTGATTCAGGGGAGCAAAGAATTCCTGAAATAGAATCCTATGAAGGGAAATTGACTAGGTCAAAGAGTGGAATCATGGTCAGAAATGTAGTTGATAGTTCTAATCTTAAAGTTACTGATTCTGCTTATGAGAAGCATCAGTTGTTTGATGATGTCATCAATACCAAGCAGTCTAACGATTCAAACTTGCACTTTGCCATGCCGTCAGCTGAGCAATATTGGACTGGAAATATTCAGCAGCCCATAAAAAGTAGTATTAATAAACATTTGGCGAGTGGTGTCCGGCCTGAGGAGCTAAGTTTGTTTTATTGCGACCCGCAAGGTGAAATCCAGGGCCCATTTCTTGGGGTTGACATCATTTCATGGTTTGAACAAGGGTTTTTTGGGGCGGAATTACCCGTTCGTGTGGCGGATGCGCCGGAAGGAACACCGTTTGAGGAATTAGGAGATGTTATGCCACATCTAAAGGCTACACATAGTTATAGCACTGATGCTGACATGGGGATGTTGGCTCCTGTTTCTGAAGCTGATGGTTTGACGGATGATCCTCATTGGCAGTTTGCTGGTAATAATGGTTTATCTACAAAATCATACTTTGAAAGTCAAGGCTTCAATGATGAAGGTTAAACTTAAACACCCTTATATATTTTTCTACATTGTCATTTTATTTGAATATTCAATCACATGTATGCTTTTATTAATTTTCTTCTCTTTCAGAAATTGTTTTCCCAGGAAGGCCAGAAAATTATGTGAGCAATCACACAGTTTCTACTGAACTTGGTGTGTCGAGCCAGAATGATAACAAGATGCACCCATTTGGGTTGTTGTGGTCTGAGCTTGAAGGATCAAGCTTAAGGAAAGATCAGCCATCTAAAACGCCATTTACTGGTGGCCTTCAGCAGCAACTTATGAATCCTATTGGTGGAGGAGCTGAATACAGAAGGAATGCGCTTTCTGAAAGTAACTTATATCCAGATGCATTTTCAGCATCTAACATGAATCGAGAGGCTAATCACTTTGATATAGCAGAGAAACTTAGGTCTCAACACATCCAACAGCAGCTACTTCAACAGCATAATCTGCTATCTTCTTCTCACTTGAATGAACAACAGTTATCAGGTCTAACTGGTCAAGATTTTGACCATCTTTTGGCACTTCAGTTGCAACACCAACAACAACAGCAACAACATCAACAGAGGCAGATTCAGCTTCAACAACAAATGTTCCTTAAAGAGCAACAATCTAGACAGCAAATGCTGCTTGAACAATTGATACAAAATCAAATGTCACACACGGATTCTGCAAGGTCCCATAATGTACTTGATCAAATGCTTCTGAAGCATCAGATTTTAAGTGAAATGCAGCAACGTGAGCAACTGATTCAAGCAAAATATGGCCATCAAGGTCACACAAATGATCTCTTGGAGATGATGATGCATGCTAAGCATGGACCAGTTTCATCTTTAGAATCTCAGATGCTTCAACGTGAGCAATTGAGACAGTTGGAGATGAGGCAGAGAGTTGAAATGGAGGAAGACAGACGTCTTGGTTCTGAGTGGTTTCACCGAGCCAACTCACCTGGACTCGCACCTGGTTCTTTAGATCCGAGTCAAATTGAACGGAACCTTTTGATGCAGGAACAGATTCAACGGGGGGTTTTTGACCCCAAGTTACCTTATGAAAGGTCATTGTCAAGGCCAGGTGGTGGATCAGGAATGGCTCACGATATTGGTGGATTTCACCATCCTTTAGTGCCTGATAATTCCCATCGCTCACATGTGGATGTAATGGAAGGACAAATATCAAATGAGTGGATGGAATCAAGGATTCAACAATTGCATATTAATAATGCAAAAGAGAGAAGAGATATGGAAGCAAGGATGAGCTTAGAAGATCAATCTCAATGGATGTCTGGTGGGACCAACAATGACAGTTCAAAAAGACTGCTTATGGAACTACTACACCAAAAACCAACCAATCATCCTACTGGAATATTAGATATAAATAGTGGACTTAACCACCCATTTGCTGTTGGATCCTATGGTGTAAAACCCAGTGCACCTGTTACTGATACAGTAGTGGGCTTCAAAGGCAATGTAGAGAGCCCAGATCCTATAAATTTAATGAACGGTTTGGGTGCAGAAACTCAAGGAAGTATTATGGCTCAGCAGGGTGGTGTTACTGCTGTAGATCTCAAGCATAACTCACATGGAATTGGCGGTAATCTCTTTCTCTATGCGCGCACACACACATATATATATGTGAGTGTGTGTGTATGACCTTTCATGTTAGCTTCATTATTTAGTTCCAAGTAATGTTTTGAATCTGGTTATGATTGGGAATGCAGGCTTATACATGGACAATACTGGAGTTGGATCTATTGATTCTTTTTCATTAGATGCTGAAGATCGGTAATAACTCCTTGTCGGTCAATATTGAATATTATAGTTTCTCTTTAGTTTTCATTTATGATATTTTTATGAAATCTTTAGTTTTCTCATAAACATTCAAGCAGTTGTTGAATAAACTTGCAATGCTGGAGAAGGAGAAGGTTTTATTTTTGTTTTCATATAACTAGGGGAATCTATGTAGTGCAATTTGATTACCATTTATTAACTGATTAATATTTAATATAGTATTAGCTTTATCTTTGAAGAGGTTATTAACTGAGATGGTTAAAGCTCTACAATAGTATACATACATCATACATACATACATACCAGTACCCAATTTATTGTGACATTTGACTTTCCTTGAACAATATGCCCACTTATTGTTGTGTTATTCAATGTTGAAACTTGTTTTTCTGTCAGCTGAAGTATTTCTGAAGTTATTGGGATAACTCGATAGATAAACATTTAAAAATTAAACTTTTTCATCATATTTTAAAGCATTAGCTTTGTGTGCAGGATGACATCTACATCCAAAAGGCCTGAAACTATTCTACTGAAACGTCCACCAGTCGCACGTGCAGCCTCGCCACATGAAGGGTTATCAGAGCTGGCATCAAAATCAGATGTCAGAGGAAGGAGTGTTTCTGCTATTATCTCTCCTGAAGGTATATACTGTAATTAATTTGATTATACAAAATTTTCAAACAAGCACTTTTTTGCGTATGTGTCATCTGATGTCATCGCTAGCATGCCATCTACCAGTGCGACATCAGTAATTTACAGATACAATAGGTTGATTGCTAAAATCAGTATTAAGTTGTAAACTAGTCTCTAATTTATAATCGTGAAAGCCAAAAGCAGTAATGCTATGCGTGAATTGCATTAGAAACATTCAGAAAACCAAACCATTTTTCATTCAACCTATTTTTTAACTCTTGAAAATTATTATTAGGCGGGAGACGGGAAGCAGGAGGCAATGTAGCAAATCAAGCCACTGAGAACATGATAGCCGACAATAATGACGTTCGCTTTAGGAGAACGTCATCTTGGAGTGATGCTGACATATCAGAGACAGCATCTTTTAGTGACATGCTTAAAAACAATGCTAAAAAGGCAGATAATGCTGCCGCAGCAGCTCCTTTAGAAAGCGTGGATGGACAAGGGGGTAAAATTGGAAAGAAAAAGGGGAAAAAAGGGAGGCAAATCGACCCCGCGCTTCTAGGGTTTAAGGTTACCAGTAACCGTATAATGATGGGCGAGATTCAACGTATAGAAGATTAACCTGACGCGACCCAACAGGTCTTTCATCATTTGTTGTTTCATTATAGGTTGTACTGTTGTTGGATATATACAACGTTTTTTGTGCAAATCCTTTTTTTCTACACCTCAATTCTGCATCCACAGTTTGTGATGCTGAGGTAATGAGACAGGGTTTGCTTGTAAAGGGTGTACATACTATTTTTTTATAAGATCTAATATGTAGATCAGTTCAAAATAAATCAAAGCCAATCCATTTATTTCTTGAAGTTATATATAATAAGGTCACTCAACTATTCATTATACTTTTCAGGATCATTTAATTATGAAAACTACTATATAGGCTAGCTAGATCATACCATAAGAGATGTTTCTAGTTTGTTTGTATAGGCTGCTCAAGAATGAAGAATTTGTAAATCTGTGGATGAATATCAGATTAATGGGAAAGATGTGAAATTCATGAATGATTCTGCTGGCATGACTATTTGGGCAAAATGGATCTGAGTTGTGCAGCAAAATGATTCGATTGTGACTGGTGATGCCATTTCGAATGAACCTGCTTGAAATTCTTGATCGAGCTGATTTATTCAAATGGTTCCCGGCTGCTAAGGGTGTGGGGCCATCACTTGTACGGATCTGTGGCGATTTGGTTTTGAATGAGAAATCGGTTTAAGTATGCATGATCAATTTGCTTCTATTCTTTGTTGTGATTGTTTTCTCTGTCTTTTATAACTCTCGTAACACGGAGAAGAGGGAGGGATGGGAGCGCAATTGGGAGGTGTTGGTGTTACTGTAGCTAGGGTGGATCTATGTGAACGTTACCTGCACCATTTTCAGAGAGGAGAAGAGAGACGGAGAGCTGACCATATTAGGAGGTAAGTTGAAGCCGCTTTAGAGAACGACTGATTTTTTCGGTGGTGTTTTGTGAAGCGGAAAACAAAGTAGAGAGTGTGAGATGTGTACTTATATCGTTTACAAAGAAATCTTTTGAAATGGAACACCGTAGTGTTGGGTTAAGTCGATAGAGAGGTGCTCGGAAGGGTTTTTTTGGCTCATACTGTTAGGAACCATTGCCCGTATCGCCTCAACTACGTTTGCCTAGTTGAAGGGATTTTTATTTTTATTCTTATCTTTAATTTTAATAATAATAATTATTATTATTTTAGCATAAGAGTAAAATGCACTTTTCACATGTACTTTAAGGACAAAATAATAGGGATGTGGCCTGCAAGCAAACCAGCAAACAATGATGAAGTAATTTTCGAAATTTAAATATTAAATCATAATATGAATATTATTATAAGAATCAAACCCTAAAAACCATAACACAAATGTTGTTATGATACCTGTTATTTTGGAAATGTCAATATACAAATAGGGGTTCTAAGAGCATTCACATCTGTTTCTTATTGTTGTATGAGTAGATGTTTTATTATTTTTAAAGTGATCATGAGTGAATATGAGGGAAAAATAATGATAAAGATATAAAAAATATCATTTAATTAAAAAAAGAGAAAAAATAACGCCCTCCTATATATTTACTCGCGTAGGAGTAAGATATCCTCTATCCCGATCAAGTGGCCCGAAATCATAACTTTTTAATGTTACAGACATATTTGGGATTGCTTATTTAGATCTCCTTTTGATTTGTCAAAAGAAGTTTTGAGAAGTTAGAATTTATAACTTCTTAAAAACCGTTCTCCTTCTCACACATCTTCATCTCCATCCAAATACAATTTCACCTTCTTTCAATTTATCTTTTTATCAAAAATTAGAATAAATTTTCAAGAAGCAATTCCAAACACCAACGTAATTATAAGTATGAAGACGATGGATTGTGAACTTTCTAAACTCTAATGCGGAAATCAACCAGAGAAGAAGAAAAGATAGCAGCATTTGGTGTTGAGTATGCTAAAAGAAGTACAAACAAAAGTCCTGCAAAAAGGACCGTTAGCCTAACCGAGCCCCAATTTCACGATCATGATGGGACCATATGGGTCCGATCACCCAACCACGGTTCGGATCCTTTGGCACTTTGGTCACATGCACCTCTCGAACACAACGCACAAACAACAACAATCTCCCACCCACAACACACTCTCTGCTGATACTCACTCTCCTACCAACACTTTCGATTTTAATCTCTACATTGACTTTTGTTCACTTTAAATCACTACTTGCTGTTCAATCTCCAATTCAAGTCAACAGATTTTGATGACTGAAAGTAAACTTGATCTCCCCAACGATCTCATCTAAAGGTGCTATTCAATCTCCTGATTATATGCGTTTTTGGATTTTCGTTGATTGTTTTGTTTATCTGTGGTTGTGTTAGGTTAGGGTTTACTGCTCTGTAGTGCAGAATTTGTCAGCTAGTACGTCACGCTTCTTATGGTTTTGAGTTTGTTTAAGTATGTTTTGGAGTTTGGAGTAGGTGTGTTTAGTGTTTACTTTTTGTTGTCTGTAGGCTATCGTCGCATTGCTTTGTGCTAATGATGATCGATGAATTCATTTTGTTTGGGTTTTGATTAGTGAGAATGCAGGTTTGAATTGTATGGAGTTTTAGTTTGTTTGTGTTTAGTTGCGTGACTAATTGAGCAATCGATACTTACTAGACTCGTTTATCGTATAGCAGTTGAGTTGTAGTTCAAGAAGTTCAGCTACATTGGTAGGAGAATGATGAATTTCTGCTTTATTGGGTTAATTACTATCTCAGTGCTATTTTTGATCTACTTCATAGATATTCACTTTGATTTTTGTTGATATCAGTAGTTTCTTGGGATTTAAGCATCATAATGCTTCATGGAGTAGATGAGTGAAGGGCTGGCAAAACAAGTCTTATCAAACATGCAAAAGACTTTTTCTAACTACCTATAAACCAATAATGTGAAATAATGAAGTCTAGCCTCTTGATTTTAATTATTTTAAAAAAGTAAAAAAATTTAAAAATATTTTTTTTATTAAACAAGTTTAATGGTATCATAAACAGGTTGGCAATTACCAGCCCTCACTCTATAGATCTTTAGCTACATTATGTTTGCTATAGTGAAAAGCTTTTCGTTCTTTCTTAATGCTACTTAATTTGATTGGAGTGGTCTCATACAGCATTTCTAACTTATTAGGACACATAAATCGAATGTTATATGATTTAACTACATGTTAAGAGGATCTGTAAGGACCGTAACCATCTTTAATAATGGAAGTTTCTTTCTCTAAGCCTAAGGGCTGTCTTTCTACCATCCAGTTCATACAACTGAGGTTTTATATGATTTCAGTGGATTTGTTTTAAAAAATTACAAAATCATCACTCGACTGATCATCATTTTTTTCCTTTACATATAAAGGTTTAATGATGTGGAAGCTTCAGGAGGGCATGCTGAGGATAAGATTAAACGTTTACTGGATGATTCTAGAGGTAGGTTTTATACATGGTTTGTTGTTTTATAGCGTTTGCTTTATTGCTTAACAAATAACCAGTAGTTCTGAAGGAGATTTTTTCTTTAGACTGCCATCTTTCATTCATTATCTTCCTAGAGCTCTTATGATTTCTGTGCTTTGTTTGATTTATCAAAGATCATGTCGGTCTGGACAACAACATCCCCTTGTCTCCTCAGTGGCTTTATGCTAAACCAAATGAGAGTAAGCTGGTAAGTGATTGGATAGTAATTAGAGCTCCCTTCATATATATAGAAAAATGGTATTATAAAGTGACACCAACTATGTTTTTGAATGTTGAATTGTAAATGGATAACAAATCTCTTATTGATCATGGTTTTTTTCCTATAAAATATACCGGTGTTCTGAGCAATATATTTTTCTTAATATGCTGGCAGGAAATGCGTGCACCTGACGTCACTGATGACAAAAAGATTGGAGAAAAGTTGCAAATGGCACAACAAATGCACTCCGTTGGCGGGAAGAAGAAAGAGAACAAGCTCACTTGGTCAAAGGGACCACCGGAAAGCTGATATCCATCGTGTTGAGGTTGGTGGAGACACCACCAATTCTAGAGTATTACCTCCTCCTGACAGGTGGCATGATGCTGGTAACCGTAATTCCGATCTTGAGGCCCGGCGTGACAGCAAGTGGTCTTTTAGGTGGGGACCTGATGAAAAAGACAAGGAAAGTCGACCTCAAAAGAGAACAGATGTCAAAAAGGAAGATAATCATGGTGACACCCATGGTAAATGGAGGCATCGCCACAGGATGGAGGCAAACTCTACTGGTCCAGGTTCTTTCCTGGCTGCACCTGGATTTGGGCTAGAGAAAGGACGGGTTGATGGTCAAACCACTGGCTTCACCATTGGACGTGGGAGGTCTAGGGGACCCTTTGCAAGGCCTTCATCTGCAGGGTCCATTGAAAGCAATGATAGTGCGCCTGGCAAACCTAGTCGTTCTGTTGGCATGTTTTCTTATCCAAGGGGAAAACTTCTTGATATATATCGTACACAAAAGCTCGACCCGTTTTTTGCTAACATGCCTGAAAAAATTATGCAAGTTGATCTAATAGCACAAGAAACTGCTGTTGAACCACTTGCTTTAGTTGCTCCTGATAAAGATGAAGAGGTATGCTAATGTATTGATAAAAGCTAAAATTCAAGCAGGAAACTTTATTGGAACTGAGATAAAACAGCCCGATTCGAGAGGGGCAATGTCTCCAATTACACACTTCTTTGATAATGAAAAACAAGGATGAGAAATATGAAAGTAAAAAGCCTGCTTTACTAACCCATGACATTTAATAATTGCTCCTGAAAGGTGGTATAGGAAGAGCTCCCCAGCCCTCAATCTTCCTGCTAATAATTAAGCATAGTAACTGCTCCCAACTCTTCCAAACTACTGCTGACTCCTTGACTGAACGGATCCAGTTGAAGCCCAAAAACAGAATTCAGTTGGCCCATATGGGCAGCTTCTGTGACCCGTTTCCTTCTTCTAGAATATACTTTAATTGGGCCTTTATCATTACTTCCCTCCCGGTAAAACGCCTTGTCCTCAAGGCGGAATGTAGGGAATTGTTCTACAAATAGATCATAGGATTCCCAAGTAGCTTCTTCCATTGGGCGATTACACCAAGATACCAGCAATTCTTGGACCATATGACCAGCTTCGGAAACCCAACGATGAGCTATAATGGAACTTGGTTGCAATTCAATTTCCCAATCTTTAGTGATGGGTAATGAGGGCTGCTGGTCAGATGAAAATGATCCATGAGCGAGTTTAAGCATGGACACATGGAACACTGGATGAATTCTAGCATTAGGTGGGAGCTCCAACTCATATGCAACTGCACCTACTGCCCATTTAATACGATATGGTCCGAAAAAACGTGGAGAAAGTTTTTCATAGCGACGTTTGGCTAAACTCTTCTGTCGGTAAGGCTTAATTTTTAAGAAAACAAAATCCCCAACCTGAAACATCAAATCTCTCCGTTTGAGGTTAGCTTGATTCTTCATCCGGTCTTGGGCCCTCTTTAGATTATTTCTAAGAAGCTTCAACATGTCATCCCGGTCAATTAACTGCTGCTCCAATTCTGCATTTTTAGTCTCCCCCATGACATAAGGGAATAAAAGAGGGGGCTCCCTGCCATAAACAATGGTGAAAGGAGTGGTGCCTGTTGCCGTGTGATACCCCGTGTTATAAGTAAAGGAGTTTATGGTGTGTGATTATGAATGAATTCCACAAATTCAATAGAAACTTGATTATCACGAGTGAAACGTCTGGCAGAAATAAGATTTTTAATAACTTGTGGGCTGTAAAGAACGTTTGGAAGGACATAGGTTCGATTTGGTAGGTGATGAAAACCCGTGCCCGATCCATGTATTGGTAAAAAATTGCCACTGCCCACCAATAATTTACTACAAACAGGAGTAGAGTGTGGGATTAGTAACTTACCTTGGTCATGGGTGACATGAGATTCTGCCCCTGTATCCATGATGTCCGAAGCCCAAGAAGAAGACGGTTGTTGCATCTGCATGTTATTGAATGCAGTGCCGAGATCGGAGGGGCTAAGTGCATTGTACACGCCTGTGGGGGAGGGCTGTACCCGCTGAACTGCTGTGGAAACCCAGAATAATGGGCCTGTGAGTGGGCTTCCGGGTGCTGTAAAGGGCCGTTATTGGGCCGCAATTGTTGCTGGGTTGGATAGGGGCATGGTGGAGGTGTCCACCAAGCCCAGTTAGGGAACCCAGGTTGCTGAGAGAATCCTGATTGCTGCTGCTGTTGGCCGGACCAGGAAGAAGCGGGCTGCCTATGATTGTTACCACGTCCTCTGCCACGTGGCGGTTCCAGGAGCCACGGCCCTGGCCCCGACCACGAGAGGAAGAGGAGTTGGTGTCGGAAGGCTGACCCGGTTGGGTGTTTTGAGAGGTTGTTTGAGCAGATGTGGTGGCCAGAACGGTAGGATTAGACCCTTGTTGGGCTTCTAGGCGCAATACTTCATCGTTCAGCATACTAACAGCTTGATCCCAATTGACGCCGTTCTGATTAATAAGGGCAGCAGTGTTGTTATATTCGGCTGGGAGACCCCGCACCCGTTGGAGAACAAGGCGTGACTCGGTAACAGGATCATCGACATCGGCCAGTTGGTTTGCTAGGTCAGTTAATCGCTGACAATAGTCTGCAACTGATGAACAAGCGGATAAAGACAGGTTGCAAAACTTGGTTTCCAATGAGACAGCGCGAGCCTTCTTGTTGCTGAGATAGATTTTCTCGAGTTTGGACCAGGCTGCACGAGCCGTAGTAGTGCTGCCGTCCATGACCCGTTTAAGGAGGTCGTCGGAGATCGTGCTGAATATCCATTGAAGTACAAGCGCATCAATTTCTGTCCGGGCTGCATGATCAGCGGAGGATGATGCTGGAGGATCAGTACCGTCAATATGATCCATCACTTTACAGGCGATGACATGTAAGCGAAACAGCCTGATCCATTGAGAATAAGTGACATTGGTGCCATCCAGGGTGCGGATCTTGCTCTGTATATTCGTTACAGAGTATGCAGGATGTAAGGATTGGAGTCTTAGGGGCTGTGCGGCTGTTTCTTTAGTCATGTTAATGACTTGGTTGGACGTATCCGAGCAGAACAAACAAGAAAAGAGGCGGCGGAAGGGGAGAAAAAAAGATATCAGAATAGCTCTGATACCATAAAGGAGTTTATGGTGTGTGATTCTGAATGAATTCCATTGATGATGAGAACCCTTTAAATAGGGAATCATACAACCGAAAACCGAAAATTAAGGAGCAGATATACATCACAATTATAAACGAATTCAAACTAATTCTCATACTAATACTATAACACATAATATCAGCCGATATAATCGGCTGATGATGTATATCACTAAGAACAAGAATATTCAGCCCATGGTAAATAAGTACTCCATCGTGTAGGTTGTTCACTGGCAAAACACCGTAAATAGGCTTCAAGACAACGGTTTAGGACTTCGGTCTGCCCATCCGTTTGGGGATGGTAACTTGTACTCAATTGGAGCTTGGTTTGGCTCAAACGAAACAATTCCTGCCAAAAATGGCTGAGAAAAACCACATCCCGGTCAGATACGATGGATCGTGGAAATCCATGCAACCGAATTACCTCCTTACAAAAAATGGCAGCCATCCCTTTAGCTGTGAAAGGATGCGAGAGGCAAAGAAAATAAGCATATTTGCTCAAACGATCGACCACCACTAAAATAGTATCATAACGACCCGACGGAGGTAAGCCGACTATAAAGTCCATTGAAATATCTTCCAAATCTGATTTGGAATGGGTAAGGGCTGAAGCAGCCCAACAGGGGATAATGTTTGGTATTTCTGTTGTTGACAAATCACACACTGTTGCACAAAAGTTCGAACATCTTGTTTCAGCTTCGACCAAAGTACTTGGCTGTGAGACGCTTAAGAGTCTTTAAAAATCCCCCATGACCTCCAGATGGGGTGTCATGTGCTTCCTGTAATAACTTATGCTTGAGATTGGGTACCTCTGGTATCACTAAACGTCCTTTATAAAATAAAAACTGATCAACGATGGAGTAGCCAACAATTGATGTAGGATCAGCTTGTAATTTGTTGACTATACTGCTGGTAACCAGGTCATTTTGGAGTCCCAGTTTGATGTCAGCCACATCTACACAATAGGGTACCATTAGTGTCAATAACTCACCTGAATGGGGTCTGCGAGATAAGGCATCTGCTCCTTTATTCTCTTTCCCTGCTTTGTGAATAATAGAGAATTCATAAGGCATCAGTCTTAACAGTAGACGTTGCTGCTCGGTAGTTGTAATTCGTCGCTCAAGTAAGAACTTCAAGGTGTAATGATCGGTACGAATGAGAAAATGTCGGCCAAGCAAGTAATGACTCCACTTTTGTACTGCCAATACCAAAGCCAGCAGCTCCCGGTCATAAGCTGATTTAAATCAATTAGAAGGGGAAAATCCCTTGCTAAAATAGGCGACGGGGTGATCTGCTTGAGACAATATAGCTCCTACCCCATCCGAAGAAGCGTAACATTCGACTACAAACGGCTGTGAGAAGTCTGGTAACCTCGAAACAAGTGTGGACAGCAATGCTTGTTTCAATTTATTAAAGGCATTAAGGGCTTCATCTGACCACACAAATCCATCTTTCTTAGTCAAGGCTGTGAGAGGTCGTATTATCAAACCATAGTTCCGAACAAAACGTCTATAGTAACCGTTAGACCGAGGAACCCTCTTACTTCCTTTACTGTTGTAGGTATCCGCCATGATTGTACTGCTGAAATCTTTTCTTCTTCAACTTTAACACCTTTCGAGTTAACCACATGCCCAAGAAACACCACTTGTGGCTGCCCGAAACAACACTTCGACATCTTAGCGAAAAATTGATTGTCATATAGTAACTTTATGGCCTGTTCCAAATGAGATTGGTGTTGCTCCATGGTATGGCTGTAAACCAAGATATCATCAAAAAATACAAGTATGAAACGTCGTAAAAAGGTCCGAAATAAATCATTCATGATAGCTTGAAAGGTGGAATGCGCATTCGTCAACCCGAATGGCATGACCTTAAACTCATAGTGCCCCGAATGAGTACGAAAAACTATTTTTGCAACATCTTGAGCAGTAACTCTGATTTGGTAATACCCGGATCGTAAATCAAGCTTCGAGAATACCGTTGCACCATACAATTCATCCAATAACTCGTCGATATTGGAATGGGGTACTTGTCGGCAACTGTTATCTTGTTAAGGGCTCGATAATCGACACACATTCTCCAAGCATTATCTTTCTTCTTCACTAGTAACACTGGACTCGAAAATGGACTAGTACTTGATTGAATAAACCCGGCTGTCAACAATTGATCCACTTGTTTCTCTATTTCAATTTTTTGTGAATGGGGGTATCTATAGGGTCGGATATTAGGTGGAAGTGTGTTGGGAACTAGGGGGATTGAGTGGGTTTGGGTTCTAACAGGTGGAAGGGTTTTGGGCTCCTAAAAAACAGTGGAGTATTTGTCGATAATAGGTTGTAGTGAAGTTGGAATTTTTTGGTTGCTTATTGGTTCAATAGCCAAATGCTGGAAGCTAGATGATTTTTGGGGTCCCGACTCAATGCCTTGCAGCTTGTATCGCTTTCCTTCAATGGTAAAAATCATAATTAATTCTTTCCAATTTGCTTGAACCGTATTCAAGGTAGCTAGCCATTGGATACCCAAAACTAAATCAGCCCCTCCAATTGACAAAGGATGAAAGTCTTGAGTAATCTTCAAATCATTAACCTGTACATAAAGATTTTTGCAAATCTGGCCACATCGGATTACGTCTCCGTTACCGAGTTGAACCCCGAAAGGTGGTATCGGCTGGGTTTCGAGTTTAAGCTCTTTCACCAAACAATCAGAGATAAAATTATGGGTGGAACCCCCATCAATTAAAATCAAAACCTCGATAGAATTTAACATACCATGGACTTTCATCGTTGTAGGATGCGATTTCCCAAGAATAGCATGTAGGCTGATCTCTGCTGTCTCTTCTTGTGGCTCATTATTATTAGGAATTTCAGCTCCCTGCTGCTCTACTAAGTCCTCTTCTGCTTCTAACATTTTTAGCTTACCGGCTTTACATCTATGCCCCGGACCATATTTCTCCCCACATCTAAAGCACTCACCCTTTAGATAACGGCTTTGTTTTTCAGTGTCTGAAATTCTGAATGGAGTTTTGGGTTGGTTAGAGGGTTGAGGGATGTAAGGGGTAGCAGTTTTGGAATCAAGTGGTGGTGGTGGTTTGGAGTTTGGTGCCCAGTTAGAACTTTTTAAAGGTCGGTGCTGGTTGGCTTTGGACTCAAATTCCAAGGCAAGACTCATAGCATTGTAAACAGTTCGTGTTTTGTGTATCCTCACATCAGCTTTTAATTTTTCCTTTAACCTGTTAAGGAAAACCCCTAACAAACAGTGGTCAGGCCAGTTCGAAACCCGCGAAGACCGCTTGGCAAATTCTTGACGATATTCCTGTACGGATGCAGTTTGTTTGATGCTGCATAAGTATTCATCTGGATTTTGAAACTCGGCTGGACCAAAGTTCTTGGTAAAGGCTTGCACTAACTCTTCCCAGAAAGTCAAGGAGTGATCGTCTGAAAGCCAGGAATAAAGGTCTAACGCATCGCCCTCTAGGTGCATGGAGGCTATTTCTACCTTCTCTTCGTCGGGTATCTGATAATACTGAAAATACTTTTCCGCCTTTAATATCCACCCACGAGGATCCCCTCCAAGAAAACTAGGAAAATCAATTTTGTTGTAGGGTTTGTATCCGGTTCTTCCCTTCCACGAACTCTCCCCCTCATCAAACTTGATGCCCTTAGATCGATCTCCTTTCAAGGCTGCAATGTCTTCCTTCATTGAATCAATGGACTCCAACTTTGCAGCAATGGCAGCCAATTGAGCAGTAATTTGGTCTGGGTTTGAACCACTGGACTTAGAACTGTTCCGGGTTTGAACCATCTTCGATTTCCTGGCAATGGAACCAAATGATAAAAGCTAAAATTCAAGCAGGAAACTTTATTGAAACTGAGATAAAACAGCCCGATTCGAGAGGGGCAATGTCGCCAATTACACACTTCTTTGATAATGAAAAACAAGGATGAGAAATACGAAAGTAAAAAGCCTGCTTTAATAACCCATGACATTTAATAATTGCTCCTGGAAGGTGGTATAGAAAGAGCTCCCCAGCCCTCAATCTTCCTGCTAATAATTAAGCATAGTAACTGCCCCCCACTCTTCCAAACTACTGCTGACTCCTTGACTGAACGGATCCAGTTGAAGCCCAAAAACAGAATTCAGTTGGCTCATATGGGCAGCTTCTGTGACCCGTTTTCTTCTTCTAGAATATACCTTAATTGGGCCTTTATCATGTATCCTCACAGTGTTGTCACCAAATTTTTATTTATTTATTTATTATCTTTGTTTAACAAGTTACCGTGTCTGGCACAGGCTATTCTTGGTGATATTTGGAAGGGAAAAGTTACCAGCAGTGAGGTGCCATACAATTCATTTTCGAAGGTCAGGTCACCTGAGAGTATTGCAGGTAGTTAAAGGTTATTGTTAATGAAAACACTTTTCGTGATTAAATGTTAATTTGTATATCTTAAAAATCTAAGTTTGTTATATTTAGATGCTGGAAAAGATGGTAATATATACTTATTGAAGGAATTGGTTGATCCAAAAATCCTGATTAATCAACCAGATGCTGAGAGTACCCTGCTTTCAAATGGTCCCAAAAGTAAGTTAGACGGTGAGTCACATAGTTTCATATTCAGTTATTCCCAAACATAACATTAATTAGCAGTTAAATTATAGAACAAGTTGTACTTTATTTCAGGGGATGAATGAATTTCTGAAATAGATTTTGATGAAGATAAATTAACGAGGTCAAAGAGTGGAATCGTAGCCAGCAATATCGTTGATAGTTGTAATCTTGAGGTTACTGATTCAACTTATATGAAGCATCAGTCATTTGATAATGTCATCATATCCGAGTGCTCTAACAATTCAAACATGCTCTTTGCCATGCCATCATCTGAGCAATATTCGGTTGGAAATATGCAGCAGTCCATAAAGAGCAATATTAATAAACATTTGGCGAGTGGTGTCCCGCTTGAGGAGCTAAGTTTGTTTTATTGCGACCCGCAAGGTGAAATCCAGGGCCCCTTTCTTGGGGTCGACATCATTTCATGGTTTGAACAAGGATTTTTTGGGGCGGAATTACCCGTTCGTGTGGCGGATGCACCTGAAGGAACACCTTTTGAGGAATTAGGAGATGTTATGCCAGAACTAAAAGCTACACATAGCTGCACCACAGATGCTGACATTGCGGTCTTGGCTCCTGTTTCAGAAGTTGATGTTTTGACGGATGATCCTCATTGGCAGGTTACTGGTAATAATGGTTCATCTACCACATCATACTTTGAAAGTCTAGGCTTCAATAATAAAGGTCAAACTTCTTTCTATTTTTTTTCTATGTTATTGTATTTGAATATCTGCTCACATTTATGTTATCATGATTTTTCTTCACTTCCAGAAATTGGTTTCCCAGAAAGGCCTGAAAATTATGCAAACAACCACATGATTTCTAGAGGACCTGGTGTGTCTAGCCAAAATGACAATAAGATGCATCCATTTGGGTTGTTGTGGTCTGAGCTTGAAGGGTCAAGCTTAAGGAAAGATCAGCCATCTAAAACACCGTTTACTGGTGGCCTTCAGCAGCAACTTATGAACCCTGTTGGTGGAGTGGCTGATTACAGAAAGAATGCACTTTCTGAAACTAACTTGTATCAAGATGCAATGTCAGCATCCAGCATGAATGGAGAGGCTAATCACTTTAATTTGGCAGATACACTTAGGTCTCAACACATCCAACAGCAGCTACTTCAACAGCATAATATGTTATCTTCTTCTCACTTGAATGAACAACGGTTATCAGGTCCAACTGGTCAAGATCTTGACCATATTTTGGCACTTCAGTTGCAACAACAACAACATCAGCAGAGGCAGAATCAGCTTCAACAACAAATGTTACTTAAAGAGCAACAATCTAGACAGCAAATGCTGCTTGAACAATTGTTACAAAATCAGAGGTCGCACATGGATTCTGCAAGGTCCAATAATGTACTTGATCAAATGCTTCTGAAGCATCAGATTTTAAGTGAAATGCGAGAACGTGAGCAACTGATTCAAGCAAAATATGGCCATCAAGGGCACACGGATGATCTCTTAGAGATGATGATGCATGCTAAGCATGGACCAGTTTCATCTTTAGAACACCAGATGCTTCTACTTGAGCAAGTGAGACAGTTAGAGATGAGGCAGAGAGTTGAAATGGAGGAAGAAAGACGACGTGGTTCTGACTGGATTCACCAAGCCAACTCACCTGTACTTGTACTTGGTTCTTTAGATTCAAAGTTGTTACCTTATGACCGGTCTTTGTCAATGCCAGGTGGCAAATCAGGAATGGCTCACGATATTGGCGGATTTCACCATCCTTTATTGCCTGATAATTCCCATCGCTCACATGTGGATGTAATGGAAGGACAAATATCAAATGAGTGGATGGAATCAAGGCTTCAACAATTGCATATTAATAATGAAAAACAGAGAAGAGATATAGGTGCGACCAGTGATGACACTTCAAGAAGACTGCTTATGGAACTACTTCACCAAAAACAGCCAGTCAACCTACCGAACTATTAGATATAAATAGTGGACTGAACCATTCATTTAGTGTTGGATCTTATGGTTTGAAACCCAGTGCACCCATTACTGATACAGTAGTGGGCTTCAAAGGCATTGAAGAGAGCCCGGGCCCGATAAATATAATGAATGGGTTGGGTACAGAAACTCAAGAAAGTATGATGACTCGGCAAGGTGGCGTTACTGCTGTAGATCACAGAGATAACTCTCTGGGAATTGGTGGTAATCTCTCCCTTTCTCTCCAACACACTCTTTATATATTTATTCTTTAATTTGAAGTAATGTTTCTGACATGGTTATTATTGGGAATGCAGGCTTAGTCATGGACAATATTGGAGTTGGACCTATTGATTCTTCATCATTAGATGCTGAAAATCGGTAAGGAAAACTTCTTATAAGTCAATATTGAATATTATATCTTTCCTCTCTAGTTTTCATTGACATTGCTGAAGAAGGTTATATTTTGTCATTATTTTAATTACGTGAATGTATGCTGTGTTGATTTTCAGTTCATTATTATTGAACATAGTATTAATCTAAAATTCAAAGTAGTCTAAAAATGAATGGTTAAAAGCTTTCTAATATAGTACAGAATTATAGATGTATTCATAATTGCATACAGATCAGTAAACAACTCATGGTGACATCTGACATTCCTTGAGCAACAGGCCAACTTCTTATTGTGTAATTCAATGTTGAACCTTGGTTTTTCGTCACCTAAGATTTTTCTCTATTTAGTGTAATAACTCAAAAGATATAACTTTGAAGAGTTTATTTTTCAGCATATCTTAAAGTATTAGCTTTGTTTGCAGGGTGACAGGCAAAGCTACATCCAAGAGACCTGAAAATATTATGTTGAAACGTCCACCGGTGTCATGTGCAGCCTCATCACATGAAGGGTTATCTGAGCTGGCATCAAATTTAGATGTCAGAGGAAGGAGTGTCTCTACCAATGTCTCTCTTGAAGGTATATGTTGCAATTGTTTGATGGGCAAAACTGCACAAAATAGAAACCTTATTTCTATTTTATTTTTACAGATTTTAGCAACCAGTAATTACCTATTTTGCATTTGTTTCCAAAATTGTTTAGTCAGCATCTTGTTTGTCATTTTAATTTAATTTTGTATGTTCCTTGTGGCAGCTTATTTGAAATTTATTAGCGCATTTATAATATAAGGTTAGAAAGATTATTCGTAATCTTATAAGTTTGTTTTTACAAGATCTTTAAAGAAGCACTTTTTGCACATGTGGCATCTGATATGACTGCTAGCATGGCATCAACTATTGCGGATTGCCACATCAGCAATTTACAAACACCATCGGTTAAATGGGGGCTGATTTCTCAAATCAGTAATGAATCATAAATGGTTTCCATACTGCATTTGATATGAAATCGTGAAAGCAAAAAGGGTAATGTTCGTTTCTCCTTGTGCAGTTTGCTTTATATGCTCATATAGTCATATTGCATTAGAAACATCCACAAAACCGGCCGTTTTTCACTCTATTTATTTTTTCAACTCTTATATATTACTACTAGATGGGAGACGGGAAGCAGGAGGCAATGTAGCAAACCAAGCCACTGAGAACACGACAACTGGCAATAAGGATGTTCTTTCTAGTAGAACGTCATCATGGAGCGATGCTGACGTGTCAGAAACATCTTTTAGTGACATGCTTAAAAACAATGCTAAAACGGCAGATAATAATGCAGTAGCAGCGGCAGCTTTAGAAAGCGCGGATGTACAAGGGGGTAAAACTGGAAAGAAAAAAGGGAAAAAAGGGAGGCAAATCGACCCCGCTCTTCTGGGGTTCAAGGTTACCAGTAACCGAATAATGATGGGTGAGATTCAACGTGTAGAAGATTAACTCAACCCGACCCGACCCGACTTCATCATTTGTTGTTTTATTATTGATTTATACAAATCTTTTGTGCAAAGCCTTTTTTATATGCCTCAGTTTTGCATCCAAAGTTTGTGATGTTGGGGAAATGAGAAAAGGTTTGCATAGAGTTTACTTGTATAGCTTGTACATACCTTTAATTTTTTAAAATCTGATCTGCAGTTCAGTTCAAATAAATCAAAGTCCACTTGTTTCTTTATGGAAATTATATGTAATTAAGTCGATTAACTATTTATCATTATTATTATACCATAACCATACCCAATACATCTCGTTCATATCAAGAATACAAATTGAAATCTGGGGATGGTGAGATGTAAGTAAACCTTATCCTTATAGAGAGACTGCTTTAGCGACACCTTCAGCATCAATAAACTTAAGCCAATATGAAACGAACACGATACTTAACAAGACAATTGGTAAATATTGTACCATGAAATGATGAATATGATGTTTTAACCACTCTTCAATAACATGTCAAACTAGAGCCCAGTTGCTGTAAGGTTTAAAATTCAAATATAAACTTTTTGAGAAAAGGTGAAAAACAAAAACCGAGCAGGGGACCCATTTTTTGTGTTTTGGGTTTGTCTTGGTCTTGTCTGGATAGGTTCATCGGTTTTCTCGTGTTGGCATACAAGGTGCTTAGTCTTAGGGCGATCAAGGATCAAACCAAACCGCCTGAGACCCAAACCGAATAAAGGGACTGATTTGTGCGTTGCAGTTCAGTCTCAGTTGGTACGGTTAGGATCATTGGTTTTTTCGGGTCGGCATATGAGATGCCCACCTCTAATCATGAAGGCTTCAGTTACATCAAAATACAACCGCTATGTTTACATCCAATTATCATTTATGAACAAAGAAAATCAGTGGCGGCGCACGAGTAAAAGCTTAGCCCCCTCTAGCAGGGTTATCATAACGAGTAGTTGTGAATTGTGATTGTTAAGGACACATTTACATACAATCCAACCTCTAGACTCAGTTCTGTTTAACTGCTGAACCGTTGGTTTTAATTTGTTTATAAACCCATTCCATTAATAATCACTTTTTATCTTATAATTATTACACCTACTAAGTCATATATGTAAGTCAGTTTCTACTAGAAAACCACAAATGGTTTCGTGGTGTAGTTGGTTATCACGTCAGTCTAACACACTGAAGGTCTCCGGTTCGAACCCGGGCGAAGCCAATCTTCAATTTTTATAGTTTTTGCTTTTTTTAAAGGTCAGATTAGTTTTCTTTTCTTGAGATATATTATTTGTCTATAGAAAAATGATGCAACTTCGTTAACGTTTCATCAAGCTTCTCACACAAACTGGTCATATTTAACAAAGAAAGTTTCAAAAGAAATAATAAAAAAAAAAACTTCTTTATTCTTACACACTAGTTAATGCATTATGTATGACATACATAACAACAAAAAACACACACACAGAGAATAACGAAAACACCTATGTTAAATCCATAATCTTAGGGTCATATTTGGGTTAAAGTATATATTTATATGGGTCGTATTTGGGTTGACATATCTAACACTTTATTTAAAAATAAGTATAAAATCAGATGACACTTCAATCCGATTAAAACTAAAATATATAAAAATATATTTTTTCATAAAGTTAACTCACCAACTAGTTTACGAACCATTCGACCCATTTATTACAACCTGTTTGAAGCACCCACCAACCTTTACAACCCATTAATAAGTCTGACTTGTTAGATAAACATGTTACAATCCTCAAATGGACGTCTCAACTGCTAAAAGTTGTAAGTGTAAATCCTACAATACGTGTGTCATGATTTTAGTAGTGCAACAGACGTAGAGTAAAAACTTTACGTGTTAGCCCGTTAAAAACAAAAATAAGCTCGTTACACGGCACGTATTGGTTAACATAAGATAACTAAACCTCATGGTTGAATCTTGAAAAGAAAATATGAATAATAATGAGGGAATAATATGAAGATGGTCCTCATTTAAAGGTTGAATCTTTTGGAGGATAAGAACACATGGTGGATTGTTTTACTTGGTTGAGGATTATCCTTAAATAGTCAATGAAGATTTGGTGCAAAGATTTGTTTGTTTGTGGTCCTACAATGTTGCTAGTGGTGGCCTGAGGTTTATTGTGTTATTAGGGTGGCGGAAAGCGAC
This sequence comes from Flaveria trinervia, assembly GCA_025506515.1. Classification (NCBI taxonomy): domain Eukaryota; kingdom Viridiplantae; phylum Streptophyta; class Magnoliopsida; order Asterales; family Asteraceae; genus Flaveria; species Flaveria trinervia. The sequence continues at coordinate 77,364,343 of CM046453.1, forward strand.
GGATCATGGTGGTACACCACCACCACCACCACCGCTGTCATTTTTGTCGGTAATTTCTCTTTTTTAGCAAGCAATCTTTTTTTTTTCACTTTTTACCCACAAATGGTAAATCTTTGATATGACATACATTTAGTTTTTGAATGGCATAAATTTAGTTTTTGTTGGGTTTAAAAAGGTGCATTTATATAAAAATGTGTGTTTGTAGGAATTATTAACCGAGTCTGTGACACTCTCATCTTAAAAATTCACAGGAGGCAAGCTCAAGAGGTCACTCATAGCCAAGGAGTAAGGTTTGAATTACTATTTTTGACACAACTAGAGGTGTTTAGAAAACTACCAGAAAAACCAGTCCGATTAAAAAAAACCTGGTTCCAGCCTGATTATATGTTGGTTCGTATAAGTTTGGTAGCCTGAAACCCAAATCCGGTTCAAAATAATAAAAAAACCAGTTAAACCGGAAAATAATTCGGTTCAAAAACCGGTCTAAACCTATTTGAGGGATTTGAGTATTCAGTTATAAAAACCGGTTTAAAACCGTATCGGTTTGTGTATGTCTAGCCACAACATCGCATATGCTTGGACGTTGGTTTGGGCTCCTGATCTTTGTCTTGAGTTGGTCACCCCAAAGTGTTTACCTATGGAGGATCGAATTCGAGTCTCCACTGTAGAGTCCAAGCCTCCTACAGCTAGGCCACCTGAAAGTAAAGAATGTGTATTTTATAAGTTGTATTTGAGTTTGATGCCAATGATTGTAATTATCAATTAGCTTTTAGAATGATCTCATGTAGTTTGATGAAAAGATTGTATTAGAAAATAGATAATGATGGAAAGAGTGATTTTCTAGATGCTTAAATGAAGATTATTTTCCATGGATCATATTTTTAGGGTTTAAGAGTTTTTTCCAGCACTTAAAGCATTCATAGTAAAATCCTTAAAATTATATAAGTGTGTTTTTTGTATTATAGGGAATGATTTTGAGTGGTTGTGAGTGAATGTTAATTTTTTTACTATTCATTGGTATATTTGGGGAATCACTATTTAATTCACATAATTTTTTTAAATATTTTTTAAAGTGATTATGAGTGGAAGATAGATAAAAATAATGATAAATGTATAAAAAATATTGTTTAATTGAAAAGGTGAGCAAAAAAATAGTTATTTTTTTAACATAATTATACGGTTAAAGATGAAAAATCCACTGTGAATGCTCTAACCATAGAAAAGTTTTATTCTGCATGTAACGTATTGTTATGCATAACATATAATATAGTGACATTTTTTTAGCAAAATAATACAATAGCATAAAAGCAAAGCTTGATTGTATTTTATTGAAAGAAAGAGATGTTGCTATGAGAAATATATGTCGTACATCTGACTCTTTGCTACCTCAAACCATTTTCTAGTGGACCCAATAAGCACTTTTTATACCCTCTTTCCAACCACAAAATAAACACATTTTGATGTCTATGATGTGGCTTATCGATTTAAGGGAACCCTAAACATGTATAAGTGGTAGCGACGGAGGCTTCTAGGACCACTTTACACAAGGTTAATCGTTCGCCAATAAGAAGTACTTTAGCTTCCCATGATAATAAAACAAATAAAATAAAAACCCTACGAAAAGACATCGGGTTGTATTAAATACTGTTGAAGAAAACATGATATAAATCTCAAACGCTAATCCTTTATCATGTCTTTAGAGTTATCCTTTTATTTAAGTTTAGTTTGTTTCAAGTCATACTTTATATCTTTTAAATTGACCTTAAATCAAGGAAGTTTAATACAACATGGTTTTATTATTAATAACTTTTAAGCTATTAGAGCTCTCCAAATTTGAATATTCTATGAACCTAGATCAAATCTACATTATGAACAATATTATATATAATAAAATATATAAAAATCATCCCAATCCCTTGGGCTTCCGTAGTGCTATTAGACTATTTGGTAGGTAAATAATATTTTAATAAGAAACAAAGTTTTGGACCTATTTAAACAAGAATAAAAAAAGGTGAATGCTACATAGATGATGACTCACATCTTCAAATTATTATTATTATTTAGTTTAAATCACGTGACATTTCCTTGTCCTTGTCACTTTCGCACCTCTTTGTTTATTCCATCACTAATTCTTAAAAAATAAACCAACCAATCAATATAAGTAGCCGCCAATTATTTTTCATTTTCTATTTAATTACAAAAATATATTCTTTATATTGTAACCGCCAATCATATAACTTGTGGATTATAATGACTATTGAAACAGATAATTAACGTTTTTAAGTAGGTTTTCTGTATTAATTTGGTTATTTAACATTATAATAATCACATAATATAATAAAAAAACATTACATAAATACTCCAACAAAAATAAAAGAAAACTTAGAAAATTTGAAAACCATTCATGTTTGTATTTACAAGAGTAGTACACAACTGGGACCCACGGAATCAAGAATCTACACTTGATGAAGAAAAAAACATTTAATATAACCTAATTTCTTTACTAAACCCTAAATTAAGCAACTTCTGAACAAGATCTAATGAGACCCAAATTGTAAAGGAACCTCTCCGATCGATTCCGAAAGAGATTACCCAACGAGAACCCACCCGTTTGTCGTTGTCGAGACGATTTCGAACACGAAAACATTTCATCTTCGTTGACCTTAAGTACAGTCTCGCCAATTGCATTTCTAACTGCTTCAATTGTTTCACTTTTAACTTGATCGCCCGACGAATCAGTCACATAAAAAGCATTCACAGCTGTAGATCCTCGGGTTGTAACCTCGGCCCGAGTGACCGAAAGCCCGTTCTCTCTAAAGATACGAGTCACGTCGGATAATAGCCCGACCCTGTCTTCACCACAAAGTTCTAGTCTTAGGCCCTGTGAATCACAAGTATAAAGTTATGAGAAATTCTAATTAAATAAACTTAAAAGAAAAAAAACACGTAGTGCTTTGTGTTTTAGAAGTGACCATATGGAATAATTATTGTAACAAAAGCGGTTTTACTGTTCATGCTTGTAATAATTATTAGATAACCAACAATTACTTTTGAAAAACAAAATTATTGTTAAAAAGAGACCTTTCAAAAATGATTATTTGACATGTGAATATCTTCTAATGATTAAGATATTTAATCCGTTAATCGAACACTAAAAAGCTGATTATTACATCGCGATAATCATATAACAAATCTAAAAGTATCAGTAATATACCTTTGAGACCCGTCTCTTGACAGCGGCCTCAAGGCAATGAATCACTCGTTGCCTCTCGGCTTCTGACGAGATGGGACACCCATCAGTATGCCGGATATAAAACTCCTATAATCAAAACAGTTAAACACATTTAAGTTAATTAATAAACAAAACAAACAAAAAATCACACTTTTGAACTCTTAATTATTCATTAAGTTATAACAATCTACCTGAAAAGCTTCATGACCTTCAGCAATAATGGTAGCATGAAAGACCACATACTGCATATCAGTCAAGGTGCAAACTGTATCAAACAGTAGCTTCGGCCGGTCGGGACACCTCAAGTTAACGACGGTGTACCCTTTTTCGACACAGTTTTCCACCGTCACCACCGGTTTATGACCACCCGAGTCACCGGAGATCATATCATATTCATCTGTATCGTAATCACGATCTGCATACATTAACTGGTGCAACCGCCTTTGTGTATGGGTCGACCCAACAGAAACCGCAGTTTGTGCACCCCGGCGGTCTAGATCGCCTTGGAGAACATACAGTAACAGCTGTTTGATTTTAGCTAGTCGGTCGGGGTCGGCTATCGGGAGATTGGTCTCGTCGTCGGTGATGTAGACGATGGACGCCATCCTGGAATTGTGTGTCCATATCTCGGCTGCGACCACGTTGCATTTGAGGTCGGTTAGGACCGCGAAGACCTCGGAAAGTAAGCCGGGCCGGTCACGACCTGTGAGCTCGATTGTGGTGTTTTCGGACGCGTATTGAACCCCGACTGAACCTCTCAAGGACCGGAAGCTGCAACCCCGTGGTCCGAGTGACTGCAACATAAGATTATACCGTCAGTGAAACAAAAATAAAAAACTGAACCGAAAACCTTCGGCTAGTGTGTGAAGGTTTTCGGTCCGGTTTTTAACATAATAACCTAATGAACATTTGAGATTAGTATTCATTTTGTTTGGCTAGTTTTTTTTTTTATTTTTTTTATTTTTATTTTTATTTATTTATTTAAAATTAGGCCAAACCATTAACCATGATTTTAAAGATAATCAACACGTTCAAATTGAGTGTGTTAGTTGGAATAACTGATTTTACCGATTTGATGTTTTAATGATTTGATTTAATGTTTTCATCCAACTTTTTTCATTGGTTGTTAAATACTTCAATTCATTACTTTGTATTAAATAATTTGAAAAATATACAGACGAGTTAATGTTAAAATATATAAACTAAACTAGATCTTAAAAAATAAAAAATAAAAAGTTAAGAAGCCAGTTTGATTTACACACTGCTTCAACTTTCAAGTTTCAAACCCGACGGAATCTTTTAAAACCAAACTGTTTGAATCTCAAACCAACCAAGCGAACCGACCTACTTAATTATTATTACTATTATTATTACTATTATCAATCGTTCTGTTTCAACAGTTTATAAACACCTCTAAATCCGATACCTGTTGGATGCGATCGGCGACATTATCTTCCGACAGTTTATTTCCATACTGATCGGTAACATGAAACACTGTAATCAAAATAATAACAATCAAAACCTTATCGATTACAACAAAATCTAATAAAATTTAATGAAATCAAAACAAAAACACAAATTAAAATTGATAATCACACATACCATCCATAAACCACCCTCCATCAGAAGAAATGTAAGCTCTTTTGATCAACAGATTCATATCAGTCAAAACCTGAACAACTTCCAATAAACTCCCTCGTTTATTCGCACTATCAACCTACAAAAAATTCATAAAATCAACATTCGAATTCAATAATAACAATAATAATATTTTCACAACAATTGAACAATTGATTCAAGAATTCAACAATTACCTTGATCAGAGTCGATTTCTTATCCGTGATATGATCAACAGTAACCCTAAACAAACACATATGCAAAATTCATCAACAATCGGTTGTTAATCGAGTAAAAACACACAGAAATCATGAAATCTTGAATGAAATCTTTCGATTCGCGTGTAGAATTGGGGGATTTAGGTGGAATTTCATTGAAAGAACGGATAAACCCCAAATGAAATGATACCTGGGTGGGTGCATACGATGAACGAGCTTCTCGAATTCGTGATCGACATCCAAAGAAGGAGACCAGTAATGCATTGTGTTGTGTTTGAATTGGGGGAAGATTCTGATGGAGAATTTAAGGTGAGAAATGGAATTTGGGGGTTGAATCTTGAAGGGTATTTGTTTATGTGGGTGTGTGTGTGCCTGTGAATATGTATGGGGTTTGTAGAGAGAGAGAAAGTGGTGGGATGAAGCTGTTGGGTGTGTGTGTTTTTTTCTGTGTTGGCTCCTGAAATAGGTGAAGAGTTATTATTATTATTATTATTATTATTATGATTTCTTTTTTATATATATATATATATATATATAATATATATATATATATATATATATATATATGTATATGTATACATATATAAAGAGTGAAGACATACCGGTAAGGTTGCTATTGTATGATATTAAGATAACGAGTTCAAAACGTATAAAATAGTATTCTGTACAAAATATAGGTTATGAGTATATTTGAGAAAAAGACCGGATCTTTTTAGACCCATGAGTAAAACGAGAGTTAAGTTAAAAATTAACTATGTATTATTATTATTACTATTACTATTATTATTATTATTATTAATTTATTATTATTATTTTCTTTTTTTAGTTTTTGTTTTTAGAGGGTGAGAGACACAAACACCAAAAAGCATAGTGGCATGGGTCACCACTCTTTGACCCTATCATATATTGTTAGAATAACTTATTCAATATTGTGTATACCACTTGCATAATGTTTGGTACTTCAAAGGTACATGTGTACTTTCATAAAAAAACATCACATATTTATCGTTTTTTTCTTTTCTGTTTTTGCGAATGTAGTTTTTTTATAGAACAAATATCAAGTCTTATGTATTTGTCTTGTTAAAAAGAAATTGGTTTCTGATATAATGATTGCAGATATGAAACCGGTATTGTTGTATCTATCATTTGCTTGTTCATGTTGGTAGTCATGTTCATACATTATGGACCATGTTTAACGTTGTTTGACAAACGAGTTTGAGTTAGGTCCAGATTAACTTGAACTCGAGTAAGAATCACTATATGTGCTAAGATGATTTATTCATGAGCTAAACTAGTATTCAATGTTAGAGGCACCATTTCACGTGATGATTCAGCATATGCTAGATGATGATGTTTATAGCTGTTATTTTGAACTTATCTTAAGACGTTACAATAGTTATTATTGCATGTACATACATCTGTCACCAGATAAAAATCTAAACGTGTGTAGCATTGGAGTGTTTAAGTATAGTTTGAAACATGACCATGGCGTTATTGTTTCCCGTGTATGTACTGCTTGCAAAGCTTATACAAGCCAACATCTTGTGACATTATATTTTAGCGAACTATCTATAGATCGAACTCAATTTTAAAATTTATATTATTTGAATAGCTCTAGTTGAATTATTTAAGTTTCTAGTGATATACATACAAATGAGTTAGTGAGCGAGGGTTATTTTCCAACAGGGGTGGACCTAGTATGTATTCACCGGAGTCATCGAGATACAATAAATTTTCTTGTGCATATGAAATAGATGTACAAGTTTTTCTAGTTACAACAATATTTTACAACTTTGAATCATTATACAAAAAGTGAATCCATAGGAATAAAATCTTGAATCCGTCACTATTTTCGAAGATTTGATCATAAACGTATGTTATGAAATAGACAATTGGGGTGACCGAATTGAGATCAAAACTAATAAAATTATTAAGATGCATTAGAACACATTAAAATTAAATTAACCGACATGGTTCTTTCTACATTTTATTAGTTTAGTACACAATTAGCATATTGAATATAAAACCATTTACTAAATAATGTTGGTTCATTAAAAGTCAGAGACGCCGTTTCACATATGACGATTCATAGCATGCTTGATGAAGAGGCACCGTTTCACATGACGATTCATAGTATGCTTGATAACGATGTTCATACTTGTCATTTTGAACTTGTATTAACACGTGTCACAATATTAATGTGTGCTCACAGCTGTAGCTATCACTGTATAAATAGCTAAATGTGTTTATCATTGTAGTTTCTAGCATAGTCTGAAACATAGAACCATTATGCCATTGTTTTCATTCGTATAATGTTTGTTTAAAACCACACATCTTAGTGTCATAAATTCCCTTAACGACACCAAATGTAAAAATAGCACGATATGAGTGATATATAAGCTTTCTCAATATGTAGTAAGGTCATGTACATATGTATACACATACATATATGCTTAGCGTTTTGAAGGAAACTTTGACATCTACTCTAACCTTATTTAACCAAAATAAAATCTGACATATAAGCATATAGTGATTTATATCACATTGTTTATATAAAACTCTAATATCTTTATCTGATTTAATGTGTTATTTATTAATTGATATTTTAATATCTATCAATGTATCTAAGTTCGATCTCTTTAGTAAGCTAAAATGAAATAATCTTGTATCCTCAAATTGATGTCATGTGTACCAATAATAATGACCAATTAGATAAACTTACCATAACATAAAGTCGTTTTTATTATTCATGATATGTAAAAAAGAACACCATTTGGACATGTTAATTTTAAAGATCTACTGTTTGAAACATAAAGTATATGAATGATTGTTAAAACCATTTGCTAAATAATAGTGTTTATCTTCTTAGAGACATCGTAGTGGTAAGTGATTGTGCTTTCAGTCTATATAGCATGACAAAGGCACAATTTCATATAACGATTCAATATTCATCGTTGTGTATACGCATAACTGTCACCGGATAAAGGCTAAACGTGTTTATCATTAGAGTTTCTAAGCATGATTTAAAACATGACCATTGTTTCTTGTATATATGATGCTTGGCATTATTTTTTTGACCGGACCGGATCGGACCGGCCGGTCCGACCGGTTCGACCGGAAATCGGTGCCATGTCCGGTCCGGTCCGGTGTGATTCGGTTTTTAGTGGTCGAACCGGCCGGTTTGTCCCGAACCGCTGGTCGGACCAGGAAACTGGTCCGCTTTTGGTTTATTTTTATTTTTATTTTTATTTTAATGGGTAAAAACGGGGTGTTAAACCATAAATTAGTACGTCGGATATGCAAATATAGTTAAGTTTTATATATAACTATAAAATATATATAAAAATCATATATAAATTACTTATATTTAATTACATATATAAATATATTTAAATATATTTAAGGCGTTCGGTTCGACGTCCGATCCGGTTATGAAAACACTTGGAAACGTTTGCAAGCTAACATCTAGCAACTTTATAATATATTATTCAAGCAAGCTATCTTAAGCTCGAGTTGAATTAATTGAGTTTTTAATAAGCTACATACAAATGAGTGTGAGCCACAGGTTTAGTTAGAAAAAGAATGAAATTATTAAGGCACGTAACACATTAGAGTTAGATTAACTTACACCATTTTTTCTCTAATTTACTAGTTTAATACATAATTAGTATATTGGATGTTATTAATAAAACCACTTACTAAATAATGTTGGTTCATTCAAAGTCAGAGGCACCGTTTCACATGACAATCTAATGCATGTTTATTGACGATGTTCATAGTTGTCATTTTGAACCTGTGTTATGATGTGTTATGATATTCATTATGACGTGTACATACAGCTGTCACCAGATAAAAAGCTAAATGTGTTTATCAGTAGAGTTTTTTTACATCTGGTTTAAAACATACCATTATACCGTTGTTTTCGTTTATATAATGTTTGTCTAAGAACACTCATCTTAGTATCGTATATTCTCTTAAGGACATTGAAAATAAAGATATCACATGACAAGTGGTTTAGGAAACGTTCCTCAATATATACTACGGTCATGCACATATGAATATTTTTTAAATGACGTTTGAAACTACCCATAATACTCAAGTGCTTCTTCCAAAGATGGAATGTCAATTGTTCATGTTGATTTAACCTTTTCTGTAATGGCTCACACAAAAACACTATCAAGGAGAAAACACACTACTATAAGAATAAAATATTAAGTCAAATTTGAATTTATGAATTTAAAGATTCCAAACAAAAACCATATCACATTCATGCAGTTAGATCAGAAGGCGTATGGGATGCACAATGTATATGTATATATGTATACATAAATTTAAGCAATAAGTTTTAAAGGAAGCTTTCACATATATACTCTAACCTTATCAATTTATAACAAATCTAACAAATAATCTTATAGTGATTTATATCACGTTGTTTATATAGAACTCGTATTTCTTTATCTGATTTGACGCGTTATTTATTATATAATATTTCAATATGTATCATGTATTTAAATTTTCTTTTAATATCTAAAATAATATAAAAATCTTGTATGTGTCATGAAATATCATGAATTATTGGATGTGATTTTTCAAAGTTTAGAAAGTAAAATTATTTACTAGTTGACTCCTAAATAGTTACCTATCAAAAAGTACATGTATTTGTAGTATAAATACTACCTTCATGGCAATGAGAAAGAGGCACCATCTTGAACATAATTCAAGAGTTATACATTTCTCCTCATCTCTCTCTACAATTCTCTCTAAACTCTTTAAGTTAGTTTTATAATCTTGTTATAGTTTAAGATCATTATAACACGTTATCAGCACGAGAACTCTTACACTTTCATCAAGAAGATCAATAAAACGTAAAGTCATCCATCAAGCAAGGTAAACACTTGATTAGTGATAATCTATAATATATTATATGAAAAAGATAAATAAAATAAATAAAATACACATGAAGAAGATCTTATTATGGACTATGAGACTACAAACAAACTAACTTTTATTTATGCATCTAACTTTTGATTGTGCAACTAACATTTTCTTTTATGTCTATTAACTTTTACTTATGCATTTAACTTATTATTTATGTATCTAACTTTTAATTATGCAACTAACATTTATTCTTTAATTATACAACTAACATTTCTATTTATGTCAACTAACTTTTATGCAACTAACATTTTAAATTATGTTTATTGACGTTTATTCGTACTAACATTTTATACTTATCTTAACTTTCTTATTCTCTCTTGCTTTTATATATACACACATATGACGTTTATATAGCCGTTATAAACGATCATATGACCGTTGTAAACAATTAAATATCCGTTGTAACAGTTATAATATAAACTATAAATTGATCACCATGAAATCTATTTTTGTTACTATAAACAGATTACTTCTTTTCTCAAGTTTATCCGAAGCAATTTTTCAAAGATGATCCACCTGGTTTTGATGTTGGCTACTATAATGATCATTTTAAATCTTATCCTCATTGTTGAACTCCCACCTGAAGAATTTAAACTTTTCTTATTTTTGTATATGTTTATAGCTCTACCGCTCTATTGTATCGAAATGTTTATTGATATATATGGATTCTAATAATATCTTTTTATTTGCTTAATTCTTGTTTAGCAAAACAAAAATGTCCAACATAGCAAAAATTGAATTTTCGGCACTAAATATCAGTGGAGAAAATTTTATGCCATGGACGGCTCATGTAAAAAGACACCTTAAATACATGGGTGTATTAGAAACTATACACGAGGGGAATACTTGCTCAGAGCAAGATAAAGCTAAGGCTGATGTTTTTTTACACAAACACATTGATGAAATGTTACAATTTGAATACTCAAATTGTGATGATCCATATGATCTATGGAAAGACTTACAAAGCAGGTTTGATCATCAAAAGGAAGTTTTACTTCCTGCTGCTAGTGATGAATGGAACAAACTAAGTTTCCAAGACTTTAAAAAAGTGAATGAGTATGTCTCTGCTGTATTCAAAATCTGCTCAACTCTTCGATGTTGTGGGCATATAATTACTGAGGATGATATGCTAGAGAAAACTCTGTCGACATCATGCATCGAATATGAGTTTGCAAAACCAATACAGATTGCTAAACTTTAAGAAATTTTCTGATATAGCTTCATATCTCCTTGTAGCGGAGAAAAACAACGAGCTATTAATGAAAAATCATCAAGCTCGTCCTACTGGTTCACTAGCAATCCCAGAAGTCAATGCTATTAATAGTAATGATAACAAAAAATCTGGACGTAAATGGGAACAAGGTCGTGTGTGAGGCCGTGATCGTGGCCATTTTGATAAAATTCATTTTAATGATCGTAATCATCCTTACAAATGGAACAACAATTACCGAGGTAATTCTCGTGGCCGTGGTCGTGGACGTGGTCGTGGCCGTGGCCGTGGTCATGGACAACGAACTACCAATTTCAACCACCAAAACAAGTTTAAAAATAAAGTTGGTACTTCTCAAAATTATGTTAGTTCATGTTTTAGATGTGGTAGTACAAACCATTGGTCAAAAGCTTGTCGCATTGCTCCACATCTATGTGAATTATATCAAGCATCCCTTAAAGGGAAAGAAAAAGAAGTGAACCATGTGGATAAATTTGATGACATCAACGTTGAGCTAAATACCTCAGATTTTATCAATAATTTGGAACTTTGAAAGATATGGTGCTAGATTATAATAATTGTATGCAACAATTATGTAATTCTCTTGTTTAAGTACCTTTTTTTAGTTATGTTAATTATTTTTCTTTTCATGTATTGTATTAACTATATGAATAAAGTTTTTTGTTAAAAAAAGGAAGGACTTATTATATGCTTATTATTTGTCCTTATATTTGAAGATATAAAAAAATGACTCTCATTGAAGCACAAGACCAAACAAATGAAGGAGATATATGTATAGCAGATAGTGGAGCTACACACACTATACTTAGATCCAAGAAATATTTTTATGAAATGAAACCAACAAAGGGAACTATTGATACAATATCACGTCCTATATACAAGGCTGGATCATTAATTCCTATAGTTGGAAAAACTTTTAATAGAAAATGCTTTATTTTCTCCAAGATCAACGAGAAACTTATTAAGTTTCAAAAACATATATCATAATGGATATGATACTCGGTCAATGACCGTTGAAAATAAAAAATATTTGCATATTATGAGCAAAAGTCACATATTAGAAAAACTACCAATGCTCCATTCCGGTTTGCATTACACACATATTAATATGCCACAAGCACACATGGAAGTTAAAGAGAACTTTTGTGATCTTGAGATATTCAAGTTATGGCATGATAGATTAGGCCATCCGGGGTCTACAATGATGAAAAAATAACTGAAAGTACACATGAACATCCATTGAAAAATCAAAAGATTTCACAATCAAATAATATACCTCCGTGTACATCTTGCTCTCTTGGAAAGCTAATTACTAGACCTTCACTATTGAAAGTTGAAAAGGAATTACCTATGTTTCTTGAAAGAATTCAAGGTGACATATGTGGACCAATCCATCCATCATGTGGACCATTTAAATACTTTATGGTTTTAATAGATGCATCAAGCAGATGGTCTCATGAATCTTTATTATCAACTCGTAATGTAGCATTTGCTAAATTCCTTGCTCAAATTATTAAATTACGAGCACATTTCCCTGATTATACAGTTAAAATAGTGAGAATTGATAATGCAGGTGAATTTACATCAAATACTTTTAATGATTATTACATGTCTGTTGGAATTGTTGTTGAACACCCTTTTGCTCATGTACATACACAAAATGGTTTAGCTGAGTCGTTAATCAAACGTCTACAATTAATAGCTAGACCATTAATTATGAGAACAAGACTTCCTGCGTCTATTTGGGGTCATGCAATTTTACATGCTGGATCATTAATTCGTATGAGACCAAGTGCAAATCATAAGTACTCTCCTTTACAACTTGTTTTGGTCATGAGCCAAATATTTCCCACCTTAGAATTTTTGGATGTGCGGTATATGTTCCTATTGCACCACCGCAACGCACAAAAATGGGTCCTCAAAGAAGGTTGGGAATATATGTTGGATATGAAACAACTTCCATTATAAGATATCTTGAACCTTTAACGGGTGATGTATTTACGGCACGTTTTGCCGATTGCCACTTTAATGAGGCAAATTTCCTAGCATTAGGGGGAGAAAAGAAAAAAGAACAAAATGATATGTCATGGTTTGAGCCTTCTTTGTTGCATTTTGATCCAAGGACAAAACAATGTGATACAGAAGTTCAAAAGATAATACATCTGCAAGAAATTGCAAATCAATTGCCTGATGCATTTATTGATACAAAAAGAGTAACTAAATCTTATATACCAGCTGCAAATGCTCCAGCTCGAGTTGAGATTCCAAATAAGGAAATAGATAAAAATATGGCTCATGAATCCTAGAAACGTTTGAAACGTGGAAGACCGATTGGATCAAAAGATAAAAATCCTCGAAAAAAGAAAATATCAGAAAAAGAAAATAATCTTAAAGAAAACAATAGTGACAAAACACTAAGTGACCAAACTTTCTCTGAGAAAGAAGTGAATAAAAATATGTCAATAAACTATGGTCATATGCATACATTATGGAATCGAGATGAAGTGGAAAATATTGATGATGTATTCTCTTATTCTGTAGCAAGTGATATTATGAGCGGAGATGATGCTCCCGAACCAAAATCGGTAAATGATTGTCAAAATCGACATGATTGGGATAAATGGAAAGATGCCATGCAAGCTGAACTAAATTCACTTAACAAACAAAAGGTTTTTGGACCCATTGTTGTAACACCTACGCATGTAAAGCCTGTTGGGTACAAATGGGTTTTTGTGCGAAAACAAAATGAGAAAAATAAAGTTACAAGATATAAAGCTAGACTAGTAGCTCAAGGTTTTTCTCAAAGGCCGGGAATTGACTATGAGGAAACGTATTCTCCTGTTATGGATGCAATAACCTTTAGATATTTAATAAGCTTAGCAGTATCTAAAAATTTAGATATGCATCTTATGGATGTCGTTACAGCTTACTTGTATGGATCACTTGATAATGACATTTATATGAAAGTTCCTGAAGGATTTAAAATCCTTGAAGCGTGTTTAAAACCTAAGGAAATATATTCAATCACATTACAAAGGTCCTTATATGGGTGGAAACACTCTGGAAGGATGTGGTACAATTGTTTGAGTGATTATTTGACTAGTAAAGGATACACAAATAACCTTATTTGTCCATGCGTCTTTATTAAGAAAACAATATCGGAATATGTGATCATAGCCGTATATGTTGATGACTTAAATATAATTGGGATGAAAAAAGAAATTCATGAAACGATTATTCTTCTAAAGAATGAATTTGAAATGAAAGACCTTGGGAAAACCAAATATTGTCTTGGTTTACAAATTGAGCATATGCATAATGGGATACTTGTGCATCAATCAAATTATACCGAAAAGCTTTTAAAACGTTTTAATATGGACAAGGCAAATTCTTTAAGCACCCCAATGGTCGTTAGATCACTCAATATTGATAATGACCCATTTCGACCTTATGAAGAAAATAAAGAAGTTCTTGGTCCAGAGGTACCATACCTTAATGCAATTGGAGCTCTTATGTATCTTACTAACTGTATAAGGCCGGACATTTTCTTTGCAGTCAATTTGTTGGCAAGGTTTAGTTCATCTCCCACAAAAAGACATTGGAATGGGATCAAGCATATTTTTCGATATCTACAAAGAACTATTGATTTAGGCTTGTTTTATCCTAATGATTCAAAAGAAGGTTTAGTTGTTATGCAGATGCAGGTTACTTATCTGATCCTCATAAGGCCAGATCTCAAACCGGATACATGTTTAAAAATGGAGGAACAGCAATTTCATGGAGGTCTCAAAAACAAACACTTGTTGCAACTTCCTCAAATCATGCTGAAGTCATTGCATTACATGAAGCTTCCAGAGAATGTGTATGGTTAAGGTCTATGGCACAACTTATATTAACTTCTTGTGGACTGGAGAAAGAAAGAGATCCAACACCAATCTACGAAGATAATGCAGCTTGTGTCTCACAAATGAAAGAAGGGTATATCAAAAGTGACAGAACGAAACATATACCTCCAAGATTTTTTATACACTCAAGACCTTATTAAAGATAAACAAGTTGAAATTAAGTACGTTCAATCTAGCAACAATTCAGCTGATCTTTTCATAAAGGCACTCCCTACAACAACTTTTAGAAAACACGTTTATAATATTGGCATGCGACACGTACATGCAATGTGATAATCTACAGAAGACAATTTGAGAGGGAGTTATAAGCTGCACTTTTTTTTCCTTAGCTAAAGTTTTTTTTCCCATTGGGTTTTTCTTTAGCGAGGTTTTTAATAAGGCAGAACTTCAAGACCCTGAAGTTTGAAAAAGTGACATCCAAGAGGAAGTGTCATGAAATATCATGAATTATTGGATGCGATTTTTCAAAGTCTAGAAAGTAAAATTATTTACTAGTTGACTCCTAAATAGTTACCTATCAAAGAGTACATGTATTTGTAGTATAAATACTATCTTCATGGCAATGAGAAAGATGCACCATCTTGAACATAATTCAAGAGTTATACATTTCTCCTCATCTCTCTATAATTCTCTCTAAACTCTTTAAGTTAGTTTTATAATCTTGTTATAGTTTAAGATAATTATAACAGTATGCTCAAATGATGTCTATTAATTTATAAATTTACACTTTCTTTGTTTTTTTAAACATAGTGATCAAATGGTTATTTTGACAAAAACAACGTACAAAACTAATAAACATTCATGTCAAGAATGATAAATGTGTAATTTGAGTAAAACATAGACTTTAATCATAATTTTTTATATTAAGATCAAAAGCTAAAATTATAACATACTACAAGATGACTTGATGTAATTGACTTTAATATTAGTTATATGAATTGATAAGATTCTTGAAAAAAAAAATCTTTGACTGATTTTAGCTAAACAGATTATTTATTATAATTAAATATAAGTTGGTCAGAATAATTTACACGATTGTACATGATTTTAGATTTTTAGTTAAAAAATGAAATTTAATTTTGGGTATGAGGATCCCACGTGGATTGAGGTCGATGAACACATCACATGTTGCTGTTGTTTTCGTTAAATCAAATCGTATCTTTGAAAGCTGTAAAACTCCATTTGTCTGAAGGTGTGTGAATTGTGATGGGACCAAATTCCCTCTTGCCCATCAACCCCTTATTATTATTTTTATCTTAGATATTATTATCTCTAAGCATAGGAAATGGGCGGTTGGGACCCGCGGGTTAGTGCTGACGGTGGTGACGATGACGAAGATGGTTAGTGTGACGAAAGACGGTGTCGGTGGTGACAGTGACGATTGGTTTGTGGTGACAACAGACATTGATTGTTAGTGTTGTTCATCTATTTAATTGGATCCATTTAAGTTACCAGAACTATAAAAAAAATTTAGTTTTATCTTGTTGTATACTTAGATTATACTTAATGAACCTATACATGATCTTCTGTTTTTACCAAATCAACGTATTTATTGTAAGTTGGGATCGTCATGGTTAGAACATTGTCTAAATAGGCATTGCAATAAACTTAATTTACCTCTTATGTAATTAGTCTTAGAAAAATATATCTTGAGCTAGTTGGGATCGTCATGATTCAACATTTTAAAAATATTTCATTTGTTTTTAGACGTTAATTTTTATAGTGTTAAGTGTGATTATAATACGTATCTTCTTGGACACATTAAGGTCATAAGCTCTAGTACACATTTTACAGGATATTTTTGTCTGTTTGATGTTTTTTATTTCTATGTTTTCTATTATAAACTTTTTGGATTAAAACCATTTTCACATGTACGAAGCTAATATTTCTCTTTTTTTATGTCACATGTTGTCCAACTTAGGATTTAGTTTCGTATATTGTTGGTCATCAAATTGTTCACAAAATAGCTGAAATTAAACAAACCATCCAAACTAAAGCTAATCAGTCAGTTTGACCGGTTTAAATTTGGTACCATTTCGTTTATGATTTGAAAATCTAAATATATTAATTTATTTCATGGCTTAAAATTTGAAAACGACCATATAAAACAAACAATTTGTTATTATTTATTAATTTTTAGAATATGAACGATGTATAAGTATAATATCTATAAAATAGCATCACCATTTTGTAAACTCTAATACACACTAACTCTTTAAAAAAATATGTTTAAATTAAACCATTCTAGTCGGCCCAACTAAGCCAAAAAAAATCTGGTTGGTTTAACATTTCTGAAATCATAGTTAACGATTTAAACTTGATCATTTATCAAGATTGGTCAATGAACAACCCTAATTGGTATAAGATTACTGATTTTCATATAATATTGTACTAGAAAAGAAGCATTTAATTAAATATGTTACTAGCGATTAATAATTAAATCATGATCAGCGTGTTTTGGGGAAGACATGTTGATTAATTAGTGGTGGAGATGAGTATCATCCCACTCATCAATGTTGGAAATCCACACAAAGTAGGTAAGATGTTTGGATTCTTTCTTACTAATCATATATTTAGGTATTTTAAATGTATGATTCGTATGGAATCACACTATACATTGTATTTTAGGTATAGATGTATGTGATCATATAATTATGCATCATATTTATATATGGTTGAGGACTTAAGGTGGTAACTGACAACATAGTATAGACGGAAAACACCATCCTGCACATCTAGTTACCACAAGACATAACCGTTGTAGCATATATCTATATATGCCAGTCGGTCATGAAGATAAAGAAGGAAAAAAAGAAGAAGAAGCGAGACTAGCAGCAAGGGGCGAGCGGGGACACCATTTCCATTTAATAGTGATACTTAACTTGTTTAATAAAATACATGAGACTTGTAATCATTGTGATATATTAAGTCATGTTTTGTAACAGATTTTGTAAAAATGAATAAAAAATTATAGAAGGAAACCAATAAAATCAAAGACAAAATCTATAAATTACTTTTAAACAAATAAACAATAAAGTATATGGATAGAGCGATGAATGTTGGAAATCTTAAGTATGAGTGGGTCCGTTATTGGGTTAAGCTTTTACTAGTTAGATCCTAACCACTGGATTAGACGTGAAATGCTTAGATTTAATTCCATGTGTATGAATATTCTCATTGTAGTTGCATAAAAAATAAAATAAAAATAAAAAAAAATAAAAATAAAAAATAAATAAAAATAAAAAATAAATAAAAATAAACATAAAAATAAAAATAAAAATAAAATAAAAATAAAAATAAAATAAAAATAAAAATAAAAATAATAAAAATAATAATAACTAAATAATAATAATTAATCATTAATAAAAAACTATTAATTATTGCCTTCATGAATGATTTAATCCCATGTGTATGAATATTCTCATTCTACCCTTTTAAGTTAGGAGTGTTACGTACACAATTGCAAAAAAGATTCAATGTGTTTGGATCCCTATCATATATAAAAAAGAAAACTAATACATAATGATTTCGTGAGTTTGTATTCTTTGTATGTATTTCATGAGGTATTAGCTAACTTTTAGCCTTAAATAGGCATACCTATGTGAACTAATCTCATGTTATATTGAATTTCGTTAACAAAACACATGTGATGTTGACGATACCCACAAAGTAAATTATGTGATATGTTAGATGTTATTCACACATGACATGATTTAGCCGCATAGATGGAACAAGTGTGGTACACGAGCTAAAATGGATATGTGATTATGGTTTCATGTAATGACTGATTATATATGTTTTAATTACTGATTAATTAAAAATAAGTTATTATATATAATATTCACCAAATGTTTTTTTCAAATGATGATTGATTGTTTGCTAGAGAGACAGTATGTTAAATAGAGTGGGGAGCATATTGATTAATTGATGTTCAACTGTTTATGGCTCGGCATATCACTTAAAAATAACCAATTTCAACGATCAAGATTTTGGCTTTAAATGAATTTGGGATGACATGTTTGTTGTTTAGTTATATGTATTTTAATTAAAGTCAAGAATAACAAGTATAACTAAAAGATGTAATCTTGAGATATTTTTATTAATAAAAAGTTCGAGTAAATAAAACGGGTCTAGAAACTTTTTTTATAAAAGGGTAAACTACATATATTTGTATTGATTATTAAAATGAAAACTAAAAATAAATTGAAACAAGGGTAGAGGCTGGACTAAACGAGAGAAAGTAAAAAGTAGAATAACCGAATCGTAATCAAAATTACTAGATGATTGAAAAACTAATGATGGTTCCGTTATGAACTTTTTAATATGTTTCTATGCTTCGGTTTTTGTGTGTATAACTGAACGAAGCAACATTAAAACAAACCCTTTTGTTTTTAAAATATGTCGGAAATAGTTCTAAAATACTTATTATAAACACCCTATTGGAATGTGCTCTACCTATGGTTAATCAATGTTAGTTGAATTCACTAAATCATCTTTTTTAACAACAAAATGAAAGACACAATTCCATTCCACCAAAAACTATTGCAGCATAAAAAACGTGTGTCTGTAGCAAGCATCTGCATAAGCACATAAGAATACATACTACTTACACCAAACATCTCAATATGTCAAAGTTGTATCAGGATTTAAACCCAAGACTTTTAAGATTGAATCTATTTGACGCCCACGTATACGCAACTCTTTTATTTCTTCTACCAGCATTGAAACCGACTTCAAGCTTCCATTGAACACTCTATTGTTCCTTTGGGTCCTTCGGAGACATCCGATAAACTTGAAACGATACAAAAATAAATAATCTTTTTAATAATAAAATTAACCAAACCATTTATATTTTTTAACGACCAATGAATAGTTTTTAAGCTCAGTCACCCGAGTAAACCCATTGGTGAAAAACCACTCACGCCCGCAAACACAGACAACGATGGTGACCGGCTCGCCCATCATTCCAAATAAAACACACAACCTAAAGGCTACTGTAGTAAAACTATTGATCCAGTAGGAATATATTGCACCTAGTGAGACTCTAATTCATAACCGTCACTTTAAAAAATCATAAAATAACTTCTCTTAAACCAGTTGATATAACACTCATTGATCATACTATTTATTATTATAAAACCGTGAATCCAAAAACCAAAATAGCTAACAATAAATTTGGTTTTAAACTATAACAGAACCGTACAAAAGACATGAAAACAATATGATTGTAGTCCATCGATGCAAGAAGTAGGTGGGTAATATTTGGTATTAGTCAAGGTCAAAAGTCAAAACACATTGGGAGAAATAGATCCCTTGCACATGACATTCATATCTTAATGAACATAAAAAAACCACTTCCTTTTTAAATTCGAAGGGATCATAAAAGTGTGCTTCTATATTATTTGGATTTAAATAAGAAAATTGCTTTTTATATATAAAGGAATATTATTTATAACTCAGAAAAACTAATTTATTATTTAATCTACTTTCTTATCATTCTAACTCGTTAATATTATGAAAATTAAGTATCGTAGAAAAAATGAATTAACTTTGATATATAAATAGTACTGTTTTTAGTAAAAGTGTGATCTTTTACTTAAATTTTGGAAGAATCCTAAGTGTTTAACTATTTGTATAAAGGTCATATCTATAAGTTCTCTTAAAACCAATCTAATTCACTACGCTATTGTTTACTATGAGACCAGGGCCGGTCCCGAGAATTTTCAAGTGACCTTGGGCCCGGGGAGAACAAAAAATGTGCCCCTGTATTATGGCGTATAAAAAAATTCTAGACCGAGTAACTTGTATATAAAGAATTTATAATACGACGATAATTGTCATAACAATAAACAAAACAAAAGTATTGTATTAAAATTATCTAATTTATTTACTTAAATGAATTGGAAAGTTCTCTTAGTATTTTTGAAAACAAAGTTCTTGATCAACTTTTCATATTAAATTGAGTTTAGATCGAGTAAATGGTATTGGGCTAAACTATTTAAATGTTAATGAGTTCTAAGGTAAGGTTTAATAAGTTAAAATAATTAAAATGTTATTAGGTCTTTTTAATGAGTTAATTACTAGTTTATACCTTTTATTAAATTTAAAAATTCTGGCCCCCGAGAAGATTGGGCCCTGGGCGTAGGGTTGTAAATGAGCCGAGCCGAGCCAGGTCGAAAATTTTAACGAGCTCAAAACACCGGCCGAGCCACGAACCGAGCCAACGAACCGAGCCACGAGCCGAGCTAGCACTGGCTCGAGTTCGGCTCGTTTAGAATTCGAGCTGAGCCGAACCAACTCGTTTAGATTCGAGTTTTTTTCGAACGAACTTCGAGTCACGAACTTTTTGTACAGCCCTACCTGGGCGATCGCCCACTCCACTCCCGCTCAGGGGCGGCCCTGTATAAGATAGTGATGGATCAAGATTTTTTAGCCAATGACAACGAAATATACAACACGTTAAATAAGGCGAAAATATAGTGATCGGCAAAAATATAGTGATCGAGTACGTAAAAAATAGTGTGGTGAAAACATGTCAAATATATCAAAATTATACCCAATAAAGAGCAGACCAAATGTTGATAATCTATTTGGCTAATTCTAAAAAGGACCAAATGTAGATCTTCACAGGTTTTTGATTATTTTAGTGAAATTGTGCTTAAAGTAATCTTATATGTGTTATTTATTTACATCCGGTCTTTCCATTGAAGTACTTAAGCAGATGCAGCATATCTTAAGGTTCAAATGCAGCATACAAGTGCGTTTATGGAATCAAGCAACTTGCGACTCCAATGTGCAACTGTAATTCTAGAATTTGATTACCAAACTAAGCTTTGATTTTGGTTTTGGCCTCTTGGACTGAGAATGCTTAAAGATTAAAGGTTGGTTTTAGTAGTGAAATTATGAATATGTAGCACAAAGAATGAACCGAATAACTTCTAACAGATGTTATTGTTGTTAGCAACAGACTCTCTCTAAGGGATGTCACAGGTTACCATCATAACTCTTGAAGATCCCATCGGTGATCAGGGTCTTGATGCGTCACATGCGTTTAGCAGCCGTGAGTTCTCATGGTAAAAATAGAATGAATCGAATGTTAAATCTACAAACCTTCATCTTCGACTTTAGGAAGAAACAAAACAAGTTTTCTTAATCAGCTATGTGAACAAGGTAGAAATGGCTGAGCATCAGTCATCAAGTCATCAAGCGAATCATTCGTCCCATCTCCCCTTGTAAGCGGCTTTGGTAGTCTCTGCACGGTCGTAAAGGTCACTGTCTAAAATGTTAACAAATCTGGACATATCGCGACCTTTTTTCTTCATGCAATTCGCAAAAGTCAGCAACTACAGGTGGCTTTTGATTCATTCACTTGGGAGTGTTGGTTTGGGTTTGTTTTTATCTCAAACGGGTCAAAATAAAGAATTCATTTAAAAAAGTGTTTGCAGGCCAACTCAACCAACCCGGACCCTATTAAAAGATATCTTGTTTAAAACCCAGACCTATTTTGACCCGTTACTCCAACCCGCCTGAACCTCCCACTCGCCACCTCTCTAAGGTTGATGTGCTTAAAAGATAAATGACAGTTTTATCACACATGGTCATCTACAGATTAATAAAATGACTCATCTATGCTTCAAAACAGAAGGGCAATTTAGGAACACCAAATCATATTGATGATAAAGTTTGAAATAGTAAGGTGGACTTATATTACTCAATGTCAACAAGGAGAACAAGAAGCATGACTATTAGATATTGATGTCAACAAAACTGGTTCAGGCAATCAATCATGTGACAATATATACAGGAAGCTAAAGTTTTTAGTATTGTAAATATTATTAATGACCTCGATACTTAAAAATTGAAAGAATCAAATTTATAATAGTTACTCTTATAGGACTCACCTCCTAAAAGTTGAAGACTGCAAAGAAGTAGTTGATAATAAGAACTTTGAAACCATCTCCCTAGTCCTCTGTTATTCCCTTAAATTAACAAACAAACAAACATACCTAGCAAAACTGCAAAATCCTACATAACAGTACGGTCTACTATGGGAGAGATAAGGCAAACATTACCTTTAACTATAGGATAGAGAGGCCACTCCCAGAGAAACCCCCGTTTAGAGGGCCTTTTTTCCCTTAATACCAACATAATTATATGACGCTAGCAAGAGCAAGGGACACCGCGGTAAAATGACCAAGATATCGAAAACATTATTACCTGCAAGTAAACCAAACAATTAGAGAATTAAAATAATATATGAATACATAATGCATGTTGGATATTTGTAATCAAGAAAGTAGTCAATCAAAAGTCAGATTAGAAACGTCAAACCTGTAATTTAGGCGAGAATTAAAGGGTTAGATGTGTTAGTTTTAATAGTTTGTAAATGCCAATGTAAGGGTATAATACCCCATATATATGTCTGATTATGTGCGGAAATATAGAAGTATTTGTGTGATTTTTGTTTTGTGATTTTACCATGTGTTCCACCAAGTCCCTACACATCTTTGTGTCTACTCACCGTGATTTGTTCATCCATATCGACCTGAGATCCAGGGCCTCAACAATGCAAGCCACATATAGCAAGAAGCCAAGAATACACAACTACTAATGGTTCTAATTATGTTTGTGGGGTTAAATGTTCACGGGTCAAAAGTTGATCAAATGGGTCATGGGTCAGAAAACTGGATCTGAGCAAAATCTATTTTTGGAATTAATAATATAATAAGTAGACAATTAAATATAATAAAATAGTCAAAGCATAAATCAATTAATGCTTGATTTAAGCTATCGATTATAATTCTCTTTTATGATTAGAAGTTATTTTCTTTCTTACAAATAGATGGTAGGAATAAGATGCAAAGTGTACGAAAAAATATTTCATTTGTTCTACATAATAAAATTATGTGAGTGTGTTTTTACCAATTGTTATTGGGCCAGTTGTCTAACAATTGGTATCAAAGCGGTGCGAGATCGAAAACCTATGACAGAGAAAGACAAGTCGCTACACCAAAAGGTTGAATAGTGGAACTGTAGCTTGATTCAATTCTGATCAACCCCTGATCAGAATTAAATCGCAACCCTAATCCCATCGACCAGTAACAAGACCTTGTTCTTCTTCGTGGCCTAGGAAAAAAACGAAATAGCCAGGTTAGGCTTGTTCTTTTGGTAGGGATTTTCGACCAGAAGTGTAGAAAAAACATACAGGAAGAAGCCTTTGGATCCATTCTTGTTTGGCTGGTGAAAGAAAATAGCAAAAGCAGGTGGCTTTGTTTTCTTGGTCGGTGGAAGGAGACTGTTGGAGTAGGGTTTGATCTACAAGGGTTGGGGCTGTCCAAAACAAAAAAAAATTAGCAATGATACCAGCAAAGAAAGGAGGTTTAATGTCTTATCAAAGTCTGATTTTAACATCTACAACTATCTGGTGTGGGCAATTAAAGTGAAGGCTATTTTGGATGCAAATGGAATATGGGAGGTCATAAAACCACCAAGAGGTACTAATGTTTCAGGTTGGGCAGCAAGGGTCGGAGAAGGGCAATCACTCATTCTTAAAACCAGCGTTCTTAAGGCCAAAGAGTCAGCGAAGATCCAAAAAAGTCTAAGATGGCTCTTGCCTTCTTGTTTCAAACCATCCCAGAAGAGCTTGTTTTACGAATGGCATCTCATACGAATGCAAAACAAGTTTGGGAAGGGTTGGAAAAAAGATTTTTGTCAGTGGATCGAGTAAGAATGGCTAAGGCTTTCAACATTGAGGAAGGAAATTGAAAGCTTGCACGTGAAGGAGGACGACTTGGTAGATGTTTTTGTAAGAAAACTGAGTGGGCTATATCACACCCCAACCTTGACGGCGGAAACGTCGAGGAGTGAGAGTTAAGATCGTTCACAACCACATAACGCTATTAAATAATCCAAATATAATTTAAACATAAGTTTCAATTGTCACATTACAAACATAAGTTTCAAAGAAAATAATAGCATAACATAGAATGTAACAAATCATTCTATTTTATTTATTAATCTAGGTCCATTCCTAGATTGTGCAAGCTTCAATGTGTAGGAAATCAAACTTGGGCGTTTCCTGAAACATGTTAAAAATAAAAAGTCAACATAAAAAAAATGTTGGTGAGCATTCCATAGTTTTCAGTACATAAATATATAAAAGATGACAATTCAAGTCATAAGTTAGTGAATATAGTGATTAGGGATGCTATGGTCCATGCAACAATCAAACCTTGACAATGTTTTACAAGTCTCAAACGTTAAAAGTATATACAATCAGCTAAGTGTACTTGGATCAACCAAGCAGGCTTGTCTTACCATAGATCTATGACTTCGCTGGGCTAGCAATAGTTAATGATTGCACATATAATGCCATAACATGGTAATCACAAAAGTTCAACTAACCACAACTTAACATGATGGATTGCCATAAAGTTTACAAGTCTCAAATAAGTCCATGAGTGCAATAGTATAAGTTAACATGTTTCACCCCAAAGTGTGAAAATAGGAAAAAGGGGTATAGAATACTCACTTGATCAAATAGTATATATTTGATGATTAATATGAATAATAATAAGCAACGATTCAACGTAATCTTTCACAATGCACCTAAAACAAAATATATTTACAAGGTTACAATTTAATAATCTATTTAATGGTTAAACGAGACTAGGGTTTCAATTTGGTATTTGAGGGTCTTAATAATTTGATGACGTTGGTTAGCGAAATCATATATATGTGGTAGTCCAAGAAAAAAAATGTCATGTATCAAATTTTTAAGGAATTAAATCCTTTATAAAATTTGTGAAGGTTAATTATAAAATATATAATTTCTATAATTATCATGATTAATCCATAATTGTATAGTGTCCAAATAATAAATGATTTACCAATATTATATAAAGTCTAATTTTAAAAATATACTTTGCTAATTTTATTTTATAAGAAAATTGTTAAGGTGGTTAAAGTGATAAATTATAGAACATAATAGGATAGCTTTAAAAATAACAAAATTTACAAAACATTTTTATTATAGTTTTCAGAAAATTTTAATACTTTTTTAAAGGCTGAAAAGCCAAAAAATTATATTGGAGGTCGCCGGGTTTGAACCGGGACCTCTCGTACACGAAGTGAGTGGGTAACCAGTGAACCAAGGCTCTCAGCCGCGGTCATAATCCTGTTTTAAAACTCAAAAACACCAAGCACCAAATCCCCCCAAATCGTATGAACCCTAGGTTCAATCGTCCCCCAAATTGAAGCATCAAATGATGTTTTTGAACAAATAATTGTTAGGGCTTTTATTCCCGAACTGAAATCGAGTATGTATGTATGTTCAATTACCCGAATTTCGCACAGATCGATGATGAACACTCGAAGAACAGCCGTGACTGTGTTGCGATTCGTTTAGGTTATAATCAATGATGAAACTCCAATTCGTTTCACAGAAAGCTTCGAGTAAGCTAAATGATGAGAAGCCCTATGTTGATTTTGAGTTTTGATGCTCAGAAGATGATATTCGAGTAGTTGCAGGTTCGCGAAAAAGGTGATGATTGAATGCTTATGCTCGCGTTTGATTCAGATGAAATTGGGAGTTGTAATGATTAGTATCAGACAAACGTTCGTTTAAGTTTAGTTAATTTGATCATTATTAGCCTTAAACGCTCAAACGGTTCTTTGCATTAGATAACCTCGGTTACTCGATAATTCGAGTAGTAACCGATGGTTTAACTCAATTAAATCAGCATTTAAGTTCGAAACCTGCAGAAGGAATGATTTGGGTTGGTTTTGGTTTAAGATTTGAAGAAAAACGGTTGGTTTGAAGCCGCCGGAGCTCGGCCGGAGAATGGCCGGAGCTCTCGCCGGATTCACGGGTTTAAGAGTGGGCGGGGGTTGGGTTGTAACTTTTAAAGTTACAATTCGACCCCTGTAGTTTAACTTATTATTATTTTAAGCTTAAACCTTTGTATTAAAGTTTGTAAATTAACAATAAACCCCCTTGAACTTTGTTCTTTTTAAGTATCAACCATTTTAAGTTTACTAATCTAATAATTATTATTATTGTTATTATTATTATTGTTATTATTACTATACTTTTTATTGTTATTATTTCATTTATTAAAATCATTATATAAGTTATTGTTATCTAATAATTATTATCTTTCAAGTTAAATGATTAATAGACCAATTATGGCATCAGTAACCTATAAGTCTCATGAATGACACAACTAACCCATGCAAGAATTTAACAAAACTAACAATAAAATAACCCAAAATTTCAAGATGTTACAGGCTAGCCTCAAAAGCAAGAAGTCTTGGGTCAGACATTGAAGAGAAGGTTTTGGTGAGATGGTTGCTCATAGGGGTGTAAACGAGCCGAGCCGAACCCGAACTCGCTTAGGCTCGAGCTCGGTTCGTTTTAGTTTTTAGAAAGCTTGAGCTCGAGCTCGACTCGTTTGAAGTTTTATTTCTAAAGCTCGAGCTCGGCTCGTCATAAAATTATCAGGCTCGAGCTCGGTTCGGGCTTGACTCGTTTATTGTTAAATTATTAAATTTTTATTTTTTATAATTACTTTTATATTTATTATAGTGAAACTTTTTATATTTAACATAATATATATTAATTAATTAATTTTATCATAAAAATATATATAATAAATATGATTTATGTACATATATATTTATATATATTTTATATGTAAATAAAAATTATATAAAACAAAAAGCTCATTTAGGCTCGCGAGCCGGCTCGAGCTCATTTAGTAAACGAGCCATGACGTGAGCTCGAGCTTGGGCTTGAGCTCGTTTAAGCTCGGCTCGATTCGAGCTTTTTCCGAGCCGATCCCGAGTAGCTTGCGAGCCGGCTTGGCTCGTTTACACCCCTAGTTACTCGATGCTATGCCAAATTCATTCCTTCGAATCGTAACCTCAATAGAGCAATGCTTTGATCTTGACAAGATGTCGTTTGATGAAGCTGTTGGAAGGTTGAAGGCCTATGAAGAACGCATTAAAGGACTCAACAAAGAAGAAAAAAGTCAAAGGAGGCTAGTGTTTTCTAAAAGGGAGAAAGACTAAAAGCACAGATGTGAGCAATGTGGTTACGGAAGTTCAAATCGGGATGACTTTGTGAGTGGCCAAGGAAGAGGTCGGGGTCCTGGAAAAGGTCAAGGTGGTGAACAGTTCCAAGGAAGAAAAGCCATATTAGATGCTACAAGTGTGATGAGCTTGGACATTTTCTAAGTGAATATCCAAAGTGAGAGAAAAAAAAGGAGGCTAACTTAGCACAATATATGGATGACGAACCAATGTTGCTATGAACAATGAAGTGCACAAACCATGATTAGGGGGTGAATGATGATTCTAATCATGTTAGTGGGGTTAAATGTTCACGGGTCAAAAGTTGATCAAATTGGTCATGGGTCAGAAAAGTGGAACTGTCCAAAATCTATTTTTGAAATTAATAACTTAATAATTAGGCAATCAAACATAATAAAGTAGTCAAAACATAATCAAGCAATGTTTGATTTAAGCTATCGGTTATGATTCTATTTTATGATTAGGAGTTATTTTCTTCCTTATAAATATATGATAAGCATAAGATGCAAAGTATACCAAAAAGTATTTCATTTGTTCTAATTAATAAAATTATGTGAGTGTTTTTTACTAATTGTTATTGTGTCACTTGTGTAAAAATTACAAGCGCCACAATTTAGCATGAAGAACGTGTGAAAAGAGGACCCAAAAATTTCTCCTTTAGATATGTGTATTTATGCGAAGAATCCAAGATAATAAGTTTAGCATGATTGTTATTTATATACAAAATCCTAGTATACTGCATAGATACTTCCGTAAGATGGTAAAAGACTTGATTGATTATTATTGATAGGTTAGGTTACATTATATGAAGTTTACAATGAAACCCTAAAACCTAAGCGGACTCCTGGTTCAACCCTAATAATAGTTATATTAATTCTTACCAAACCCTAATAATAATATAGTCTAATACTCCCACGCAGTCAGAGCGGTAGAAAAACGAACTCTCGGAATGGAAACAATAAAAAGTAAACATAAAGAACAATAAAAAATAGTCTTGATCTCGGTCACAACTTCTGCCAAAATTCCATAATCATGCAATCTTCAATCTAAAACCTTAAATGCAATCCACAATATTAAATAATAATGTAATCTTACGACGGTCTTCCAAATCGATAGTACGACGGCCACATAAGGCAACACAACAGCGGATTGTAGTACTGCAGGCGGTATGGTAGAGGCGGCGTGGTGGCGTATAGTAGTCCAACAGGCGGCGTGACAGCAGCAACATGATCATGTGATTGAAATCCAATCAAAAAGGTAAAAAAAGAAACAAGATGACACCCGATAACCATGTTCGTGCAGTGATGTGTCATATCGAAGGCCGATGATTGTGGCTAGGAGAAAAAACAAGATAGGATATGGGCATATGGGTTTTGTGAAGAAGAAAGATTAAGATAACTGACTTAAATCTAAAATCGAGACAGATCTTTATTTAGAAAGAAAAGATAAAAGAACTAAAAGCAATTATAGAATGGATAAGGAGATGGCGGCGACATGTTTAGGGTTTAAATGTGGTGGTGATGGCTAGGCTTTGTATTTTTACGATGGTGTAGCGGTGAAGAAGGTAACCAGAACCCTAATTGATTATTATTAATATTTTAGGTTACATCATATAGAGTTTACAATGAAACCCTAAAAACCTAAACGGCCCTGTGGGCTCAACCTTAATAATAATTTTTACCAAACTCTAAAAATAATATAGTCTAATAACTTCAACCTCTAGATGTTCCCTTTACTCCAACGTTGTGATACTTTTCAGTAGATCATGAGACTAAATGTTTTAAAATGTTTTCTTAAAAAAATTTTTTGAAGGATACTTCCATTTACATTACATAATAGAAAATCAAACTTACAAATTGATCATGACCATAGCTTTAGATGAGCATAGCCTATAACTACATTCAACTCCTACAACCAGTTCTATAAATGCTACTATAGAATCTAGAAGAGCAATTTCAGTCCATATATATGGTTATATTAATTTACCATCTCTAATAGGTCAAATGAGAATATTCTTTAAAAAAAGGCTTAAAAGAAAACGGGTCAAATGCATAAACCTCTTAAATCACTCTATTATTACACTAAAAAAATTTGTAATCATATTTGACATAATAATTAAGTAATTATAATAAAAAATACTTGAACTTTTGGACAAAAAGTCAATCAGAATTTAGGTCACGATGTGCCAATTTACAAAAGTGGTCAGGATGGCTTCGGGTTGGGACGGGATCGTGTCACACCTTGACCCCGGGCACCCCTGGGGTGTGGTGACGTGTTGGTACCTGTTTTGAATATAACAAAATATTTATTTTTTTCACAGCGGAAGTCTAACAAAGGATTTTATATACATTGGGATTTAAACACCCATATTTATTACATATATAGCCAAAAAGCTTTATTATTCCAAAACCCTTTTTTTATAGTACTTCCCGAGCCACGGGATTTTATTTTTTTTTTGCGCCTTAGACATTTAGCTTGACGATAGCCTTTATGCTAGCCATGGAGTAGGGTAGCCCTAGGTCTAGAGTGGGTACCCCACCGAACAAGATTAATTACCTGAAAAGTTTTGAAAATAAAACGTCAACAATATGTTGGTGAATAACGCTTATATGACACGAAATAATTTTAAGCATGCTAATATCAATAAAGGTTAAATCACAGTTGGAATTAGTAATTTATACAATCCAGAAATCCTCTTGCTGTACACTAATATAAATTGGTTCTGAGACTTGTAGGCCCTATCGGTAACCTTTTTAAGATTGACACTTCATCCCAATTTATATCAGACGCATTAGACCGCAATCTAATACGTATACAATTTGATCAAACCATATGTAAGCTCATATCCTGCTTGCTCCCATAAATTACTCTCTATGAGTATAATCCTATTAATATATGCATGCATTTTGAAAATAAAACATTTATAAGTTTTATAAAAATAATAAACGTATTCACCTTGACGAAGCAGAGTAGCAACTTAGTGTTTGGCAGATCGTTGGGTTGTAAATATGATGTAACTTCGGGTTTTTATTCGTCGGGTTCTTGGATTTAAAACAGAAAATATGAAAATTTATACGTAAGTTGCATGCTGTGTGTTTTGAAAGAGGAACGAGTGTATGTGTGTTTGAAGAGTGTGTGTGTTTGAAGAGTGAAGGATTCTAGTTGCATTCAAAAGAAAATAAACTCAAACCATAACATTCTATTTATGGTTACAAAATTATGGTATACTCACATGTTTGATCCATATCAACGTTCATATATATCTTTACATACATATATATATTATAATAATATATATACTTATTTACCAAAATGCCATCATATAATTATAAATATGTTTTTATCTGATAACTTTTAAAATATGACGTTTTATAAAAATCTAAAAATGTCGTTAGAATCTGCTAATGATTCTGAACGTTTCTACCTAAGTTTCGTTAAAAACGGAGTAAAAATTAAATATGTCGTAATTTAATATTATTATTTACTCAACTAGGGTTTAGGGTTTAATATTTTAAAATTATAAGTGCTAGACTAAGCTTATACGAAGCTTACAAATTACTCGCTTACTAATATTCAGTATAATTTTTTTTATATATAATTTATTCGTATATAATAATAATACAGGGTGTTACAGTCTCTCCACCTTTATAAAAAATCTCGTCCTCGAGATTTATTGGAAGAGATGTGGATATTTTTTCATCATTTCGGACTCCAGCTCCCATGTATATTCAGGACCACGCCTAGAGTTCCATTTCACTTTGACTAACACGAGCTTCTTTCTTTTTAGTCGTTTTTCTTGACGATCTTCTATCTGCAACGGTTGCTCGACGAATTTCAACTCTTTATCTATTTCTACATCTTTTAGTGGTATTTTTAGAGTTTCGTGTGTTAAATTTTTTTTTTGTTATAAAATAGTTGAAATTCTAAAAAGTGACTAAAAGATGTAAAAATAGATAAAGAGTTGAAATTCGTCGAGCAACCGTTGCAGATAGAAGATCGTCAAGAAAAGCGACTAAAAAGAAAGAAGCTCGTGTTAGTCAAAGTGAAATGGAACTCTAGGCGTGGTCCTGAATATACATGGGAGCTGGAGTCCGAAATGATGAAAAAATATCCACATCTCTTCCAATAAATCTCGAGGACGAGATTTTTTATAAAGGTGGAGAGACTGTAACACCCTGTATTATTATTATATACGAATAAATTATATATAAAAAAAATTTATACTGAATATTAGTAAGCGAGTAATTGTAAGCTTCGTATAAGCTTAGTCTAGCACTTATAATTTTAAAATATTTAACCCTAAACCCTAGTTGAGTAAATAATAATATTAAATTACGACATATTTAATTTTTACTCCGTTTTTAACGAAACTTAGGTAGAAACGTTCAGAATCATTAGCAAATTCTAACGACATTTTTAGATTTTTATAAAACGTCATATTTTAAAAGTTATCAGATAAAAACATATTTATAATTATATGATGGCATTTTGGTAAATAAGTATATATATTATTATAATATATATATGTATGTAAAGATATATATGAACGTTGATATGGATCAAACATGTGAGTATATCATAATTTTGTAACCATAAATAGAATGTTATGGTTTTAGCATATTTTCTTTTGAATGCAACTAGAATCCTTCACTCTTCAAACACACACACTCTTCAAACACACACATACACTCGTTCCTCTTTCAAAACACACAGCATGCAACTTACGTATAATTTTCATATTTTCTGTTTTAAATCCAAGAACCCGACGAATAAAAACCCGAAGTTACATCAAATTTACAACCCAACGATCTGCCAAACACTAAGTTGTTACTCTGCTTCGTCAAGGTGAATACGTTTATTATTTTTATAAAACTTATAAATGTTTTATATTCAAAATGCATGCATATATTAATAGGCTTATACTCATAGAGAGTAATTTATGGGAGCAAGCAGGATATGAGCTTACATATGGTTTGATCAAATTGTATACGTATTAGATTGCGGTCTAATGCGTCTGATATAAATTGGGATGAAGTGTCAATCTTAAAAAGGTTACCGATAAGGCCTACAAGTCTCAGAACCAATTTATATTAGTGTACAGCAAGAGGATTTATGGATTGTATAAATTACTAATTCCAACTGTGATTAACCTTTATTGATATTAGCATGCTTAAAATTATTTCGTGTCATATAAGCGTTATTCACCAACATATTGTTGACGTTTTATTTTCAAAACTTTTCAGGTAATTAATCTTGTTCGGTGGGGTACCCACTCTAGACCTAGGGCTACCCTACTCCATGGCTAGCATAAAGGCTATCGTCAAGCTAAATGTCTAAGGTGCAAAAAAAAATAAAATCTCGTGGCTCGGGAAGTAATAAATATGTAATAAATATGGGTGTTTAAATCCCAATGTATATAAAATCCTTTGTTAGACTTCCGCTGTGAAAAAAATAATATTTTGTTATATTCAAAACAGGTACCAACACGTCACCACACCCCAGGGGTGCCCGGGGTCGGGGTGTGACACCTAAGATTGGTGCATTTGTCAAATGTCAATTGGGATTAGAATAAATTAATGGAATTTGCTTATAATAATAGTTATCACGCAAGTATCGATACAGCGCCATTTGAAGCCTTGTATGGTAGAAAATGTAGAACCCCTATATATGTAATAAATATGGGTGTTTAAATCCCAATGTATATAAAATCCTTTATATACACCCCGGGATTAGAATAATTAATGGAATTTGCTTATAATAATAGTTATCACGCAAGTATTATAATAGTTATAATAAAAGTGGTCAGGATGGCTTCGGGTTGGGACGGGATCGGGGCCAGAATTTTTGGTAGCTTTGCTCACAAATGATCATAAAGCTATGAAAAAATGTCTTGCATATGAATCTTGCATCCTACTTCATCAAAATGTCCTAAACTCAATATGTTATTACATAATTTGTGGGATTGTTATAAAATAGTAGTGATGAGTTTTACGTCGCTTTTCTTGCATTGTAAAAGAATAGATCCATTGCCTTTAATTTCTACTGCTTAGCCATCTCCAAACTTCACCCATCCTATCATTTTTGTCAAGCTCTTTGAAGTAGCTCCTTTCCCCGGCATATGGTTGCTTGAACTATTGTCTAAGTACCAGGTGCCACCATCACTCTAGTCTACTATCATTAGCATACTTGCTAGGAAACACCTTTCCTAATTTAGCATCACATGTTCTTGTGTGGTCTTCGTCATCAATAGCATGTTGTCTTCATCTTCCCTTGCTAATTTAGTTTAGTCCATAGTTCTTGGGCCTGACACTCATTTGAAAAATGACATGTTTAGTTAAAGTTAAAACATCTTAAATTCATCTTTTCGCACATGCCATTAAAATCAGTTAGAGTTAAAGCATCTCAAAAGGTAGATCATACATGTCTCGGGCATTAAATATGTTCAAGAAAGGGTAATCTGGGTGCAACACGAACCTTTCATAAATAAACTATTGTTTTTAAGAGTGATTATGAGGAATGTTTTATAGCTCATATACCTGTCCTTAGAACTATCTCTGTAGGTACCTTTATACTTTTTCTGGAGTGGGTGTTTTTCAAAGAGGTTTGTAGAACTCATTGTGAATATTGCTGGTAAGATTTGTTTATGTTGGGTGTGGTGTCGTTGGATCATCTTGGTATCTGGCCTTTAATAGGCTTTTGGTCTAGACAGAGAATCTACAAGAATATTATCTTTCCCTTTGATATGTCGAACGGTAAACGTTTATTTCTGGGAGCGTTGCTTTTAAACTAAAACATTTTCGGGAAGGACGATGTACATTTCAATCAGAAAATTATGACAAATTAGGTTGAAATGAAACTTATCGATTTCTCTTTTTATTGTTAAGATTTCTTTATGTATGAAGTATTAATGCTTTTTGATTCTTTAAGCGTGTCACTCTTGTAACCACATATTATTTTCACACACTTGTCATCTACAGCAAGTAGTATTACAGCCCAGCTATCTTCGTTGGCATCTGTCTAGAGTATATTATTTTCACACACTTGTCATCTACAGCAAGTAGTATTACAGCCCAGCTATCTTCGTTGGCATCTGTCTGGAGTATACTTTTGTCGTCCGGTGTAGGAATATTCAAAGGTGACATTTTGTCAACAAGTTGTTTTATTTCTTTTACAACAAATATTTGTTTTTCATACTAGTTTGGTGGATTCTTTTTCAACATAAGAAACAGGTGTATTGTATACTTTAATAACTTGGGCAAGAAGTCAGACATGTAATTAATCAAGCCAAGAAATTTCCAGACAAGCTCAAGAGTTGCACAAATTTCTAAACGAGTTGATGTCATAAAAGAAGGTACAACCATTTCTTGGCTTGGTTAATTATATGTCTACCTTTTTGCCCAAACTATCAAAGTATAGAATGCACATGTTCCCCATGTTGAAAAAGAACCCACCAGCCTAGTCTAACAAGCAAACAGATGTTGTAAAAGTGTAGCAACAATTCACAGACAAAATGCATCTTTAAAAATTCCTACACCAAACGATAAAAGAATACTCCAGAAAGATATCAGAATTTATTGTTGGGCTGCAATACTACTTGCAGAAGATAACAATGGTGTCAAAATAATATGTGATTACAAGTGCGTCACATTCAAAGAATCAAAAAAGCGTTATCACTCCATGTACAAAGAAATCTTAACGATCAAAAGAGGAATCGAGAAGTTATGATTCCAGCTAATTGGTCACAATTATTTGATTAAAATGGACATGTCATCCTTCTCGAAAATGTTTCACTTCAAACGGAAAATGCTCCCCGAATTGCAGTTACTATAGTGCGCAAATTGGTTCTCACAGTCGATGTTTACCGTTCAACATATCAAAAGGAAAGATATATATTATTGCAGATTTTCAGTCCAAACCTTTAAGGCTAGATACCAAGATGATCCAACGACACCCTACCCAACATCAACAAATCTTACTAGCAGTATTCATAATGAGTGCTACAAACCCATTTGAAAAATACCCACTCCACCAAGAGTTCAAATATAAGAACATCCCTGAAGAAATGATAGAGGTAATTACAAACTTAGCTCTAAAGGACAAGTCTCTCCTGAGCTATAAAACATTACTCATAATCAATCTTAAAAATCATGGTTTGTTTATGAAATGCCTTGTGTTCCCATATTACCTTTTATGAACACCTTTCACATCTCAGACTTGTACAATCTACCTAAAGAAGCTCTATACTTCTTCTGGTATCTTTTCGAGTCTCATATCATTGCAATGTCCTTTAATTTTGCCAAACTCCTATAATACATGGTCGACTTCCCGTTTGGATATATGCCAAACGAAAAGAAAAATGGTCTGATGTTATTGCAATGGTTCTACAAGACCGATTAAGTGATGGTCAATACAATTAGTCTTGCAATGAGAAGAGTGTTAGAACACTTAACAAATCAAATAAGGAACGGGTTTATATGAAAGACACTAAGAATATAATTAATTAATGAGATAGAACAGGGAACAAGAACAAGATAAGTATGGTTTTTAAAAATGTTGTATACTGCTCTCAAGTTATATTACAAATGTTACAAAGCATGATAAAAAAATACAAGAACCTTAGATATTTTATACTACATCCTACAACTGGCTACACTTTGAAATCAGTTGGAAACACTAATCTAGACAACAAGATCAATGTATAGTCAAAAACCATATTGACTTTTGACTTGTGACCATGACATAGCTCACATCCATATATATTACAAAAAGAATAAAAGGTACAGAGTAGAAAGCTACACTCCAAACTATAATCTTACGGTTTACA
Source organism: Flaveria trinervia (assembly GCA_025506515.1). Classification (NCBI taxonomy): domain Eukaryota; kingdom Viridiplantae; phylum Streptophyta; class Magnoliopsida; order Asterales; family Asteraceae; genus Flaveria; species Flaveria trinervia. The sequence continues at coordinate 77,401,400 of CM046453.1, forward strand.
AAAGCATAAACCTTTTCACCAACTTGTATGCAACGGAGTGGTAACGGAAGACTTTATCTTTGGCTTTGGAAGAAATCAGTTGGTCAGCTTTATGCAAAAGTTGATCAGAGAAAGCATGTCTTCTCTGTCTTCGTAAGAAATCAGTCTTTAGGAGGCTTCGTAAGACTGTCTTTAAACTTCGAAAGACTTCATCTTTGGCTTCGGAAGATTTGCTCTTTGGCTTCGAAAGATTTGCTCTTGGCTTCGAAAAATTTTACATTTAGAATATTTTTCTCTGAAGTGTGTAAAACTTCCGTAGTAACTTCTACTCTGCACATTATGCATGCATGCCGGAAGCTTTTGGTTGCTTTGGTTGCATTAGTCTTTCAAGTATAACCTTACAAACTTCCCCTAAGATGTTGCAAAGAATGATACTCAGATATTGACAGTCCTCATCGGGATCAAGAATATTCCTTTATTCAACAATTCAGGATCCCTCACACTCTCATAGTACTTTCTCATGCCATACAGATCATGCAAAAAAAGATCAAGCATGTCTTGCTAGAAGTAGACATCTTGACCTCCTTGTAAAGCAAAAGTCCAGGTATGACGGGTCTTCCAGCTGCAAGAGGCGTCACTTGTGTTAGAGTTGGTTAAGCAACCTCTTCTTGAGCTACCTCAAGATGCTCTGACTCATCATGAGGTGTGAAGGTTGATTGTAAGGCCCCGTTCCCGGGATGCTCACAAATGGTCAATCATCGCACATAAAACATATAATTGATATTAAATTTACAAGAATCATAGCAGCGGAATCATTTAAACAACCATTTCATTTCATATAAATAATCGTTTTTGCAAAATAATACAACATTCGTTACAAAATATCGTTTGTTCGCATTACAATACAAAAACATTATTGCAACATAAATGGATGTCATTCAAAACAAGCCAAGTAGCCACCTCGTGCCATCCTCAACAACATTTACCTGCCAACTGGAAAATGCATAAAAAGTCAATGTTGCTTAGTGAGTTCTAGTTTTATAAAAACATTATATTACTTGTCATCCGTTAAAACATTTTCCTTACTATTGCACGTGATCTCACATCATACATACATCAAGGTAATAATTATTATTATCTTCATCATCGTTCGTTTCGTACATTTCGCACGTTTCGCACGTTTCGTACTTATCGCACTTTTCGTACATTTATTATCTTTCACTTCTATCTAGGTCTTGTCATATACTTAACTCCCTTTATTTAGAGCATCAATCAATTCATCTAGGTTAAGCGACAAGGACCCCATAATGCACGTGTGGAGTGGTCACTAGGACAGACTCCCCCTGTGTGTGTGAACTCTTATGGGTTCGCCAAGATCGCACGTTGTATAACACACAGTAATTAGGAAATCGCACGTATTAGAGCAGTCACCAAGACACACACGTTAGCGAAAATCGTGAACTCTTATGAGTTAGCCAGAATCGTACGCTGTAGACACACAGTTGAGCTAACAACTCTCAATGAGTTGTGAACCTTCTTTCAGTTGCTTGCAAGGCTTTTCAGTCGTTCATTCATTATGTTCCACTTTCATTATCTTAAATCTTTCACTTCATTAAAATAATACTTCACAATCGTTAACAATATCACATCACGTAAAGTCACATCATAATACATAACAAGGAACATAAGAAAACACATCATACATAAGCATACATCATACATAACGTATACCATCACACATCATCATGAACATCATACATCATACATATACATATGCACCACAAGCATAATCATCATCAAACATAACCGATCCTCCGCGAAACAGCAAGGGTTCGGGGGCGGCAGCCCCTGACAGCGGGGTCCTAGGGGCAGCAGCCCCTAGTGGGGTCCAAAGGACAACGCCCCTGGCTGGGGTCGCGCTAAACTAGTTCAATTGATCTTCCTGTAAATATTTATTTTAGAACATTTACATAGCACATTTTGTTATTGAAAAAATTATATTCCTGTAAAACCTTTTAAAGTTTTGGTCGTTTAAAACGTATATTTGGTATGCATTTCCAACCCCAAACTAGTTCAAAACCTTTAAATAAGGGATCTAAAATTCACCTGAACTCGATGAGTAACTTCTCAATCAAGCTTTCAAAATGAAGGTTGCACTACACAGCCTGCAGGTAAGTTAACTATAAGGCCCCGTTCCCGGGACGCTTACAGCTGGGCCTGTTTCTCTCATTTCTTTCCCCTTCTCGTACAGCCTTAATAACTTCGGTCACCACAGACGGTAAGATTGTCTGCATGACCTGATGTACTTCTTCAACAACAGCCTCCTTTACTGAGGCCCTCAGGTTTGCACTCTCATCCCCCGCTTCTGGATAAGGAGTCTCTGGTTCTTTAGGAACCACCTTCTCGACCCTTGGTCTTCCTCTCTTGGGTCGCGGCTCAACATCAGGCCCGCCACGGCCTCCACCTCTAGATGCTTTAGAAGATTTGCCTCCAGCCATTCTCTAACTCACACTGAAAGATCCAAACACCAACATGATCATTCAAGGAAACAACTCAGTTTATGTCAAGTATAGTAAGTCCCTAATTACAGTGGCCAGTTGTGATTAGCCACTTACTTTACTCTTCATACTCCAAGTATTACCTGTCCTGACTACATCAGTATTTAAATCTACATACAACACATAACCACATACCATGCGCACATAAAACCGGTTAACTTTAAGAAAATACCTGATGGCACGCAGCTACTCAGATTGGCATTCCATTTCCTTTTTCGTCCCATTCTCAGTTTAAGATTAGGTTTATTTTGAAAATTTACCCATTTCACTTAAACTTTGGCTCTGATACCAACTTGTAAAGCCCCGTTCCCGGGACGCTTACAGTTGGGTTCTCATCGCACATAAAACGTATAATTACATTTGTATTTCATAAAATCGCAGCGGAAAACTAAAACAATCTTTCATTTCCATGTAAATGCTTTTACAAATTAATACAACATTCATTACAAAATAGTTTGTTCGCATTACAATGCAAAAACATCAATCAAAAGAATGCCATCCCAAAAGGAGCTGAGTAGCTTCACGGTGCCATCCTCAGCAATCATTTCCTGCCAACTAGAAAACATATAAAAAGTCAGCGTTGCTGAGTGAGTCCTAGTTTTATTATAAAACTTACTTTACTTTCATATAAAACCATTCGTTGCTTTTACATGATCACACATCATACGTACGCATAGATAATATCATTATTATCTTCTTCATTCATTCATTCGTCCATTCGTTCTATATAACTTTACTTGCGCATCGGACATCAACCGTACCAATACCATGTGCTACACCCCGGCTAGTCTTAGCTACCGGGCCGAAGTCAATAAATGAACGGCTAAACGTATGCCACGGTACTAGGAGTAACCATCAGTCTTAGCTACTGGGACAAAGTCAATAAATGAACAGCTAAACGTATGCCACAGTATTAGGGGTAAGCGGTAGAGGCACTACACGTTTGGTCAATCACAAAGAAGGACCCTCATATCCAATGCTTGCAAGACTTCTTTCATTCGTTCATTAATGCATGCATTCATCATCATGTTCCTTTTTCATTATCTTTCACTTTACGTTACATAATACTTCGTTCATTCCTCATAATAAGTAAAGCCATAGGAATACATCATACTAAGGAACATTAACATGCATCCACATACATCATACAGGGCAACATCATACATACATAACATGCAACATCATCATCTCTATGCCCTACATGCTTCTAAGGCCATATCCGCTATCTTACATGCACTTTCCCCCGAAAGCCAGAAGTCTGACTACACTTTCTTCCGGTGCAACAGCCCTAATCGTGTGTATGGACACCCAATAGTCGAATGGCCTCCATGCGACTAAACATCATGCGATTGAACTCAAGCGGATGAACATTTAGGCGAATGGGCATCCAGTCGTGCGTATGAACCTCATGCGAATGGAACAAATGCGAATGGGCACCTATGCGACTGATCTAATGCGAATGAACTCATGCGACAAAGCACTTATGCGACTGAACCCTCAGTCGCATGACTCCCCATGCGATTGGACTCCCAGTCGTGCGACTGAAACCTTAGTCGTGCGATTGAATCCTCAATCGTGCGAATGAATCCCAATCGTGCGAATGACCCTCAATCGCCCCTCAATCGGCCGTATGGCCTCCATTCGGTCGCCTAGCCCTAGCTGATGCAAAATGGAGTTCATCCCGACTGCAACCGAGGGTTTTCGGCCTCCAAACTCATCTAAACCCATTTTAAGCCTAAATTAACCCTCCTGGACCTTAGGAATGCATACCATAACACCATACGAGCACACACAAGCCCGGAAACATACACGAAACGCATCACACACATCACACCCAAATGGGTCAAATACATACACATACAAAAACGGGTTTTTATGCTTTCCAGCCCCAAAATCGGTTGAAAACAAGTAAAAGTGGGGTCCTCGAACTCACATAAACGAGCACAACGTTAAGGGCTTCGATTTGGCTTGCTACACAACGAGTTTGGCCACCCGAATCACCCGAACCACTCTTTTCTCTTATTCTTCTCCTTTCTCTCTTCTTCTCTCTATGAAGTCTGAAATGTGGGGTGTGTGGGGAGAGTGGGCTGCCCTCTCCCTACTAATATCACCACACGTCTTAACTTTTCTTCGTTGGCGAGTTTGGTCCCTCGACTTTGAACTTTATTTTTTTTTCTTTCTTCACCGGCTTCAAAATAATAAATATTCGGGTGTTACATTAACACTCAAAGGAGTTAATTTCTGCCTAATTTCGCTGCTAATTTCTTTGCCAGATTAGCAGTTTCGCTGTTAGTTTCGCCAACAGTTTCACTGCTAGTTTCGCTAGCAGTTTCGCTTCTAGTTTCGCTGACATCTTCGCTGCCAGTTTCTCCCAACTTTCGTTGGATAACCATGTCTGCGAAACTACCTGCGAAACTATAGTTTCGCAAGAAGCTTTCATAGTTTCGCTGGATGAATACATAATTTCGCTGGATAAACACCCAGTTTCGCAGAATGGGCTGAAAATTACGAACAACCCCATTTTTGACCCAAAACTTCAATCTTTTACATTCAAAACCTTGGTTTATCACCCAATAAGCTATATCTAAGCTTCTTACATGTTTTCTTACACAAAAATGTGAGTTTTAGGCGAATTTTTGCCACTTTCAAAAACCCATGCCCTAGAATCTGGGTTTACATCAAAATGAAATATTAAATGATGTTTCTTACCTGGATTCCTGGTGTTTTCTTGTTGTTTGAATGCCCACGAACACCGATCTTCAATCCAATAATCAACCCAGCCTTGAATCTTCAATTCTCTCCACTTTCTCTCTCTACCCTCTCTCTATAAGAGTTTGCTCAAGCTGATCAGTTTATATATACCGGGCGTTCTCGGGACCTTAAACTCGCCAAACACATAACCCGCGAGGTCTACTCGGTCCATACTCTATTACCCGCTTATTTTCTTTAAATAGTTCCGGCTAGGCCTATTATAATAATTGGCTCGTTTCGACTTTATTCCGGGCCTTACATTGATGCTTTGGACATCTTCTTCTTCTTGGTATCCATCTTCATGGCCATCCTTTCCACATCTTTGATGACTTTAACTGAGAAGACTGACCTTTAGCACTAGGTTCTTGTGTGTCTTTCTCAGTTGGGTCCTCTTCCCTCACAAGTTCAAAAAGAGAGGTATCAGGACCTCAATATGGATCAAAAGGTGAAGTTGTCTATGGTCCAACACTAGATCCAGGTTGTGTTGTCTCTTGGGGTTCAACATTGACCTCAACTTCAAGAGGAACTTGACTTGGTAGAGAATGCAAGTCAACAAGCTCAGCCTTTTTATTCTTCTGCTAGATCACTCTAATGTGCTCATCCATAGTGGATAGAGACATTGGACCAAGCCTCCCTCCGAAGAACCCATACAACTTCAAGAAGCTCATCATTCTCTATCTATCATTTGCCTCTTTTGGATGATGGCTGACTTTACAACTTCTTCCCTCATCATTTGTGTTAACTTTGATTTGTTTTATCAATCCCGCTTCAAAATTATCTCTAATTAAATGATATCTGATACTGGAGTTGGTTGATTGTGAGGTACAAATCATAGCTCAATATCAGGCTCAAGTGAGTGGTTTTTAGCTATGAGTGTTTTTAGCTATGACCAAGCCTCCCTCCGAAGAACCCATACAGCTTCAAGAAGCTCATCATTCTCCATCTATCATTTGCCTCTTTTGGATGATGGCTGACTTTACAACTTCTTCCCTCATCATTTGTGTTAACTTTGACTTGTTTTATCAATCCCTCTTAAAAATTATCTCTAATTAAATGATACCTGATACTGCAGTTGGTTGATTGTGAGGTACAAATCATAGCTCAATAAAATCCACACACTTCCCTTTAAGATCAGGCTTAAGGGAGTGATTTTTAGCTATGAGTGTTTTGCAACCTTACATTAAGTCATGCTGAATCTTGTAAGTATGTTTTGTGTACTTTAACTGACTTATGAAGATGTCATTGTCAATCTGCTTCACTTGAATGCCTAGATCTCGATTAAGTTCTCCCATGACACTCATTACAAATTTATTCTTCATCAGCTTCTCAAAGTTTTTAGAGAGCTTTGGATTAGTTAACCCAAAGATAACATCATCTACATAAACTTGAACCAGTATCAAGTCATTCTTTGTTCCTTTGATAAAGAGGTCTTGTATCAGAGATACTAAAATCTTATACCATTTCTTTGGAGCTTGATGCAGCCCATAAATAGTTTTAACAAGATTACAGACATAATCAGAATGATCTGTGTTTGCAAAACCAGGTGGTTGTTTGACATATACCTTATCATCTATGCCATATAGAAAAGCATACTTGACATCAAGGAAGTGTCGTCCACCACTCATTGATGTTGTCTTCCATGAAATGGTTATCAACATCAAAAAATTCTTGATCGTTGTCATAATTTCTCCTACATTTGAAGCTCGTTCATTTGAATTATATGCCTTTGAGCTGGAATTTACAGGCACCTCAATCTGTTTTAGCTGAATTGTCATGGTTACGCTAATAGGAACTCTAGCTGAAGTAGTGTTCTCGCTTGGTCTTCTCAGCTCAAATCTTGTGTCAGTTAATAAGTTACCTGTACATCCTAAAACATTGTCATAAGAGTTGTTAAAACAATTGGTAATTAAATCAAAATCAAACAACCAATCAGGATCTCCTGTTAATAAGTTACCTATAGGGTTTGACACGTTCTTCATATGCTAAAGCAACAATAGGAAGAAATCTAAGATGGTGCAAATTTAAGAAGTTTCTTCATTTGATCTTTTTCTTCAATCGTTGTTCAAAGAGTCCCGAACTAGATACGATTCCCTCGATCATACCACATATTTAGAAGTTTAAACTCTCATTTTAGAGTTTGAAGACATACCTGTTGAACTTGATCTGCTCCAAGAAATCGAGTCTTGAGAGCATCCCACACTTCTTTCGCTGTCTTGTGAGAGTCTAAAAACACACCTGTTGAACTTGATTTGCTCCAAGAAACCAAGTCTTGAAAGCATCCCACACTTCTCTGTTGTCTTGTGTACGACTACTTGTAACAAGATGTCTGGAGTTTGAAGACATACCTGTTGAACTTGATCTGCTCCAAGAAACCGAGTCTTGAGAGCATCCCGCACTTCTTTCGCTATCTTGTGATAGAGTCTGAAAACACACCTGTTGAACTTGATTTGCTCCAAGAAACCGAGTCTTGAAAGCATCCCACACTTCTTTGTTATCTTGTGTACGACTACTTGTACAAGATGTCTTCTGGTAATGACCAAAAGATAAAGGCTCCTACCTTTTCCTTGATTATGACATCCACGTCTTCTCCATCGGTTAGTCCAATGGCATCTCATATCCCTTGGGCATCCATGAACAATTCCATCTTGATAGCCCACGAAGTATAATACGTTTGGGTAATTAACGAACATTGAAAAAACATTGAGCCTCTTTCTCTAGCCCGAACAACAATAGAATTGTTTATGTTGTTTTCACCATTGTTTCAGCCATGTCAAAAAGAAAGACAATAGCAACCAGACAATGTTTCTGGTTAGTGGTAGTAATAAGGTTGACACCTTCAACCTTGCGATCTAGCCTTTTAGTCGACTCCTTCAACCTAGAAAAATCAGTAGAAAGCTGTTTGAAAGAAAAATAGTAGCAAGTCTGCTTACATATTTTTTTTTGACAGCAACAGGTACTTGATCAGCTGGTACTCCTTTTGATCGAGGCCCTAAGCTGTTTGAAAGAAAAATAGCAGCATGTCTGCTTACAAATTATTTTCTGACAGCAACATGAACTTTAAACTCAGTTGCTTCTTCTTGATCGGCTGGTCCTCCTTTTGATCGAGTCCCTGGTACCAAATGTTAGACAATATGATTCATAAATCAACTAGAACACACACTTGTTAAGAGGAACAATCCTGGACTCTCTATTTATAGTAGAAAAACAATAAGCTACTTTAAATATACATTATCTAATACATTGGAAGACTCAACCCACTACTTGGATTTTTTTATTGGATTTTTTTCTAGAATCAATCAACATTGTAAACATAATTAACGCATTAATCTTGTATAAAAGAACTTGACAAACAAGTGTCTAAGGGTCAACCCAATCCAATTGACCTGTTTAAACACATTACACCACCAACCCATTTTGCCACCTCTAGGACTAAAAACTAAAAGAACACATAGATCCAACAACTTCATTCCCTTGAAGAAACATAGTCCTATGCTAACTCCAACTTCGACACCCAAAGCAAGACCAATTAAAGAATAAGGTCCACCCCCCCAAAAATAAAGGGATAAAACACTTAAGATTAGTGTTAATTTTATGCTAATTAAATATGTCATAATGCTACTAACTATGAAAGCCTATACAATTCAGACAATAGAAAACAAGGAAGAAAGTAATATTTATCCACCTTTTCATTGCACCATTACTTGCAACTGCACTTAATGATACTGCAGTCAAGAAACACACAAGCCACACAAGGCAACTACCCCTAGGGACCTACCTATACCCACCATGCCAACAATCTTGCATTTTTATTCCACAAGAAATCAGTATTTTTATTCTCATGAATAAAAAAACACGGATCAAAGAAAAACATAACCGCCCCTTTTTAGAAAGAATATACCACATAATTATCAGCATCTACAAATTTCAATATGGTGACTCCAAAACAAAGAGCAGAATCCACTTAAACTCCATTAGTAGGTTTGAATCTAGCAAGACAAGATAGAAGCATAGGAATCTTACAATTAGGCTTTGTGTGCACCTTGAGCCTTGTTGATAATTGGTTAACAATTGCCGTAAACACAAACCAAAAAGAGGAAAAACATAACATGAAACCCTAATGTGGTTAACAATTCCCAAAATTTTCTGCAAACATGGATTAAAAACCCCCATCATCGTCCTACATTTGATTGCACAACTATCTGTATTTGGAAATTTGAAGGATTCTAAGAAAGCACTAACATTGTGCTTTGAAGGATTCTAAGAAAGCACTAACATTGTGCACCCAAGTTAGCCAATAAAATTATAATGTTCACATATGTTATGCTTAGAGTGTGAAACCTTTAAAATGTCAAATAGCAATTTATTTTGGCAAATTCCAAATATAATCTGAAAGAACCCAAAAAAGAAACCCCTAATAATCATATACACATACAATGTTGAATATGGACATCAAAATAAAAATAAAAAGGGTTGGCACAATGTTCTTAAAACTCATTGCATAAAGGGTAAAGCCATATTAGTTACTTCCAATAAACTTGTTTTATCATGAATATTAACTTAAATATTTGCATGTTTCCTTGCAGCATTTTAAAGTCAGTATAGCAAAGCAGTAGATTCACCAAAAAAAACAAAACTTTTAGTAAATAAGAAGTACCGTAGGATGACTGCAGGAGAACCATCTTCACAGCCTTTCGGACTCAGGCACGGGGATCTACTCTCCTGTCATACTGAAATCAGAAAGTTAAACATGATTTGTGGATTTCATAACTCAAAAGACCAACATAACTCAAAAGAAAAAATTGGTGTCAAGAAGTACAGCTTCTTGTGGATTTCAATTTTAGCATGCCCCAAGTTTATCTGGAACAAAATGATAGTTCTTGTTCGTAGAAAAGAGAAAACATCGAAAAATAAAAGCAGAAACAATATTCACCTTTTGAATCGAAGCCGAATAATTGCATTTTAAATTTTGGGTGTTCACCATTGACTTCTAGATAATTTGGCATCAACTCGTCTTTTGCGCCTGCAGGTTTGTTTGGCTGCAGGGTTGTTTTCACTTTGCTGGCACAGCAAATCAGTTGTCAAGATATTAGGCAGCAGATATGGCTAAAAAAATGGGTACCCTACTACCATATTGACATATTGTTGTGTCATATTCTTACTATTTTATTATAAAGAATTTCTGCTTCATAAAATGTTATGTTCTGACATGGGAAGAGAACTTCAAGTTGAAACTGTAAGTTACAAACAACCAAAGAAGCTTCTCATTTTGAGAGATGTAATCTATACAGATGGTAACAGTTTGTTCTGGTAAGAGAACAGATTAACACATATAAAAAACAGAGAACCCACTCAACTTTTTCTCAAAACATTATGCCATGCCACACTTGTCACCATATAGTTTTTCAAACCCTCCAAGCATCAGCATGAAAATACTCCTTTTTTGTTTCAAAATTCTTAACATTTAAAAATAATTTCAGAACTCTTTCCAAACTCAATAATAAAACATAGATAATGAATGTGATAACATGTCTTGTGACAAGAAATGCTCTTCTTAACATTTCTCTTTATTCCATTCTCAAGAAATGCTCTATAGATTCACATACCTGATAGGAAAATCTCCTAAAGAGGGTGTGCAGTCGAGGATTCACCTATCTACAATGTAAACAGGTAATACTTGTTATTCTTCTATGCTTGGTTTTAAAATTATGCCAGAGGCTCATGCACATTTGGGTCAAAATTGGTCAACATACGTGGAAACAATCAAAGGGATGAAGAGTTTATGCACAATTTACAACATAAAAGGGTCAATATGTAAAACGGTGGATAAATGCAACTTCTGGTTGTACATAGAGCTCGTCTCCTGCTTCGCGCCTAGGCGTTTGAAGTTTAAACGCCTTAGAGTGCCTAACGAGTTTAACAAGCTAATAGTGAAGGGCCGGCTTAACTGTTTTGGGGGCCCAAAGCAAAGTAAAAATTGGGGGCCCTTATGTAAAAATAGTTTTATTTGCTTACAATAATAACACGCATAAAATATGATGAAATCAGCTAATAAGAGATTTTGTGGGATGTTTATGTAACTACAATAGTTCATACGGCTTATTTACCTAAAGCAAAGCAAATGGCTACCACAAAAATTTTAATTAGAGAGGAAAATGATCATATGAAGGTGTTAAGATATACCTGGTTTCCAACAAATTGTATAACTTTGAGCTGACAAGTTTTCATTCTCCTACAAAAAGTGATATCATACAATCATTATCAATTGCTACTAACACCTGGAAGTTATATATATTACAACAGCCTATCTATAAGCAATAGAGCAAATATTAAAAACCTAATAGAACAAGGAGTACCAAAGACAAATCAATGATGAGCTTTTAGCAGCAAATTTAAACAAAAAGATACTGCAATTATGAGAATGCAAATACAATTAACTTAAGAGTGGACTTAAATATAACTCATAGAGGGAAAACTCGGACCTTAAGATCTCTCTAGTTGCATCAGGGTTGTCAAATTACCTACCATAAAGTGTGTCAGTGTAAGGCCCCGTTCCCGGAAAGCCTCACAGTTGGTTAATCATAGCATAAAATAATTTTAATAACAAAACAACACAGCTGAATAACATAAACATTTACTTAAATGTTTCATAAAGAGGAATGCCATCCATATCCATCCAAGTAGCCTCCAACCGGTGCCATCCTAAGCATCAGCAATTACCTGCCAACTATTATGCATAAAAGTCAGCTTCGCTGAGCGAGTTCTAGTTTTAAATAATATAAGAAAATATAAACTTTATCCTTCATATAATGACCATGCATACATCATAGTACATAACATTTCTTGCATCATAATAAGCATGTTCTTTATCTTTCATTATCTTTCATTATCTTTCATTATCTTTCACTTTCATCATAAACGAGATTGCACAAAGCAAGAGCTCCATGTTGATCGACAACAAATGCCTATCCCTGTTGGTACACACGAAAACGGTAGCTAACCCCCGACAGTTGATCCACACTGCAAGGCACATAGCCCGCTCATGAATACGGATCCATCATCATACATCAGACTCACATAAGTGAAGTCCATCATAGTGCTTGCAAGACTTTCCATCATCAAATGGGCCCGGGGGTAACATTCATTAAGTTTCGCTTTTCATTAATACCATCTTCCACTTTAATATATAATACTTAACTTATTAAGTACACAACATACCAAGTACTAGTCATCATAAAACATAACCGACCCTTCGCGGGACAGCGGGGGTTCGGGGGCGGCAGCCCCTGACAGCGGGGTCCTAGGGGCAGCAGCCCCTAGTGGGGTCCAAGGGGCAAAACCCCTTAAAATCTTGGTCATTTAAAAACGTATATTTAGTATGCATAATAGCCCCAAAACATGGAAAACTTATAAATAGGGGATCTAGAACTCACCTGGTTACCGAGACCAACTTCTAAACTAAGCTTACAAGGCTAGGATCTCACTACACCGCCTGCAGTTTCGCTGCAAGATCAGCAATTTCGCAGCTAGATTCGCCAACACTTTTGCTGCTAGTTTCACCAGCAGTTTCGCTGGCAGTCTCGCTGGCATCTTCGCTACCAGTTTCGCCCAACTTTCGTTGGAAAACCATGTCTGCGAAACGAGAAGTCCTCATAGTTTCGCTGATTGAACATGCAAATTTGCTGGATGCGTGTACAGTTTCGCAGATCGCATAAAAATTACGAACCAGGTCGTTTTTAACCCAAAATCATAACTTTTTACGTCCAATCTCTTAGTTTATTATCCATGAGGCTAAATCTAAACTTTATTCATGTTTTCATACGTAAAAATGTGACCTTTATGCGATTCTTTGCAACTTTTCAAAACCCAAAACCCTAGAATCCGGGTTTGATCTACAAAAGGATTTAGAGGTCGATTCTCCTGGATTTGTTGCTCCTTTCTTGTGTTTTGATGCTCCAACACCCAGATCTTCAATCCCTTGACCTTTGAAGCTCCAAATCTTGAGTTTCCTTCAATTTCTCTCTTTACAAACTTGGTGGCTAGGGTTGCAAATGATGCAGATGGAGGCTGACTTTGTTGCTTAAGGGCTGATTATGGGCCTTTAATCCCATAGGTTACTACCCAATAAACCTAATTTAACCCATAGCCATTTCCTTACCTTATTAAATACCCAAAAATTAAGCCCATTATCCTTTCGGGGTGTTACAGTCAAGATAAAAGCATTGATGAGTGTATTTAGTTTAAACACAAAGTTATCATACAATATAAATGGGTAAAATAAAATTCACAAAAATTCAACCATATCAAACCATACCTTTACTGATTAGACCGCATCAAAACATATCCATGCCTGAAACAAGTATCAATTCAATAAAAAACATAAACAAACATAAGAAAGAAATCAATATTTCATATGAAGAGAGTCAACAGGCAGATTGAACCAAACTTGGGTCCAAATGTAAAGACATTGTGAAGACGAACCAGAAGGTTGAGGATGAAGTAGTGAATGAGTCAAGAGATAACACCAAGAACAGCTAGAACAATAAATGCAGAGCAATAGTTATCGTTTGTCAAATTCCAAAACTCTTGTCCATTTATTCTTCTCTCCATGGCTGCAAAACCAGTGTTTTTTAGACCGGCCGGTCTGACCGGTTCGACCGGGAATTGGTGCCGTGTCCGGTCCGGTCTGGTGTGAATTGTTTTTTAGTGGTCGAACTGGCCGGTTCATCCCGAACCGCTGGTCGGACCGGGAAACCGGGCCGGTTTGGTTCTTTTTTTTTATTTTAATGGGTAAAAGCGGGGTGTTAAACCATAAATTAGTATGTCGGATATATAAATATAGTTAAGTTTTATATATAACTATAAAATATCTATATAAATCATATATAAATTACTTATATGTAGTTACATATATAAATATAATTAAAATATAATTAAATCCGGTCCGACCGGTCCAACCATCAAACCAGTAAGGCGTCCGGTTCTGAAAACATTGTTCAAAACCCCTGTTGATTGAAGGAGATGAAGCAAAAAATACCTGACGCTTCATTCCCCCTATTGCTTTCATGTTTTGCAGGCTTGCCCTGATAATCTTCACGGCACCCCAAACCCTAGCTTCACCCAAACAACAGTGTAAATTCTATCCAGTAACTTGAAATCTTTTGATTTTATTTCATAAATAGTGTAATCTCTACAGAGTAACAGTAAGCATAAATGTTAAGAACCCATCAGTAATGACATTACAACGACGGTGATTTCTCGACAAGTAATCTCATCAGTAATGCCATTACAAAAGCGAATCCTCTTAACAGCTGATCTAAAGTTCTCACATAATTCGCACAAATTGCAACACATCCAAACATAAACACATTCGTATCTACTAACTGTACCAAATCTTCCATTTAATCCTTCAATTCTACTTTATTTCATACAATTTCCCCAACTCTCAAACATCAATCGTTCCAAGTGCCATATGATCGACTAACACAAATAGCACATTTAACCGATTTCTAAGAAAAATGGGGGAAAACCGATTACAATAAAACGATTAGAAACTAACTAACCTGTTAGACGAAGATCCACGATCGAATGATGACATCTTACGGCCGATTCGTGTCATCGACGACGGTGATTCGTTGTGGTGACTTCTCTACAAGCAATCTCTTCATTCATGCCATTACAAAAGCGAATCGTTCCTACATAATTCGCAACACATAATTCGCACAACTACAACACATCAAAACATAAACACATTCGTATCTACTAATTATACTCAATTTTCCATCTAAACCTTCAATTTTACATCTACTAATTATACCCAATCTTCCATCTGAACCTTCAATTTCACTTTATTTCATACAGTTTTCCTAATTTTCCAACATCAATCGTTCCAAGTACCATACGATCGACTAACACAAGTATCGCAGATAACTGATTATTACGATAAATGTGAAAATCGATTACAATAAAACGATTTGAAAGAAACTAACCTGTTAGACGAAGATCCACGATCGAATAATATCATCTTGAGTAATGAACTCCGGCAGTGAAGTGCCGATATTCGTTGAGACCTAAATGGCTATATATGATTTCTTTTGAACGTTATAATATTACCGTTGCAACGGTGATAGTGTAACAAGAATATAATCTATAATATCTCACTTATTATGTAATCTTGTTATTTTGTTTTTATTCGTTTTAATAATATGTACTTTTTTGGTATTATGTATTCTTGTTATTTTGTTTTTATTTTTTCGAGGCAAATTGAATTTTAAAAATATAATCTATTACTAATTAGCCGATAATAATCTATACTATTAATTTAACTGGTAACAATCTCAACTTTATTTTTATTACCAACAACAGTTCTAGTAGTATAATTATCATACAATTATATTTGATTTGTACTTATTTTAGTCTTGAATTAGCTTGCATGTTTTTTTTATTTCATTCGTAATAATTATTGAGAACAAAATCAAGTTGAAATCAAACGTATATTTTTAATAATTATTTACTGAGATTGTTGTTGGAAATAAAAATAAAAGTTGAGATTGTTATTGACCAAATTAACAGTATAGATTATTATCAGCGAATAAGTAATAGTTTAAATTATTAAAATCCAATTTGCCTTTTATATAATATTATATACTTTTTCTAATTATTGTGTAATATTGTTATTTGGTATTTTATTTCTTTTTAAATATTATGTAAAATTAGTAATGAATGTTAGTTCTTTTTTTTCTGTTTTATTTGGAATGGCCTTATACTTGTTAACAAACAAAAACTAAATGAGTTGGTGAACTTAAAATTGGAATAACATCACAAAAAAAAACTTACTAAAAGCTAACCACACTTCACATCCTAAAGATTTTTTGTTACTAGACATAAGTGTCACGTTTTTATTTGATAATGAGTCACATATTGGTCGTGATGTTCTCATGGTTTTGGCGTTGTTTGATCGATAAAAAGTCAACGAAGATTGTATAATCATTTAAAACAGTCAAAGGGTATGTTTTAATAAAAAGTTAAATGGCTAACTAGGTAACATGACATGTCAACATGATCATTTTACGTGATTTTTCTTCATCTTTTTAGGGTTTTTTTCTAAAACCGTTAAACCATCGGGTAAAAGCTTTTTTGTGGTGATCAACAAGCAATGTAACTGATATGGATTAAGTAAACATAGACCAGATATACAAGCAAATATTTGATTTTTAGATATTCTTTTTACGCTACGAGTTCTTTGACCTTTAAACCATTAACACGTGTATGAGTTTTTCTTTGCTTGTTGTGTTACATACCTGTTACAACACATGTATCATTCTAGACATATCCATCAATGTGCTAGTTCAATTAAGTTATGTACATACATACTTATGTATGTGTGTGTTCAAATGATAAAACACTATTTTTAGTAGCATTAAGAACTAGTTTACTCACTAATGAAAATACACACATAAAAAACCATAGATACACCTTGGTTTATATGTCAAGTTGTTTGCAACATAACAAGATTTGAATTTGACGTGATGTATCATGAAAATGGTGCAAGTTATTGAGGTTTAGATCAGCCTGGATGTTTTGGTCATCTAGATCATATGAAACTAATTCAAATTTGTCTTGCATTGTCTCTAACTGAATCAAATGAATCTAAAGGTCATAGTGCAGACATAACGTTATGATGCCATTATAAAGTAAATGTCTTCAAGGGCTATTATAATGTATCATTGTGGAGTTGTTGCATGGTCAATGATTTGGCTTTCTGAATCTAATGAATCTAAAGGTCATAGTGTAGACATAACGTTATGATGCCATTATGAAGTAAATGTCTTCAAGGGCTATTATAATGCATCATCGCGGAGTTGTTTTCATGGTCACTGATTTGGCATGCGATGCGATTATATGATGGTAGATCATGTTGTCCCCGTAAAATAAGGAAACGATATCTTATTGTGTCAACTTGTACGTTCAAACTAGTTTAATCTTTTGGCCTTTGGCCGCGGATTTCATTTCACTTTTGTTGTTACGTGATAATCATGTATTACGAAAAGAACTCTTTATTTTGATTACAATAAACAGATAAACATATAAACATGTGATGTAACTGCTTTTGTACTTACTAGTGCAAGAGTTAACCTTTTACGAATTGACACAAGCTTTCATTTTAATAACACACTCAAAATGTCTACAATTTCTTTCCAAATAAGTAGTCAACATTGAAGTATTCTTTGATGTCAACTCTTAATAACATGGTTAGTGGATGCTTGAAAACACAAAAGTGGAATTATTTTGGGAAAAGGTAAAGTTATAAGAGGAAGTTCAAAATCGCTTTATGGATCGATTACAAGAACAATCATGGAGCCCACATGTGACCTAACCTGTTGCACACTTAAAACTCCAAACTTTAATGTCGTATTCAAATGATTACTAAATTTTTAAACGCTTTTCATGTTAAAATATAGAGAAAATTACAAAAATAACCATTTGACCAAATTGAATTACTAAAATAACCGGTCAACAATGAAGCTTATTAAATAAAACAGTTAATCCTATTGCTCCACATGTTCATCATCGCTGACGTGGCGAGAGACGTACCAACGAGGGATTATGTGAATCTCTCGCCCACATGTACATCCCTCGCTGATGTGATTTTATCACTCGCTGACTCAACGAGAGATTATGAAAATCCCTCGCCCAAAATTACGAAAATGCCCCCTCGCCCATAATTAAAAAATAACTATGTATATGTTTTTTTACCAAAAAATCCGTATTTTTTAATTATTTATTGTTTTTTAAATACTTAAACATTTAGTTTAATTTTATTTTCACCTCTTTAATACAATGTTTACCCTTAACAAAATTATCAAATGTTACATTCTTCTCAACCTTGTTGTTACCTTTTTCTTAAAAATCTCTCAAATAAGAAAATATCAGTTAATATCATATTATATAGTGGTAGTAAATGACATTTACCCTACACAAAAATGTGTGGTAAATGTGTGGTAAATGCCATTTACCACCACTGTATAGTATGATATTAACTGTCATTTTCTGATTTGAGATAAATTTAAGAGGAAAATAACAAAAAGGTTGAGAAGAATGTAAGATTTGATAATTTTGGTAAGGGTAAACATTGTATTATAGAGGTGAAAATAAAATTAAACTAAATTTTTAAGTATTTAAAAAACAATAAATAACTAAAAAATACGGATATTTTTGGTAAAAAACATATACATATTTATTTATTTTAATTATGGGGGGTATTTTCATAATTTTGGGCGAGGGATTCCCATAATCCCTCGTTGAGTCAACGAGTGATAAAGTCACGTCAGCGAGGGATGTACATGTGGGTGAGGGATTTCCATAATCCCTCGCTGGCATGCTTTTCTGGGCGAGGGATTCCCATAATCACTCGTCACGTCAGCGAGGGATGGACACGTGGAGCGATGTGATTGGTTGTTTTATTTAATAAACTTTATTTTTAACCGGTTATTTTAGTAATTTGATTTGGTCAAATGGTTATTTTTATAATTTATCCTAAAATATATGTATTAGAAATAGTATGATAAGAATTGTTGTGTGATTTTCGTATAATCTTCAGCGTTAGCTTGTATGAGTGGTTATCTTATCATCTTGAGATATGTAAAAGATGATACTAACATTATTAGTGAAAAGATGAAGCGTTAATCATTAGCATTTTATCAAGAAAAAAAAAAGGAGTAGTGATAAGTTGTAAACGTGACGTCTACCTATTTAGATAGACGTTGTTTGTTAATACAAACTATTGATCATTACTTGATGTCCACACGAAGTGTTTATATATATAAGTATTCTTGTGTTGGAAAAAAAACAAAGGTCTTATTCGTTTACAACCAATAAGATCTTAACTAGTATTATTAAAAAACTAAAGATTTTTAAAAACATAGTCATAAACTTTAATATGAACCTAGTTATCATTTCTAGGCTTTATATGTATCCTCCACATGTCTTTCTCTTATTGGTTTTCTTCTTTAAAAATTTGAATTTTTGATGGTCGAAGTGACCTTTTATGTCATGTTACATATATTTTATGTGTCACTTCCATCTCTTGTAATAAGCGGAATATAGGATACTAAGGGGTTGATTTGTTTTTCCTCACAAGTTCCAAGCTCTAGTCCCTTACAATTTTATATATTTTATCATCGTTCATAGACTACTTCTTCCCTCTATTTTTATGAGGTTTGTGTCATTCAAATGTCTAAATTTGTACACGTTTATTACACAAATTTCCTTACATTCTATACAATTTATACATGAAGTCATGATATTTTGGTATTCACTTGTTATTTGTTATATCGTAGTTAACACTAAAGAAACGAGAGATGTGATGGTAAAAATACAAGCTTGAATGAGAATCAGCAAAAAAGGGAAAAATAATTAAGGCTTGAATTTGAAGACCCATAATGGACCACCAAGGATGTTAATGACAGTTTATTATGAAACCCATTGTTTTATATATATATTTTTTTAGTAACATACTAATTCTTCTATTAATAATATTATGTCAAGTTACATCAAAATAGAAGGTAGATGGGCAACAAGCTGCGCCGCCACCCCTTTCTGAATAGCAAATCATAACCTTCCAAAAACA
Organism: Flaveria trinervia; assembly: GCA_025506515.1. Taxonomy (NCBI): domain Eukaryota; kingdom Viridiplantae; phylum Streptophyta; class Magnoliopsida; order Asterales; family Asteraceae; genus Flaveria; species Flaveria trinervia. Next base: position 77,421,314 of record CM046453.1, read on the forward strand.
AATCCTTGCCTCCCCGGGGTTGAGCAATGGTTGTCTATGACCCGTTGGACCCTGGTCAAAAAGTTGATAGCTTCTGGCGCTAGGGAGCCAAATGTATCAAAGGCAAAGGGAACAAAAGCGTGCTGGTTCTCTGCGCAAGCTTTAGCATGTTTATCCACTTTCTTTGATTCTGCCTTTCTTGCTGCTTGACCAGCTACAAAACCGTTTTCCCGTAAACCAACCAAAGGGGAAACCCCTGTGAGGTCCACACAAGCATGTTTGCCCCCAGCCCAGCCAAAGACGAGCAGATCCGCTGGTCGCAAAGTAGACCTCCCCTCCATAGGGTCCGTGAGGAAATTCACAGGGGCTTCTTTCTTAGCAGAAATCCCAGCTCTTCTTAGGATGTCCCCCAAAACATCTCGTACCCAGTCATGCCGATATTTGAACCCAGGTAGCTCTTTACAGTGAAGGGCGTGCTCCCCATATTTATCCATGCAAGCTTTACGACATATCGGACATGTTTCATCTTCCGGTACATAGGGATCATCAACCGGTATTTGAGAATTGCTCTATATTCTACTGGAGACATGCACTGTCCCAACCCTTCAATCGGGATAACGGTCAAAAAGTCCTGAGCATGGGAGCCCTTCAGGCACTCAAACACCGCCTTTTGGCGGGATGACAAAGAAAAAACTTCTCCCAGGCTTTGAGCGATTTTGCTAAACAGAGCATTCGCCAAAGTTGTTTGTGGCTTCGAGGGGGCGGTGTCCTTATTAGAGAAACCGCCAATATCCAAGTCTGGAGAAGGACATATAAGCGTTCGAGCGCCTGCTGATAGTCCGGGTCAAGCCCGAAGACCCCACTGTTTCGAAGGATATGATCTTGTAGTTCCAAAGACTGAGCTCTAGAGGCCACAAAAGCATAAGCCCCAACATCTCGAGCTGAAAGGAGTCCCAAACCACCGAGACGCATTGGCAAAGATGCCAAACGCCATTGGAGATCACCAAAAAAAGGGCCACCACCCACGACTATGTCTTCTATAGCCTCCCTGAGGCCATCATCGAACCGAGATACCGCATCCTCCATCAAATGGGGTTGACAAGTGCGCAACCCAAAAAGTAACTTAGCAACTCCCATGCACGACCTTAGCAAAAGCAGTTCACATTGGGGATTCTTAAGGCAGGGCAAGAGTTTCATGAGGTCAACCGCTCCCGAGGCCCGCCGCCTAGCCAACTTCTCAATAAAGCTAGGATCACGGCTAACAGCTCCGCCAAGGAGCTTAAAGATGTTTTTTATATGACTCTTAAAGATGTTTTTTTTAAGTCTATATGCTTGATCTTTAGTGTGCCTCTTTTGTTGCTTGTAATTTGAGAGGAACATTGGTTGTCGAATCACAACCCAAAGTCTTGTTAACGTTTAGGTGAACATGTGAAACCAAATTAGCGTTGGACGTTGTTCAACCTCATGGCCGCTAAAGAAGAGGTTGACAAGGTCTTTAAAATCTCTCATCCCATCATACATTTAAAAACCTTAGGGAAACTTAAATTTTGATGGGAAGTTAAATTTAATATTGGGCTTGCTAACATTAGTGTCGTAATTTGTTTGTAGGACCGGATAAGTCTATGTTAGCTTAAGTGTTGTGCTGATTCTTTATAAAATGTAACATTAGTTTTGTCGTTTGTAACAAATTTAGAGGGAATGATTTAACAAGGAATATCGTAGTAGTTGGTTTGCATTTCTATACTAGCCTTGACCATGATGTCATGTTACCCAAAACAAAACTAGATTACGATATACATGTAAAAATGACTCATTTTATCAAGGGTAAATTACGGAAATAACTATTTGATCAAATCGAATTACTAAAATAACCGGTCAAAAATGAAGTTTATTAAATAAAATAACCAATCCCATCGCTCCACGTGCCCATCCTTCGCCAATGTGGAGATGGATTATGAAAATTTCTCGCCCTGAAAAGCGTGCCAGCGAGGGATTATGGAATCCCTCGACCACGTGTACATACCTCGATGACGTGGCTTTATCCCTCGCTGACTCGGCTTTATCCCTCGCTGACTCGGCTTTATCCCTCGCTGACTCAGCGAGGGATTATAGGAATCCCTCGTCTAAAATTACGAAAATGCCCCCTCGCTCATAATTTTATATATATATATAATGTTTTTAACAAAAAAATTCATATTTTTAATTGTTTATTGTTTTTAAATATATAAAAAATTAATTTTTTTTTATTTCACCTATATAATACAATATTTACCCTTACCAAAGTTATCAAACTTACGTTATTTTCACCTTCTTGTTATTTTCTTCTTAAAATTATCTCAAATCAAAAAATGTTAGTTTATATCGTACTATATTGTGCTGGTAAATTTCATTTTGTAAACAATGTTGAAAAGTATCTACCATTAAAAAGTAAATATGTGGTAAATGACATTGATAGATACACTTTAACATCATTTACAAGATGTCATTATATAATATGATATTAATTGATATTTCTTGATTTGAGAGAATTTTAAGAAAAAGGTAACAACAAGGTTAAGAAGAATGTAACATTTGATAACTTTGTTAAGGGTAAACATCGTATTATAGAGGTGAAAATAAAATTAAACTAAATTTTTAAATATTTAAAAACAATAAATAATTAAAAAATACGAATTTTTTGGTAAAAAACATATACTTGTTTTTTTTTAATTATGGGCGAGGGGGCATTTTCGTAATTTTGAGCGAGAGATTCCCATAATCTCTCGCTGAGTCAACGAGAGATAAAGCCACATCAACGAGGGATAAAGCCACGTCAACGAGTGATGTACACGTGGGCGAGGAATTCACATAATCCATTGCTGGCACGCTATTCTGAGCGAGGGATTCCTATAATTTCTCGTCATGTCAGCGAGGGATGAACACGTGGAGCGATATGATTAGTTGTTTTATTTAATAAACTTCATTTTTTACCGATTATTTTAGTAATTCGATTTGATCAAATGGTCATTTTCGTAATTTTCCATTTTATCAAAGTATAGCCGGACCAACCAAACGTTTAGCTAGAAACATGTGATGCTAGGTCAACCATCCTAGAGTAATAGCTAGACAAGAACAAAATATTTAAGACCACAATAGATACATGGCCATGACCCATTGCTAAAGTACATTTGTTCAAGTTTACTCCCCTCTTATCATTATCCACACAATAATAATAATAACAACAATAACCTTACACCACGTCAAAAATAAATGTTTTTATGTGACCAAGAAAGGTCATTGGTCCTAGTTGCACCCTAGCCCAAAAAATAATAATAATATTATTATCATCATCTATCTCCATTTTCCCTTTTACTTTCTTCATTGCAAAAGATAATTCAATTCATCTCTCTTATGTCCAACTCACTCACAAAACAAAAACCCCAATATGAAGATGAGAAGCAAAGGTAAAGTATACCCTTCGTCTTCTTCCTCAACTCCGTCGTCTTCTCCGGCGACTTCGCCGGCCGGCGACTCCCTCGCCGTCTTAACCCTCTTGCCGGCGGCGATTATCACCCTCACAGTCGTTCTATCGGCCGAAGACCGTGAAGTATTAGCCTACATGATAACAAGGTCCATCAAATCAACAAACCCTTTGTCTTCCTCAGTGAGCAACAGCAACAGTAACGGTAACGGTAACAGTAAGAAATCTCCGGCGACCCACAAACCACCGGTGTTCGATTGTGATTGTTTCGATTGCTACACGAGCTACTGGTTCAAATGGGATACTTCAGTCAACCGTGAGCTGATTCATCACGCCATTGAGGCGTTTGAAGAAACCCTAACCACCAACGAACAGTTGAAGAAAAAGGGTAAAAGGAAGGAGAAGCCCGGCCACCGTCGTCTCGCCGGAAAGCCCTTTGCTCCGCCGTGTGACCACCATACGCCGCCGCAATACGACGTCGTTGCGGTGGAATCAAAAGCTGAAGAATGCTTGGAGGTGGAGGAGGAGGAAGAAGATGGGGTTTTGAACACTACGGTGGAGGTTCCGCCGGAGACGACGGTGGCTGCCGGAGTTGCTCCGGCGAGCCACCAGCATAAAGGGTTAACTCGAAAGGTACTACCGGACGTGATGGGGTTGTTTAATTGGCGTTTATGGAGTCTTTGGAGTCCGAATGATGTTTAAAAAATAAAAATCTCGATGTGTGTATCTATTATATATACCTACTGTTTGTCTCTGTGGTATTTTGTTCGTTTTGTTGTCGCCGGAGATGAGATTATCCGGCGAGGTGACGTCATTTTCCGGCAAAGTCCGGTGAAATTTTGTTTTAATAAATTAGAAGAAGTTGAGATAATGGGTGTGAGAAATGTTTGTTTGTTTGTTTATTATTATTATTATTATTATTATTATTATTATTATTATTATTATTATTATTATTATTATTATTATTATTATTATATTATTATTATGTTTATTATTATTATTATATTATTATTATTATATTATTATGTTTATTATATTATTATTATTTATTATTATTATTATTATTATTATTATTATTATTATGTGTGTGTATGTATATTTGTTATGTTTGTGGTATGGTTAAGTTGGTAAGGTGAGTAGGTGATGATATTTGGGAAAAGGGGACAATAAATGTGACATGTCAACTTTAGACCCAATTGATGGAAGCTTTGTTGCTTAACATTTGAATCTACGCAAAGCCACGTATATTTGAGGTTTGAATGTGAAATGTGTCAACCTAAACATTTGAGTTTAACTTATTTTCTATGTTTGATTGTTTTCTACCCTTGTGGCTTGACCCATTGGTTTTTCATAGGCGATTCGTATAACATATGTTGCGTTTTACTTTTATCTGATTGGTTAACATGGTGTTTGTGAGTTTGTAAGTTTTATTTATAGTGGGTGTCATCACATTTGTAAGAATGATTTTTATATGTTGTATGTAGAGGTGGGCGATAAATAGGTTTAGAACAAATACTTAGATTCAAACTCGTACTAAGTCTATACCTCGTTTTGATCGTACATGGGTTCATATCCGACACATCATGGGTTGTATTTGGTTATAGACGTGAGATCATTTTGACTATTCTAAATTAGTCGTATGATTGTTTATAGTCGAGTATTTTAACATGGCATTTGTGATGTTTTTAGTATTTCTAGTAATGGGTGTCATCACATTTGTTAAAGTGATCTTTAATTCTTTGTGTTGTATGTAGAGACGTGTAAAAATTGAGTTTAGAATCATAACTCGTTTTAAGTTGGTCAATATCTAGTTTTGATTGTACCCGATACATATGTAAGACTCTATTTGTTGGTTCCTAATGGGTTATGTTTTTTTTCCAGAGGAATGATGTACAACCACGTTTACTATAACCGGGTTTGTATGTTGTTATATGATTGTTTATGTATGAGGCTTTTTTTTTCATTTGACCCCAGTGTGCTCGTATAAATAAGTATTAAATGTGTCATTTAGTTAGAACACTAAAAACTCTCTTTGTGTCACTATTCTCTTTAAAAAATCGATGTGGATGACCGGAAGTTCAAACTAGGGTAAGTTTAAGTACATGTCATGATTGCTAACCTCAATTGAACATTGATTATGATAAGTGTTTGAACTTATCTCTAGCTTAAACATATGCACTTTAGAATTTTTAGTCGAGGTAAGTTCAAATATATATGACATGTGTTTACTTTAATTGGGTATTAATTTTGACTTGTATATGAATTTATTGCTAATTTATTGCTAATTTTAAGACATACCCATCAAGTCTTGAAAGGTGAAATTGATGAAGAACTCGCATACGATAAAGAATTACACAACAACAATAGTTTGGGTGACGAATGAACATAAATTGACAACGATGATTTTTAAGCACCGAAAAAAAGTTATTGTAATATATTTGGGTTTTTGTCATTAAATTCAATTTATGTTTTTTGTAATCTATAAATAACAAATTATAACAATATTCATACCTAACACGATTACAACCCTATCCTATCCAATTTCAATGGGTACGAGTGTCATATGCTCAAATCACGTACAACCTAGAACCTGTTCTTGCCCTAAATTACTCGTAGTTTAACTACAACTTACTAAATTTTGAACAATTACGTACGACCCGACGATGCCATGTAATAGCATATCTAAACTCATCCTAAAACATGTATTAAAAATTGCCACACTTTTGTCGACGAGTCCCTTTCAAAAACTTTGTCAACATAAATATTTAATTTCACCACAACAATCTTCATTAAGCATTTATTATTAACACTATCACGCACCAATAAACACCAACTTATCACATATAAAAGCACAAACATACCACACAATAAATTATGCAAATAGTCACACTACATTAAGATATTTGCCACCAACACGCAAGTAACATGTTTATTAAAACCTTTACACATTAACACCATTATGTCCCCACAACATTTCAAGAAAACAATGTTCATTACACAAATACACAATCTAAAACATAATCTTAAAATTACAATTTGTATTGACTAATAAGCCAACCTTGGGTATTGTTTTGCTAGATTTGCTATCAACATAAGACAAGAAATTGCCACAAATGTTGACTTAAACACCATTTGCCACCTCACGTGGACTTTAACACCCTATGCCATCTCACGTGGACTTTTACATCCATTGCCCACGTGACTAAAACAAAGCATCATGCTGACCCACACCCTTTAGTCAAAACCACCCAAAATTAGAGGTGGCCAAAAAAGCCGGTTCAGGAACCGGTTTGGCCGGAAAACCCGAAACCGGTTTGAGGCCCAAACTAGTTCAGACCCGACCCAGTCAACCGATTCATCCCCGGTTTCCAGTTTCTTTTATGAAACCGGTTTTTGAACCGACCCGGTTTTCAAACCGGTTTTCAACCCGGTTTTCAAACCGGTTCACAACTCGGTCCTCAAACCGGTTTTAAACCCGGTTTCAACCCGGTTACCGTTGGGTAATGGGTATATAGCCGTTTGAGGTATTTTTGACCGTTTTTTATGTTTTTTTACCATTTTACCCCACTAGGTTAGTATATATATGTATTTGATGTTTTTATTGAATCACGACAACTTATAACACTCTCTACTCTCAAACATCTCAAAAACGCTCTCACAAAGTCACAAATACTTTTGTTTTAAACACTCTCATCAAAAATCTCTCAAATGGCTTCATCAAGTGCTCAATCATTTGTTAGTTGTGATGCTTTTTCAAACAACGTGATGGTAGCAATCCTTCCTACGAATAGAAACTGCGAAATATGGTGCAATTTCGATTTATGTCAAATGGCTAGCGGTCCAAACAATGTTCGTTCAAGTATTATCATAAGTTTTTCAAATTAGATGCAAGCATAACGTTAAAAAATCATATATCAAATAAATATTGTAAAGCGTTGAAAGATGAACTTTCTCAAGGTCAAGCTTCGATGACAAACGAAAGAAATATTTGAGCTTATAACGTTGCAGCGGTTCGGGAGCAAATGACACATTTTGTAATTCAAGAAAGCTTCTCATTCAAACATTTCGACAACGAACATTTGACTCGACTCATTCGACGAACTCTAACCACGTTACACCAATGTAAGTCGTGCTACTCTTCGAAGAGATTGTTTAAAATGTGGAAAAAAGCTAAAAATGAATTAATATCTTATTTTGAAAATTTACAAACTGTTGTTAACTTAATTAGTGATGTTTGGTCGACACCTCACGGTTCACCGGACTCGTACATTTGTGTCACCGCCCATTGGGTTGAACCCGATTCATGGCAAATGATGAAACGTACGATTGCGTTTGAATTGTTTGATTATCCTCACACCAGCCAAAACATTTTTTATCTTATTGATAAAGTTATTCAAACGTATAAATTAGAAAACAAAATATTTTCTATATCTTTTGATAATGCATCAAATAACACTCTTGCGATAGATCATTTGAAATTAAAATATAAACCAATGTGTGAGAGTATGTTTTTTCATAATTGATTTGTTGCGCACATCATAAATTTAGCCGTTCAAGACGGTTTAAAAACGATTGAAATAGTTAAAGATTATTTTAAAAGAATGTAATGTGATATTTTTAGTAATAACCAAAGATATACTAAATATCGCAAGTTTTGTAAAGACGCAAATACCAAATGTTTAGGCCCGAATTGGGACGTACCAACATGATGGAATTCCACTTGTAACAAGTTTGAAAAGGCTATTGAACAGAAAGAAAGCTTAATAGCCGTTTATAATAGTTTGGTAAGTCAGAGAAATGTAAATTCTTACCATCCATCGGGTTGGGCCATTATCGAAGAAGTAACAAAAATGCTTTAAAATTTTAAAAACGCAACTACGTGTCTTTCTGGAGTTTATTACCCAACGAATCCATTAGTACTTCACCAAATTTATTTAATGACTTCAAATTTAAATGAAATGTCGTGTAGGGGTAGACCTTATTCCGATATGATACCTCCAATAAAAGAAAAACTTAATAAAGTATTTTAAAGAAATGTCTTTCGTTATTATATGTGCCGCTGCTTTAAACCCTTGTTTAAATTTGTCGAGGTTGGATTTAGAAGTTGGTACCCAATGTATAGTTAAACTTTAAAAGCTACTTTTAACAAACAATTAGAACAAATGTGTGATGTTTATTTATTAAAATACGGGGAAACATCACAAATCCATGACGTTTTAAGGCATGCGGCAAATGCCGAAAGTTTGAATCATCCAATGTTTGATTTATATAATACTATAAGGGATGAATGTAGTAAACGTAAACGTGGTAACACTCCGAGTAGTGAACTCGGGAGGTATGGTCTTACAAACTTTTTATCGACCATAACTCCACAAGATTTTAAAAAAATTGACTTGTTGGCTTGGTGGAAAGGTAAGGAAAATCAATTTCTCATCCTATCCACCATGGCCCGAGATTTACTAACCGTCCAAGTTTCCACGGTAGCTTCGGAATCTGCTTTTTCTGTTAGTGGTAAGGTTATATCATTAAGACGAACTCGACTCACTCCACAAGCGGTTGAAATGTCAATTTACTTGAAAGATTAATTGGATGTCGCGGAAAGAGTACAAGACAAACGTTCACTTGAAGGAGAACTGGAATACGAAGCAGAATATACGAGGACGAGGTAGAGAACGGACTGACACCAGGAATGACTGATGGTGAAGCGACATATGATGACTACCTTCGTAACAGTTCTGGTTCTGGTGGCGAGGAATAAACGTACAAGTATAATACTGATGAACGAAGAAACGACTATACTAAATGTTTAGTTTTAAAATTTTTATAAATGTTTTATATACTTTACTTGTGTTTAAAATTGTATATATGTTTATAAATGTTTTAAATTATTTAAATGTTTATATATGTTTAATTTGTTTAAATGTTTATATATGTTTATAAATGTTATAAATTGTTTAAATTGTTTAAATTATATAATTGTTTTATGTTTAAATGTTTTAATAAAAATTTTAAAATTTTCTTTGAATATAAAGAAAACCATATTTTCAACAAAAAAAAACGGTTTAGGCCGAACCGGTTTGGGCCCGAACCGGTTTCCAAACCGACCCAAACCGGTTTGATAGGGTTGGAATTTTTGGGCTTGGAACCGGTTCCAACCCGAATCGGTTTGGGGCCAAACCGTTTCGACCAACTTTGACCAAACCGGTTTGGGCCCCAAACCCGGTTTGTACACCTTTACCCAAAATACACCATTTGAGGAATTCACTTCCTCTTTATCACCCTTTTATTTAAAAACATTAATCTATATTCGTACATACAAATTAGACCAAACGATTAAGGTGAAGTTAAAATAAAAAATATTTTATTTTCTAATTTTACATGTGATAAAAAAAAGATTCAGATTGGGCCCGTGGGGTTTTTTACTTGAGATTGATTTCCTCTCGATGGTGGTCTCAAGTTTGAGAATACTGAAAATGGACTAATGTACGAGCTTCCCTTCCAGGATGTATCAGCTTAGAGACCTAAGGTTCCGTACTTGAGTAATGGATATAAATCTGTTGGTGATCTAATTAGCCATCGGAAAAAAAATCTATATCCATACATGTTTACAAGCCACCATTCACCACTTAGTGATCACCAAACCAATAATCACATGTATCCGTGCAAAATACCATGGAAATTCAATTACATAAACAAGCTCACATGAACTTAATCCTATGCATTTAGTAAGACCAATTCATTTGTGGGATCTTCTTTAATTAAACCCAAACGCCTTTACATAAACCCCTTTTCATAAACACATTATTTAATTGACTTGAATTAAGAAAGAATGGTATCTCTATGTGAAGTTAATTTTCTAAACATGATATTAGTGTAGTTACATGTGTCATAACATATAGTCAAGATACCTATGTTGTTGCCTATCAATGTTTACGCCTTGTTTTTTGTAATCCAGAATAAGAATAACCGAATCAAATTCAATTGTCAAGTTTTTGTCTCTCATTATTAGTTATCCCTTATGCTCAAATCTGCCTATTCATCTCTCACAATAAATTATACCAGAATCCGTATCAATATAATCCAATTTAGGTATTTGGATAACTATTCGCATATCATTTAAATGTTTTTTCTATTTGCTTATAATAAATTATACATGAGTAATTAGATGAAGTATAAAATTTTATACTTGTATGACTCATGGAGTTTTACCATGAATCAGCCTCATTACACTTTCAACCAACTAGCTCACGAATTATAATATATATTAATCTAACTGGTCGGTGAGTGCAAAGAAAAACTAAAATTTCATAATTTGACCACTTAGCTTTAATAACTTGAATTAAAGTTTTCTTATCTATAAATTAGCACTTTTTTAGCTCAAATATAAAACTATTTGATATAAGAAAAAAATAATCCTTAGACTCTAATGCATTAATTAAATATATAAGCAAACTATAAATCTTATTTATTTGTAAAAAATAGAAAATAGATAATATAAAATAAAACATTATATATATTTGGATGCATCTAGAGGTTTAGTATTATTATCAACTAACAAGTAACATCAAATATTTGAGGAATTTTTATAAAAATATAAAAGTAGAAAATATATAACATAATTTCTTAATTATCCTAAAAACAATCAAACTGTTTTTTATATCTGTTGTTTTTTAAATGATTTTATTTGACACCCTTACTAATCAAACTGTTTTTTATATCTGTTGTTTTTTAAATGATTTTATTTGACACCCTTACTAATCAAACTGTTTTTTATATCTGTTGTTTTTTAAATGATTTTATTGACACCCTTACTCTTTCGTTATTTACAATACGGGAATCCTAATTTATTAGCAAACCAAACCTAAAACAGACACGCGGCAATACGCGGGTCACAATTTCTAGTTTCATTTAATATTTTTCCTGACTAATTTTATATGGCTAGCAGACATTTAAAGAGAATAAAAGATTAATAAATATTTTACATTTATTTCAACTACTCAACCTGTATCAATATAGATTATCAAACAACAAAGAAACGCGAATGTTGGATACCCTTGTTTAGTGTGTAATACTCAAGATCGGCTCTAACGACAATTTGAAATCCAGTCAAACTTAAATGGGCTAAACATTTGTATATTGAGCGTAAGCTTCACATATTAATATTGACAAAAAACACGAGACTAGATGATTATTGTCACATCCCGATCAAAGCGGCGGAACATGCCGGGGCGCAACTAGGATTGTTTAAATGCACATGACACTATTAAAGTGACAATATTTAATTAACTCATTCATTTCATAACATGTTCCTACAAATACAAGAAAATAAATAGTTCTTAACTAATAACCTAACGGTCCAAAATAAAGTAACGTCTTTAAATCTTCAATCAACCGATAATCAAACCTGTAGCATTGCATAAAATATGTTTTGTCAACATGTATGTTGGCGAGCAATTCCATGACTTTATAAATATAATATAAGGCGAAAATCCACAACTCAAATATGTGAAGCTATAAATAAAAGTGACAATTGAGGTATATCAATCATAAATAAATGAGGCTCATTTCTAATTGATAAAACTACCATATTACAAGGAGGAGCGTATGATCATACTTATTGAGGATGAGGATGAGGCTAAACGATCAAAAGCAATAAACATGTAGCAATTAATCATATGAGGTATATAACATACAATTGGACAATTATTCTAAGCAAGACATAACCTAGAGGTTGTGGGTTGAGGATCTAGATGTTAAAATCATTTATTTTAGTTAAGTATGTTTGCTACCCCCAAAATATAGAAGAGAAAACGAGGATGAAATTACTCACTTGGAATAAAATGACGTTGATGAATAAATTTTGAATAAAATCCTCAAGTAAGCGAGTCCGACGATTTTAACGTGCGTGTCATAGATTGAAAGATCTTGAGTAAGTATTGAGTCTTAAAGATGAAATATAAATCGTATAAAAGTTCATAAAAATAAGGCTTGGGTTTTCGGGAGTTTTAGTTATATTTTACAAAGTGTGTTTAAATAACGTAAGTATAAAATGAGTTTTACAAGAAAAAGGGTCCTTGATGTTTAGTTTTACTCAACTATTATTAAGCTTTACATATGGGAGTTGGTTTAGTGCTAGTATGCACGATCCCATTAATGTAAGCATCAAGGTCCGACTTACACTCTCTTAAACCCGAGTTTGAGATTTTAATTAATAAAGAAATTCCCTTAAACCCGATCTTAGTATAAAACCAAGTTTGGTTCCGTCATACCATAATATTATTAATACAAATAACATAAAGTGAAACATAAGTTAAAAAAGTTAGGAAAGATTTTTTTTGGCGTTTTGAACGGTAACTAGCTCGTTAAGACGATAAGTTCGACTTTTACTCGGTTTATTTTTACCCGAAACTTGGTTTGAGCAAATATTTGTTCTAACGCTTCCAAAATCTTAAGTAATACGAGTAATATAAAGTAAAACATAACTAAAAAGATAGGTTGAACTTTTGGTGGTTTGAACATTGACTAACTCGTTAAAACGGTGTTCGGTTTTACTCGGTTTTTACCCGAAACTTGGGTTCAAGCCAAGATTTGTTCTACACCTCCATATCAACCATATAATAACTAAAATATCAAGAAAAACTCAGATCTAAAGTGTTGATGTCACATGATTACTTAAAAGTTATTTAAAGTGTTTAAACGAGCGTTCGGTTTGGTTCGGTCTTTGACTCGGTATGAACCCGAGGATGATTACCACATGTCCAAAACCATTAAACTAAAAATAAGGTAAAACTTCTAGATCTAAACTCAAACAAGAAAGTTAAGTGAGTAAACTTCCCGAAAACGACCCAAACTGGTCTAAAATGCATAAATATGAGTTAGAATGCCCACAAAACTTAAATAAAGATGAAAATGGTTTTTTGAACATAAAATAACTTAGAAAAACTGAAAATATCCAAAATTACATACCCGAAATGATTTGAAATGCAAGATTCGGTTCCGTTGACTTTTAAAAGTCAAAGTTAAGCAAAACTAGCTAAAACAACTTACAAGATCAAAACTTTTGGGAGAAGAAGATGAAAATGTGCAGGTGAAATGGTTGAGAATGAGTGGTATTTATAGGGAAAGATTAGGGTTTGAGGAAATGGATAATGCGTTTGTCCGGTGGGTAAAAGGGTGCACTTTGATTCTTTTGTTTAAAATTAATTTTAATTTAAATAAATTATGACCAGGTATCTACATGTTTGGAGGGTTCTAGAATAGTTATGAGTTAGGTCTTGGTTGGTTTGGATGGTTAAAATACAAGTCCGGACCTTAAACGAACCGAAAACGTTAAAAAACTGATTTTGTTGAAACGAACTGTGGGTCACGCCACGACAAGTATGAAACATGATTACAACATAAAATCCATCATTTTATTAATATTCAAAGATCCGAATACCAAAATGAGTCGGGTTTACAATACGGGATAACAAATACAAAGCTAGTCGAAAATGACAAATGTCACAATTATATTGTTTATATATCTTTTTTTGTTTAGTGTATTAAATAAATACTACATAATAATTATTATTATATATAAAAGTAGGATGAAACAAATTAAACCATAATTTATTTATATATATATGTATAAACAAATCGATGAATAGTGATAAAAGGGTATTTCTGTCATTTTAGGTTTTTATCTATTTAAACCTAGTCATTGTTTGAAGAGAGAAAGAGAGATGAGAGGTTGAGGGGAGATAGTGGTTTGGGTTGCCGTTGGCGTGCCATCACTGTCACACCACCACCTTCGGCTTCCTTTTGAGTTGTTCTCCGTCTTTTTTATGGGTTTTATGGTGGCTAAGGCGATTGCATGCATAAAGAGAAGGAAAAAGGGGATTTCATGTGTTGTTTTACATTAACATGGGATGTTTTTTATATTCAGTGCCTTTTTTAAGGGTTATGATAGAGGTCGTTAATGCGTTTGAGCCTGAAAAACTAGGCAATGGCTTAATTTGGTGTTTATGGTTATGATGCTACCGCCTGTTATCATCTTATCTAAGTGGTGATTTAACATGTTGTGTATTTTTATTGACGGTTCATAGGCGATGATGAAAAACAAAAGGTTGTTATGTTCATTGTTCTGTCATGGTAAATGATTCTTTACAGGCAAAATGAACTATCGTCTCTAAGCCTCCAAATCCACAATTATATATCCAGCTTTTGTCACTGTTGGTTTAAACCCGCGGCAAAGTTTTCTGGTTTTTTTTTTCTGGAGTTTGTTTGGCATTGTTTTGTTTTTTTTCCATGTATTTGTTCTATATTGGATAAGGTTATCGTTTGCTGTTTTTGTCTTTAGTTATTTGGCATTGTCGATTTGTGTTGTTGATTTGTGTTGTTGTTTGATGCTTTCCTTTTGATTTTGCATGAATTTGTGCTAGTGATGTTCAAACCCTGCCGCGAAGCGCGAGTTGGAAAACAAACTAGTTATGTTATAAAACTATAATTATAGAATATTTAATAACCAACTATATTTTTATGTTGATAAAATTGTTAAATGATTTATAGTTTAAGCTTGAAAAACTATTCACCCATCAATACAACATGAAACGAGGCAACCTCGAGCGACTCTAACTCATTTATACCGTTACTCTTATTAATGAAAAATTTATCCAACTGAAGGGTCAATGAAGCTGAACCAGTGTTTGTAATTTGTAGTTACTACATCCACTTCCCATTAGATCATATCATCATACTTTGTGTATATATCATGATCGTACTCAATTGCAAAGTAATGCTTTTTGTACGTCTCACCTTTCTCTTCATTATTTATTCAACATACAATTATATAGTTTGGTGGGCCATATGGGCCACAGACTTTATAGTGTAGTTAGAGCCTTAGAGGTGCACAGGAGGTTTGTTTTTTTAAAAAAAAAAATCGGTTCGGGTTAAATTGGTTTTAGTTTTAGTCTAACTTAGTTAAATTAAACCAGTTTTCGTTTAAACTGGTTCAGGCTAGAACCGGCATTTGAGGAGGGAAATGATCAGCTCAGTCCGGATCATGTTCAGGTTATAAACAGATAACCAGTTTGGTTCGGGTTTACCCCGTTTCATACTGATTTAGAAGTATAGGTTCCCAAAACGGTTCCCCCTAAACGGTTTTAGTGAAACCGGTTTCAATATTGATTTCGTTTCCGAGTTACAAACCGGTAACTGTTCCCGAATCAGTTTTCATAGAGAAGAGGAAGCTATCTTGGGCAATGGTCGCACATTTTCCTAGTGTGTTGTGAAAGTTGTACAATAGAACTCCCAACACACAAAATCAACCGGTGAAGCCCGGTGAATCATTCAAGGTTCCGGGGGTTAAAGTTAAAGCCGGAACCGAGGGGTGGTTTTCCCACCCAGAACCAGGACTTCCTCGTATTTTTCGGTCATCAAGAGATACGAGAAGAAAATGAATGAAAGATGGAATGAACAACATTTATTTGTCCATTTAAATAAATGAATACAAGTCTCATACTCCTTTATATGTGTTCATTTAGCGTATTAACAATCAAAGATAAACGCACATGAACAAGAACATTTGTTTTTGTTTGTGTTTTCATGTTTATACATTTGTTCTTTTAAAGTTACAAACAAACACATAATAAGTCATGTTTGTGTTCGTTTGATTCATTTACGTTCATAAAAAATGACACAATCAACTTTAATTTTGCATCCAACCGTCTTAGCCTGGAAATACTCTTTTCTCAAAATTTTACACTGAATCATCAAGAAATGTGTTTAAAGATCTATTTCTCAACAAATTAATACTCTCCAAAATGTCTAGTTTAGTGCATTATTAATCTTGATAAAACAACATTTTTATTGATTTATTGATTGTTTGTTTGGTTGATAGTACTAGAACTCCATAAAAATTAAACTCCATTTATAAGGTAGCAGTATTTTAAGGTACTCTACTAGCAAGTACATCCAACAATACTATTTAACAAATTAAAATTGTATAAAACTCTATAGATAACTTACGTATTACAACATTCATATTTGGTTTATAAAACACATTGTTTTATAACTAAAATGAACAAAACTAATGATGATGAAATCCATAATTTCATCTTTATTTATCATACAAATAATCCTCAATGTTGTTAACATCACAGTGGTTGAACCAATTTCTACAGGCATCTACCAATGCAAAAAAGACTCAGGTACATATGAACCCAACAGCCCCTATAACAAAAATGTCATGTCTGCACTCAAGACACTAGCCCATGAAACTACAAAAGACAAGAGTATAAGAGAAAAAGGTTTTAGCTTCGCATTCGTTGGCGACAAAACGGGCATAAAAGTTACAGCTATAGCGTGTTGTGCGGGCTATTTAAACCAAAAAGATTGTGTGTCGTGTGTTAACAACACGATCCCACTCCTTCTACAGAAGTGCCCGAACCAAAAAACAGCCGTGGCGTGGAGAAGCACATGTATGGTCCGATACGAAGAATATACGCCACAATTTTATAATCCTTAGGTTTGTAGAACATGATGCAAGTGAGGTTAAAGTTAAGGATGTAGAATTGATTGAGAAAACCCTTTCTCAATTCTTCAATAACTTAATGACGAAATTATACGATTCGTCTCCTATAACATATGCTTTTGGGACTCAACCTTATGGCTCGCCGAGTCAACATCTATTCATGATTTTACAAGGTCCGCTTGATGTATAAGCGGATGACTGTAAAGCATGTTTACACAAAGTATTTAAAGAGTTGAAACCTTGTTGTAGTGGAGCGGTAGCTGCAGCAGTGTTTACGCCCAATTGTTATATGAGGTACGCGCATCATGATTTTCGACATTTGTAGCATCTATCTAGTGTGAAATCTCCATCGTCGAGCTCCCCTTACGACGGGTACAATTCTACTACCGTTCGATATTATACATTGCTCGATAGTTTCATTATATTTTTAGCTAATTTTTTTTTCTTTTTAAGTAGTAAATCAAGGAATGCTATAGGAGAAATGAAGAGTTATAGGAGTGGAGAGTGTTGTTGAAGACTTGAAGTGAATTGAAGAAAATATAAGTGTTAGCTTTTTATATTTATGATAGTGAACAAGTAACCTGGTTATATGTTAGAATCATATTAAATGTTAGGACTTCTTCTTTACTTATTATTTACTTTCTAACTAGAATTAAGTATTTCGCATTGTGGTATGGGCGTAAAACCATATCATGTAACACCAATATCACACTACCGTCAGCGACCACCGACACCGGAAAGCTAAAACGAAACAAATAAAAACGAATGGAAAGTAGACGTAAAAACATCGAACCTCGCACGTGAAACGTAAAACATTAAAAACAATAACTAAGACGATATTGTACCCATACGTTGTGACGTGGACGTTAAACCAAAAAAAAATAGACACAACTACGTTGACGTGTAACTCTCAAAATTTATACCAAAATGTAAACGAAAAATTTATAAAATATAAAAAATATATGGTAACATAATGAAAAGCGAAAAATCATAAGGGCTATATTGTAAAAATATAAAAGTATTTGGGTTTGAAATAAAATTTTACAAAGAGTTATATTGTTGTATCATGTGCATTAAAATTTATACATAAATGCGGCAGCGCTTAAAACCATACCACATAGCAGTAATGTCACACCACGATCAACGATCATTAATACCGGAAAAAATCGTATTAAAAAAGAAATAAAAACAAAAAAAAATAAAATCAATAGGAATGTAGACGTAATAATATTGAACCACGCTTGTAAAAAGTACAACATTACAAAGTAATAGCTAAGTCGATCTAGGATCCGGACGTTGCTACGGGGTCGTTAAGTAGAAAAATAAACGTAACAATACTGAACTATACACGCACGTTACGGTGTGTTAAATCTCAAAATTTAGAGCGAAATGTAACCGAAAACTTTATAAAATAAGAAAATATTAGGCGATCAAAGTTAAAATTGAAATTTTATATAGGTTAATATGTAAAAAATATAAAAGTGTTTGGTTTAAAATAAAAAATAAAAATCATAAAAAAACAAAAGACATATACAACTCATAAAGCCTAAAATACAACCATCAATGCAACCTTGAGTTGTTAATTAGTATATATTAATAAATATAATTATGAAAATGGAGTTTTATATTTGGATATTTATTTATGAAAGTATGATATATTTGACTAATAAGAAACATCATTTATCATTACTTATTTACTTAACAACTCCAGTTAACAAGGCGACACTTATTTTCATAAATCATTGTGTATAATATTTCACAAGTAGAACCGTAGATATTTTTTTTAATTGTGGCTTAAAATTTTCAGGTTTATAAAAATATCTAATAATTGTAATTACGTAAACACCGTTCATATAATAAAAAAAATCTAGTTCAATCACGTAACTCAATCATCTACTTTCGTCCATTTCAATCATTGTACCTACACATATACATTGAAATTATGACGTGTTAATATTGACCAGTTGACTAAATTATGGGTCTATTAAGACTTTTAAGATCGAGAATGTTGTATAAATGGTCTATATGATATGATTAGATTGCATATTTGGTTGATAATGTTTAAAATTACAAAATGAGTCTAAACTTTTGTGTGTGTTTTCACCCAGAGGTCAAATCCCATTAGTTTCTATGCATATCAAACAAATCAATAGACCTAGTGACAAAACGTGTAATGCAAATACAAAAAATTAAACTAACTTTATAATTTTTAAAGTCCAAGCCAAACATGTAATCTGATCAAATTACATGGACCATTATGCATTTTTCTCATTAAAGAAAGCTATAACCTTGAGGTTTGAAAAAATAGTTGTAGTTGATTTTTATTTGTTAAAATTGGTGAATATAATGTAGGTCAGACATTGTGATATGTCTAGACGATCACAACACACCATAACAGTTGCATTGTTCTTCCTCCAAACAATTTCTAATCTTCTTTCGAATCCAATGAATCATCTTATAAATTAGCACTTCTTGATATGAACCCATCCTGACTTGTTATCTTGCTCGATCCGACCTACCTGTTTTGTCTAGCAAATTTATAGTATGTTAGGAATTTTTCTGTGAAAATACACCTTAAAATACTTGAAAGTGTGATTAAAACAAAAAAAAAAACTCAACTGTCATATAGCCTAGGCACCCATGCGCGGAGGTTAATTAGTTAGGGCTCTTTCACTACACTACTCCGGTGGTTCTCTGACTATTACACGGTTGTTGATGCGACTTATAATAACGTATCTAGATGGTCCGGAGATCGGTTTATGACATGGCATTCCCAGTAGGTCTAAGTTTTGTAAAAATTGAGTTTTTAGTCCAAACTGGTTCGAGTTGACTCAATAAAAGTCAAAAATATATTTTTTTTCAAACTTGTTCCGGTTAAAACCGGCTTTTTTGGGGGAAATAGATAGGGTTTGAATTGGGTTGATTTGAATTAAAAATAGAGTCAACTTCAGGTCATTCGGGTTAACAAATGTTAGAACCGTCTTCAATATATAAAGTTAGTAACAAAAAGTGAAAGTGAGGTCAATTTAAAACTACATGTGGGCCCGTTGTCAAAAAATATAGGCCCATTGATATACTTAATGTCAATGAAGTTATTTCTAGCCCATGATTGAGCATTGAAGCCTGTCCCTACTTAAGAGAGTGCTAAATGAAAACCTTAATGCATCACAAATAAAAAGTGACCATGAGCGGCCCAACTTCCTTCTATTTAGACCCAAGTCTAAGGCCCCATATTTTGAAGTTTACTTTATACGCTTAGCCCACTAAGCAAGCCCAAAACAATTGCAGGTCTACAAACAACCTAAAAAAGGGGTTTTAGGTTGGTCTAGGGGTTTTCTTACTTAATGTGTGTTTACTTTGGAGATATAGGTCTCAGGTTCGGAACTGATGGGTACAGACTGACCTTCCATTCGGGGAAACAGTTTTGCTTTCTAGTAACTAACTGAAGATTGAATCTAATTATGCTTTTAATCGATTGAATTTGTTATCGTTTTCTAGTAAATAATGTGTACCGATTAGAGTTGAATCGATTATCGCTCTGCTAGTTTCAATTGCTTGAATCGATTAAAGGCTTAACTGCTCACCCCACTACTTAATAGTGTTTTGAAACTGGATTGTTTTCATTACTGTTATTGCTAGAATCTTGATTCACCAAATGATTTTGTGTGTTGGCTTGATGCCTTGATTGTCTGTGTTGGTTGTGTTTATAACTTTAGGTCTTTAATTTTACTTTATCATACAAAAGCAGTCATTATGTAGAAAAGCTTGATTGTGTTTAGACCTTTAGTTTAATTATGTGTTGTTTGGTATATTAGTGTAATTAGATGGACTTGTTTACCAATATGTTCATAACATCCATCAAACATGTCAGGAGGTGTGAAACGTATGTTTGTTTGAGTTTATTCTGATATATAATATTAAAATCTCATAATTTGTAAAACAAATGAGGTTCCAACCATTGGAAGGGGATCCTGGGTAACACCCCTTAGAGCGGGCTTCAAGGAGCGGCACGACTCTCAGATTATCGCGATTGTTTATTTCAAATTCTCGACATGTATTGTCTTCTAGTTGAATGTGTTTAGAACTTTAGCTTCTCTTTAAATCATAATAAAAAGCTTGATTGTGTGTGTTAGTTGTTATTAAAACATCTTGCAAATGCAAAGTGTACAGAATTTGAAATAATAGAAAAAAGCGGTCCTGAATTGTTAGTATTTGAGTGTCGGTCCTGAGCAAGGATGAAGTGAAGGACAAACGTTTATAATAATGACACTTGAAAGAAAAAAAAAGCCTCTAAATTTTAATTTGCTTGTTCGCTCCTAAAGGTGCCTTAAGTATCAAATTTTTACTTGTTATTTTCATTTCAATAGTAGGGTAGCTTTTAAAAAATTACAAAGTTGTTCTTTTAAGGCAAACTGTACTTTGATCTGACTAATTTAAGTGAAATAATTGAATTCGTCACATACAATGTAATGCCTAATTTGAATCGTATATTATGACGAGCGCATGCGTGTAGGAAGGCCCACTACTACATAAGCGAAAAGACTCCGACTGCAAGCCAAGCCATAAGCTACTCGTTTATATTCTTGTTAGGATTGAATATAAATGAGGAATATACAGGTTGTAGTAGTTAGTCGGATGCTAAGATAGCAAGCTTATAAGTTGTATTAGCCTGCATAGATATTTTTTTGGCAAATAAGTCATATTTACATTTGTTTGATTGTTTAAAAACACAACGGTCTGATATATCACTATAAATTTATCATTTTGTTGAACATGCAAATTCAAAATAAAATACAAGAATAACACATGAAATATTCTTTCTAACGAGACATAATTCATACATTATCAAGGTATTTTAGATAGTTGTTTGTTGCGTATTTCTATATGAACTCTTCTTATTATTATATCGTCCAGTGGCGGATCTAGAATACAAGTTCAGGGGTAACGTAATTTTATTACCGTACATGCAGTGGTGGAGCCGGGAATTATTTCCTACGGAGTCACTACTTTTAATAACTAGCTTCTAACGAAACAACATAAAAAATTTTGGGTTGTTCGATTGAGTCAAGTCAGATCGGGTCGGAATATACGTAACTAATTTGCATTGTAAGAAAAACTTTCATTTTATAGTGTTCAGTATGCGTATTCATCTTTTGATGCTTTCTTTCACGGCAAAATGATTCATATTCTTTAAATTTCTAGTTTAAACAATAAGTGGAATCACTAAATTAAATATAAAATGTCGGTGATAAACAAAAAACCATATAAAAACATTCATAGTAGATTCATACACACTATACATCATTTATTTTTATTTTATTATCATTTACTTTTAAAATTGAGTTTTAATAAATTTTCATAGAAGTTTGAATATGAGTTGTACTCTCATCATTCTAACCGCATTCTTATAGTTTCGATACAAATTGTCAATGTTTTTAAACAAGAAACAACAAAAACATCAATTATTTTATTTTCTTTATTTTTTTATTTTTTTATTTTTTGTATAAAATAATAAATAAAATGTGTATGACCATTGAAAAAAAATTCTTTTGTTATGTTATATCCTAGTATTAAGCTCACTCGTGTTGTAATGGAAGACGTAGAACCATGCCAAGTAATATTAATGGAACACAAACCGCCAATGACCATCAACACTGAAGAAACCAATAAAAAGAAAAAAAAATAAATTGAATGAAAAGTAGACATAAAAATATTAAACAATATACTTACGCAAGCAAAAAACAAAACAAAAAGTAAATTGATATAGGACCAGTGCGTTATGACGTGACCGTTAAACAGGGAAAAATAATTGAAAAAAAGTTGAACCACACATACATGTTGCGGTATGTTAACTCATAAAATTTAGACCGAAACCTATAACAAAAATTTTGTCAAATTTGAAAAACACAGAGGTCTAAAGTTGAAAGTAGAAAAAAAAATTAAAGCTAATTTATAGAAGATGTAAATGTATTGGGTTAAAATAAAAAAATTTAAAGATTAAAAAAATGGGTACGTCACATAAAACACATAATACAATTTACAATGCATACAAATAATTAGTATATATATAATTTTTTTGGGCTTATTATTGTATTATGTTGGGTAATGGGTATTTCGGGTTTTTATGTTATTTGATAATGGGTATAGTTATTTACTTATTTATGTTTTTATAGAATGCATGTTTTTTCTATAAATTATTAGACTTTTATTTATAAAATTTAAATTTTTTTGTGAAGTGTTGAGTTTAATTTTTTATAAGGGTAACGTAATTTATTTTTAGAGGTAACGTAAAATCAAAACTCTTTTTATATTAAACCACAAAAAAATACACTACCTGTAACAGGTTGACGGATAGCAGATGCTACCCCTCAGTTACATATATGTCCGCCGTTGGTATCGTCAATCGTGTGACGTGCCAAGTAATTTTTATTATATACGAGTCACGTAATCCGTTAAAAACAAATATAAAACATTATCCAACGAATAATCTAAGAAGTAAAATGGTGTTTTGACCACTAAACGATAAACAATCTAACATGGTGCAAAAAATAGTGCTTACGTCTTCCCAAACGTCAGTACAGGAACAGACCAACGGTCGTAACATTGTGGAATAAAATTAAAAAATAAATTATAACGAGTGTTGATTTTTTGTATAAAAAATGTTTTTTATTCGCTCAAGAATACTCCTATTATCTAGAAAAGTTGAAATTAATTCCAAATAAAATAAATAAATAATAGTAAATTGATTTTAAAAATTATATATTTATATCTAAGCACAAGATAAAGTTATGAGTTAAAAATGAAATTAATGTGAAGATGAGTATTAGAAAATTGTAAATTGCATCGGGTCCATCCGGTCCACCAAAAGCTTTTGGTCTTAAGATCACAAGTTTAAATCTACTATAGTTTAAAAATTGTGCTCGTGTTAATAGGGGTTACCAATGAGCTCTTCATACATATGCAAGTTCGGGGGTTTTACAAGCTAGTCGTTTTCCTCCTTGAATGGATTGGTGTCATTCTCGAGCGTCAAACTAGCGATTGACGGTTGAAATATCGTCTGATTTATGGACATACATGGGTTATGTAGAGGCATGTCACTGAGCCCGAATTGTCATCGCATTTCTAAAAATTTATCAAATTTGAATTTTAAATTAATAAATATACATATTATTACCAGTATGATTTTGAATAAATTTATATTAATAATTATATAAAATTAAGAAGTCATAATGGTAATATCAGAAACAAGAAAAACATATGTATTATTATATTATTATTGTTAAAAATTCTAACATAAAAAAATTTGTTTCTAAGACTAATTATAAATCTATAACATCTAATAAAATAAGGTTTTTTGTCACTTGGCATGTAACATCTCGTATTTTTCGTTAAGTGAAAATTAACTTTGCTAAGTTATTGTAAGGACCATTTATGTCAATTATGAAACTTTGAGGGCTTGTTATGCATGTTGTGTTAAATTGGGAGTTAATAAATTAATTTGCTTAACATTGATAATAATGATAATAATATTGTTATAATAATAATAATACTAATAATAATAATTAGAGTAATAGTATTAATAATAATAATAATAACTGTCAATTATAATGTTAATAACAATACCAATTATACTAATAATAATTAATAATAGTAATAATGATAATTTTAATAGCTTAAAATTTATAAATTTAGTTAAACTATAAACCTAAATTAAGTTGAGGGGTTGTTTTGACAATTTATAAATTCGAAATGAATGTTTTGTGCATAAAATAATAAAAAACAAAACTACAGGGGTTAAATGTGTTAATTATTAAAAAACCCAAACCCCCCACCCTTATTTTTCCCCGATTTTCCGGCCAATCGTCGGCCAACTCTCTGGCGACGCTCCGGCCGCCGTAACCCCTCAAAATCCGACGATTCTACAACCCGAAACCGGTCCTAAAACCTTTGAACAACCGTTTCGATCATGTAAGTGTTAAATAAACACATTTAAATGTCGGTTATGAAGCCAAAACGAGAGGTTAACCGTAGCATTAAATCTCCAAGCCGTTCGAGCATTAACACTTCATAATAATCTAATTAAACCAACTTAAACGATCACCTATCAATCCCTAAACGATTACAATCCTCAATTTCATCTGAAACAAGTTCCAACATCGAATTCGAACTCTCATTCTTCACGGTTCTGCAACTCTATCGAAACCCAAACTCTAAACAAGTTTAACTGGAATTAACAAGGGGCTTCATATCCGGATCATCATTTGAAGCTATCTGCAAGTTTAATTGGGTTATCATTGGGGATTTCTCATCCATTGAGTACTACGACTGCGACTTGTTCTTCGATTGGGATCGCCTTCAATTTGAACCTATTCGGGTAAGTTACATACGTGGATATGCTCGATTAAGCATGGGAAACAAAAGCCCCATAACTAATTTGGTTATCATCATCGTTTAGATGATCAATTTGGTTCGAATCTAAACTAGGGTTCATCCAATTTGGGGGTTTTGCTTGGGTTATGTTTATAAGGTATTAAAATGAAGATAAACCGCGGCTAAGGCCTTTGGTTTACTGGTTGTTGGCGTGGAGTGTGGACTTGAGGTCCCGGGTTCGAACCCGGGGACCCTCAATCCACTCCTTTTGTTTTTCTTCACAAATTTAAATATATAAAAGCTTATGTAAATTATAAAAAAAATAAATTTATAAACTTTGTGTATTTTTAAATCACTTTATTAATTTTTATAAATTTATTTCCTGAATAATTTTAGCATCTTATAAAACAATGATGGTATTTAGTTTATATAAAATAGATTTAAAACTTTACATTATTTTTACTCAAACATTGTTTGAATTCTATGTTTAAAACATTAGTATGTAAAAAAATTAATAATTATTATTATTATAAAAGATTGTTTAAACTGATATTCAACCTTATTCCCCGTAAGTATTTTCATTGCTTCATAATAAAACGCTCAACTATTATATTTTATTTTCATGGAATAAAAAATAAAATCAACTAAATCATTTTAATGAATTTAATTGTTGAAACCCCCAAATATTAATTTAAACCCTAGCTCCCGTTGAATCGTTAAACTCGTTAGTAAATTTAAATCTTGTAACTATATATATTTAGGTGCCTAGTGACGACTTATCTTGGAGCAACGTTTATTATCAATCTTACTAATCTTCATTCTTATACTTGGTGCCATGTGAGTTTTCCGTGCCCCTTTTTACTTTATTTCACACTATTTTGGGGTCAAACATGATACTTATACCTCATACACTTATAAACGTTTGAGTCTTGTAAAGCACTTGCAATTCACCTTTATATTTTGACATGGTTATTTGTGTGTTGTGAGTGATTATATGAGATACATAGTTTGTTTGCAATCATTAACTATTGCTAGCCTGGCGACGTCTTAGATCTTTGGGCCTGACAAGCCTATTTGGTGCTAAAGTCGAGGTATTGCCGACTCCTGATGACGTATGCTTGTTCATCATGGGAACCAAATACACTTAGCCAATCTTTTATACTTGTAATCAAGTCGAGGTTTGGTTGTAACGATATGTGTTCTATAACCTTACTTGCTTATGATCTATGACATGAATTGCTACTTGTAACTTTATCATATTATGTATGAAAACCTTGGAAACTCACAAACTATTTATAGTTGACCCTTTTATTTTTATCATGTTTCAGGAAATCCTCAAGTTTAAAGTGGACCTTTGAAGCTTGCAATAAAAGTAGGACTTGGACCTAGTTTAATAAATTAAAATGATATGTCATGTTTTGATTTATGTTTGAACTTATTTCATGTTTCATACTTATGTTTGTATTTTCCTTTTGAAACTTATAATTTTAATATTTACATTTAATTATAGCGTTATGTGGTTGTGAACAATCTTAACCCTCACATCTCGACGTTTCCGCCGTCAAGGTTGGGGTGTGACATGGCATTCTCTTATCCTATTTTTTCACTTATCCTTATTTTAGACATTCACACATCAATTCCCATTCCAAAAGAATATTATAATAATTTAAATACTCATGCAAATTTATCTCTCTTATTATAAAAGAATTTTATTAATTGCTATATTTATCTTTTTTATCTAAATTTTTAAAAGCAAACTATCTTTTTTTTATATAGATTTCATTAAGAAAATTAGAATATCACATCTTTTAATTAAAATCTAAATAATAAAAATATTAAAATTTTATATAATATGAAATTTGCTAAAACACTAAACCTTTTTAAAAAAATATTTTAAATTGTTTTGTTTTTAAACAAAGTTATAAACATGTGAAATATTTTAAAAGTTGTGTTACTAAAATAACCAAAATCATTACAAAACAACGTTTTAAAAAAATATTATTTTTATAAAAAATATCTTTTAAAAAACTTAAAATGAATATTAAAAAATAAACTATTTAGATAAGAGAGTTAATAATAGTATAATTATTTTATTTCTTGAACTATTACGTATATATAACTTTAATTATATTTAAAAAATTATACTATAACTTTAATTGTTTTATTTCTAACTATAATTTGTTTAATTAATAGTTTTTAGCATATTCATCTATCTACAAAAAAGACTAATATAAGCGTGAAACAATTGTAAGACTCATTATACTTATTTTCTTATTTATCTATATTATTAATAATGTTATTGAATACTAATATATTACCGTACCATATTCAAAAAAAATGTATATTTAATAATTAAAAACCTATTTTTTATTAAAAACACATTTTTTGAAAACCAAAAAATTATAACATACATAATACAATAAACCTTTTTTATCATTTTTCTAAAAACAAAATATTTAAAAATCACATTTTTTATAAAACAAAAGTTAAAAAAATTACATAATTGTTTATTTAATTAAAGTAGCTATTTGTATGTAATTATAATCATATTTTATTTTTAAACATTATTTTATGATGCATAAATTTTAGCACTGATTATTTAGTATTTTATTTATTAAATACGTGTAATACACGAGAATTATCTAGTATAAAAATAAAATAGTAAAAAAATAGAAAATAAAGTGTGGGAGGAAGTCGACCTTCACCTCCCATGTAGACCTCCAATCCTCCATGCCCAATCACTTAGCCGAAAATCTTTTTTGATTGACCTGAAAAAAATTAATAAACGTCAATTCTTAAATCGGCATATTAAGGGGGCTGTTTGTTTTTGAGCTGGCCCGGCTGACCGGCTGACTCGATCAGATGATCAAACTGTTTGATTTCGGCTTCGAGCCTGGCTGACTGGGTCTCCAGTGCTGATCCAGACCTTGAAAAAAAATGTGCTGATCGGTTGACCCGCAGGTCGCGTCCCCCTCGCGACCCGCAGGCCGCCACCCCCTCCGACCCCAGGCCTTCGCCCCCTTGCGGTGGTGGTTCCGACCGGTGGTGTGACTCCGGTGGGTTTTGTTACTTAAATATTGAATCGTTTTGGTTCCAGTCAGATACTGAATCAAACAACAAAGTTTCAGTTAGATGCATACCCAGTCAGAAATTCTAACTGGGTCAGCTTCTGACTCGGTCAGATCTTACCCAGTCAGTGTAATCAATCAACCCTTAAGTTATTAACCTATCGACATCAAATGGACAGATCAATAACTTCGTTTTAAAATTTGAATATTGAATTTCTAGGAAATATGAGGGAAAATATTTTTAGGGATGGGAACATATTAGTTGTTACTAGTAAACTTACGAGACATCAATATTTGTTAATATTCTGTTAACTAATAAGACCGGATAAATTGTAATAAAACTGAACATGTAGATTTTAAAAAGTTATGATGAAAAACAAGTAAAAGAAAGATTTGAACCTAAGATTTTCTGATTCTAATTATTTCTTATATATGAATTTTTAAATATTCATTATTTTTGTTTCACTATTGATTAAGGATATGTATCATACAAAATATTCATAAAAACTAATGGTTTTAAATACCTAATTAATTCCAACCATATATCATATATCATATGGGTTAATAATATATGAATTTTCTTTTGACACTAGCTACCGGAAATATGTTTTGTGTTTAATTCATATAAAGGACGTTCCACATAAATTTAAATACAATATCTTTTATTCGTCATGGGAATATAAAAATAAATAAATAAATAATGCTACTAATAGAAAATCGAATTAAGGAAAACGAGGAAACCCTAGATTTAGAACCATCTTTTTGTTTTCTTCTATTTAATTATGTGTGCATTCTTCGTGTCCTTTGCATATCTTATTATTATCACATATGAAATGTCTTTTCCTCCACTTGTTATTTCTGCATATGCTGTAACATCTGGGTCATCTTTACCATGCATTATAAAGGTTATATTATGTAGTACGAAATACATGACATTCATATAAATACAAGTGTTTACACACTAGAAGAAAAGTAAATGTTCACTTTCATCTTTACGCAAAACAAAAAAAATCAATATTTGGAAAAATATATCTATGACGACCATCGTTAGCGACGACATTTTGTCGCCGTCGAGATAAGTCACTTATAGCAAAAACTTTAGGGAACCCTATGGCGACGCACGACTAGTTGTCGCGAAAGGTGGCTTATAGATAGAACATAATGTTGTCACGATAGGGTTGGTGACCATAGGCGTTAATTCTTGTAGTGACATGTAAATGTTTTAACATTCATGTCACGTTAATCTACATTTTATAGAGGTTAAAACAAAATAGTATATAGTAGTCATGCACAAATCGGGTTTTGGGCTGGACCCGGAACCGATTCAAACCAGGTTCGGTCCAGTCGGTTTTTTTGTACCCGGGTATTGGTGAACCCGGGTACGAACCCGGGTCGGGTTCACTTGCGGGAAAACCTTACCCGTCATACCTGGGTAGAGTCGGGTCGGGTCCGGAACCAGGTCCAATACCGGGTTTAGTTTTTTTTTCTAATTTTCTTTTTTTTTTCCAATACCGGGTTCAATATCGGATCCAAAACCGAGTTCACTTCGTGTTTAGGCCGGGTCGGGTTCGGGTCAGGTCCGAGTATGGTCGGGTTTTAGAAATTCAAAAAAAAACCAAACCGGGTTGAAACCGCCGGTTTATTCCAGGTACGAACGGGGTACACCCGGTACCGGGTTGTACCCGGACCCGGGTCCGGTCGGGTCCGCACCCGGTTTTTTTGTGCAAGTCTAGTATATAGACCGTGACATTCATACAACATAACATAACGTTTAAAGTTATTTTCACAAACATTTATGTGTTATAACACGTTTATTAGTATTCTCTTTTGGTAAATAGGTTGTTTCCCAATGGCTCTCAATATACAATGTTCTATGTTAGTATCTTGTGTATTGCACGCGTTAAATAAATAAAATATTAAATAATGGTAATATAAATTTATAAATTATAAAACCGTATTTTAATATAAAATATGATTTAAAGTATGTATAAACAGCTACTAACTAAATAAACAATAACATCCTTAAACTTTAAATTATTTTGTTGTTTTGATAAGATTGTTTTTAGGAAATTTCACCTTTTATAATCTTTTATAAGAAGAATGATTTATATATTTTGTTTTGAAAATTTTTAGTGTTTATAAAATTTCATATTGTATAAAAAATTAATTATTTTTATTTTTAATAAAAATGTATTATTTTAAATTTCTTTATAAGATCTATTTCAAAAAAAAAGATTGCTTGAATTTGAAAATTCTAGATGAGAGAGAAAGTAGTTAATTAAATTGATTTTTAATAAGCAAAGACAAATTATTACAAATGTTTAATGACTATATATCTTATTGGATGAAAGAATGATGTGAGAATGTCTAAAAAAATAACATGTGTTAGTCTTAAACTTTTTTTATTATATTGTATAGATATATAGATATATGCATCCATGTATGTACATAATTATTGGAGTGTCTGAGTCTCTGAGAACTCCTGACTTATTTATGATACTACTAAACTTGTTTAATAAAAATCATACTATGTATTTTTTATGTTTTTAAAAATAACTAAAATTAAAAGACTAGACTATATCATTTATCTTTCTTGGTCCGTAAAACATATAAAAAAAATTTTAGACGTGAGATAAAAGTAGTTAAACAAGTTGTTTTCATGTTTCATACTGTGTTAATTGTGTTATCTCTAATCGGCCTATTAAACACAATAAAAATATTTTGTCAGTCTTACTAAATATGCCCATACGCATGTATGCGTGGAGTGGATGTGTGCATGTAAGCATGTAAGCTTGTAATACGGTGAAAACCATCCTTTTTACCCATGAGAAAATAAAAACAAAAAAAGGATACGTATGAGAAAATTATAATTTTCATATAAGAACTACTGAAAATACAAATAAAGTTAATATCATAAAAGATTTCATCAAAGTTTATAAAGGGAGATGATATACGAACAAATGTATACTCCTATCACTTAATTAAAAGTCAAACACAAATTTTGACGACTAGGTTTTAATCACAACACATGTAATTACAAAATTTTCGATCATGCGACCAAAGTCGCTGCTAATACTTGTGGTAATGGCTGCTAATGCTTTTAGCGACGACCTGTCTCTCCTAATACTTTTAGCGGCGACCTGTCTCCCCTAATACTTTTAGCGGCGACCTGTCTCCCCTAATATTTTTAGCGGCGACCTGTCACCCCTAATACTTTTAGGGGCGACATGTCACCCCTAATACTTTTAGCGGCAACATGTCACCGCTAATAAGTCACCGCTATTAATTTGTTGCAGATGATTAAATTATCACCGCTAATAAATCGCCTCTATTGGTTACGTACGATAAAATTGAGACCGTTAGATCTACTACACGATCAATAGCCAGATCTAATTGAATAAATTGGAAACGGATCAGTTATCAATAACGGCGAGATTTCGTCTTAGTGCCGTTTCTTGTAATGTGTACAGCTCAATTCCGATCTAATCATCTGATCTGATTTAATTTACAAAATATCAATAAAAGGCGAATAAAACTAATAGAGGTAAACTAAAAAGTACTGTAAAATCAATTCCGGACAGCTACGTACATTTTTACCATGGTTCTAATTGGATCAATATAATTATTTTCATTTTTTTCTTTATAGTTATAAATATTCACCATGACTTTATCGTAGACCAATTATTTTTCCAAGTTTTTGATACTCTATTAGTGTGCATGTTAATTTTTTAAAATGGAATTGAAGTATTATATTCTTATCGTGCCTTGATTTTATATATAAAAAACGTACGTTATATTATTAAAATATGACTAAATAATCATAAAAAAGTAGAACGTTTGATAATGAATAAAGGGGATATTAAATATATGACACGATTTATATACTGAGTATTGATGTGCAACTTATAAATTGGATTTATAGAAAAATGTAAGAATGTCTTTGTCAAATGAATTTATTATTGAGAAAATACCATTGTTCAGATTCTGCATAATGTAGATTAAATTTGTTGTAATTTAATAAGCGTGTGAGTATTCGTTTTAAAAAAAATACATTTATTATTAATTTTTATTTTTCTCTCATTTGTAAAAGTGATTGCGGAGGGAGGTAAAAATACTACATTTCATTATGCATTTCTAATTAACAAAGATTTGGGATGCAAATTTAATTTTTCTACCTCAAAACTAGTTATTATATATTTGTATTATATAAATTATATAATATATTGTATTCTACAATACAATTGTACAATAAATGTACAACAATAATTGCCGCTAGTTGCTTAACAAAAAGATTTCATGACGTTTGAGACATGCAACAAAATATATTAAGGTTTATATGGTGTAATTAAAGGGTTCATTTAGTTTGATGTAGCTGAATTAAGTTACCCTGTTTATATCATATCATGGCTTGAGATTCAGATGATTTAATGTTAATGTGTATCATTATAGGGTTCTTGTTTAGTTGTTTTCCAACCATGTAAATATTATGAATGTGGTTATGTGATCACTGGCAATTTTACACAATCCTTTGTAAAGAGAAATGTGAAATAAACAACTAGTAGATTACATACCACCCTAATATTCAACATATATTTTATTTTGTTAAAATAATTTATCTGTATCTTGAACTTTTATAAATAGCACCATAATCACAGATAAGTATACATGTATCCATTTGGTTTCACCTTTAATCATTTATTGATTATAACATATCATAGATTATGTATCTAATGACTAATGGTACTAAGGTAGTGTCTCTCCCAAATGGTTTAAAGCTCACGTCTTATACTGAATAAATGTTGTAGAATTATAAGTAGTTTGTTGTGTGTGATATTTTGATGGTGTGCCATAGAGTAGTAGTTCATGAGACATCAACATCTAAAATTAAACTAGATTTGTTGACATTGATAACAATTACTAGATAATATAAGAGGATAAACAAACTCAAGATTTGGTTAATATTAACGATGAATATTTTGATTTTTTATTTCAAAATTCATCACCTTCAGTTTGTTTGTTTTGTAAAAACTTCAGAAACGTTGATTTTTCTAGAATCTTCATGTGCTTTATGTCATCCATTGTCATTTTTACCCTCTCACAAGTCACAATGATATTCGTTAGAAGATGTAGATCATACATCACCAACTTTGACCGTAAGAAATTCAAAACACTAGTATTATACATGACATCCATAACTAGAAACTATTCTCATTTAATACGATGCAGACAATGTTTAACCACATGACAATCTAAGTCGATTCCAAAATTTTTATATTGATGCTTTTTCATGTAAATTAATGTAAAATCATCGTCATCTATCACACAATTGATCCCGTAAAAGATTCATGCTTTTCTTGAATGACAATGTTATAAGATTTAAGTCTTGAAACACTTATTATAACACTTAAGTTATTATTTGAACTTGTAACCTAAAACAAGACACCCATAATTCGTGTTTCTATTTCACCATTTTCATACCTGTTATCGGAACACACCCTTAAGTCTTAACTACTTAAAATTACTTTTTAAAACAATTAATATCAATATTTTTTTAAAAAAAATTAACCACTAAAGTCGTACAATGTTATCTTTTTCAAAAAGAAAAAATAAAATACAACGGATCAAATATTCTATCTAAGGTTTAAAAGTCTATCACATCTTCTGACATTGCAATCCAACAATTGTCATAATTAATTCTTCTTGATGAGGTAAAGAAGTTCCATTTGACTTCTCATTGCCTATTTGTTTAGCTAATATAATTTACATAGCAGCATTCACAACTCAATGACTAGTTGTTTCATTCCCTCTTATAATTCTATTGTTCAATTAAAAACCATTATTTTTTTAATCTTTATATAACTTTTTACATCTCATTTTTTGTATATATCTCTATATAATTAAATCATATATCTTTATTCTTTTTTTAATTATTTTTTTCTCTTTTACTCACAAATACTCAATGAAAAAAATACAAAAAATAATATAGATATTCATAGTAAGCCCTCAATATAGGGAATATGTTTGATTTTCCTTTAAAAAAATAAGAATGCTGTATGGGAATGGAAAATAGGATGAAATGAAATATTAGAGTATTCACATCTTATCCTTTATCTTATCTTTTAGATGAGTTTATTAAAATATGGGGAAGTGATGAGTTGGGAATCCTTTTAAGTTAATATGCCAAATGACTTATAGATTAATGAAATTAAGGTGTTTAATAAGATGTTTTTATCGTGAGATTAATGGTACAAATCTTATAGTGAACATGTGGTGTTAAAAAAACATTAAATTGAAGTATATTTTACTTAATATATTTTACATTTATGTGTTGAGTTTAGTTAATATCACACACGATGTATTTAAGATATATATGTTGAAACCACCTTACAAAAATAATAATGAAATGACAAATACATCATAGTTTTTTATACTAAATACTTAGTTTATATGATCGATTAGTACATGAGTTTAATCATATCTATGCTAGGTTCCGGTACAAAGTGTCAAAGGGAAACATTGGTGCGAAGACTTACAAAATTCTAGACCAGTCACACAACACGTGTTCATAATAATAATAATAATGCACAATCATATACATCGTTACGTATGATATATATAAATACGTATATTACAGCAAAACATTTTTAAGAAAACATTTTAATAATATAACAATACCCTGCTCACATCTTCTTATTTTAATAAAAGGGTAAATGGGTGTGTTACTTGTCACCATCATATTCATTCTCATCAAATTTTTCCCGCTTCTCTCTCCTATTAAATAACATATTAATTACTAATAATATTATCTATTTATTTTTACATTATAATTATAATTAGCTCTTTAATAAAATAAGAAAGATATATTTTTTATTAACACTATTTCTATAGAGATAGTTATTTATAAAATGATTTTTTTAAAATAAATAAATCTATTTTTATGTAATATTTCAAAATTGGTTTTTTAAAGTAATTTTTATTAAACAAAAATAATTAAAATAAGGAGTTATAGTAAGAAAAATTTTTAAAAATGAAAAACTTTTAAAACGTCATTTTAAAACAAAATGTTTAATTTGTCTTTGAAAAAAATAAAAAATAAAATAAAATTTTCATATTATTTTTTTATTACTTATAGTTGTTATTCATACATAATGTCAATCATATAATGTCTTAGTTTATTATTTTATAATTAATAGTTTTTATTTTATTTATATTTTATTTATTTAACACGTGTAATACACGGGATTACTAAAGCTAGTTAAAGATAAAAGTATTCGACTTTTTGACAGATACTTATTTTAAAATAATAAGGTATATAAACATGCTTTTAACATGTAATCGATGGAACTAAATTGAAAGTAAAGATAGAATGATGAATTATTTTTCTTTATTTTTTTCGTTTTTCAAGTTGATTACGAAATTGTATCACCTATATTTTACTCACTG
Organism: Flaveria trinervia; assembly: GCA_025506515.1. Classification (NCBI taxonomy): domain Eukaryota; kingdom Viridiplantae; phylum Streptophyta; class Magnoliopsida; order Asterales; family Asteraceae; genus Flaveria; species Flaveria trinervia. Next base: position 77,457,144 of record CM046453.1, read on the forward strand.
ATTTGTCCTAATCACCGTACGTATATTCGAAAAGATCTATAAAATTTTATAATAATAAGAGTGTCCATAATAAGAAAATAATAATAATAATAATAATAATAATATAATAATAATAATAATAATAATAATAATAATAATAATAAACACCTCACACTTTTCATGTATATAATAACGTTTTCTTGTACAATTTAAATCTAAGCCCCCTTTTTAAATTCAAATAATAATAACAATAACAATAACAATAATTGTAGCAATAATAATAAAAAAATAAATAATAAAAACGAATTTACCGGACTCGGTTAGCATCGTATGGAACGCTCGGCTATGAACGTCGTAGTCAACGACTGACTTATGAACTAACGACCCAAAATGTTTACCCAGTAAAAAAACAACCCGAGTCTCCTTTAATAAACCCAACTAAACAAATAATTAATAATAAAAATAATAATAACTATTAATTCCATCACCTTTATAAACGCCTTTCTTCCTCACATATCTTCTTCTCCCATCACAACCGCACTTCAACAAATTTTTCTCTATTTCCTCTTTTATCTCTCCAAAAATGAACACTTTTGCTTCAGGTTTCCCCTACAACTCATCATTTTCAACAAACAATTACTCTCATCTTACTTACAGCAACCACAATCACAACAATGATCATGAACAGTTGGATCAAGATGACCATGATGGGACCCGCGGTTTGATCAGAAAGCACCCGAGTTGCTGTTCGGATGAAGGGGCGATGGATTCGGCATCTGGGTCCAGTCGGGTTCACGGTAAGAAAAAGGTTCGAAAGCCTAAGTGTGCGTTTCAGACCAGAAGTCAAGTTGATATTCTTGATGATGGTTATAGATGGAGGAAGTATGGTCAGAAAGCTGTGAAGAACAACAAATTCCCAAGGTTTGATTTTGAATCAATTGAAGTTGTTAATTGTATGTTTGATAATAATTTCGTAGTTTTTAGATGTTTGGATGTTTCTTAACTCGACGTTTAAATGTTTTTTTTAGTTGACTGAAGGGTGGTAATTCTCAATCTGTTTATTGTACGATTAAACATGTTTAATAAAAAATATTTTTTTATTTTTAAAATAATTAAAATCAAAATGCTAGACTCTATTATTTAATATTTTTGATTCATAAAAACCTCTAAAATTTTTTAGGCATAATATATATGTTTGATATGTGAGTTCCATGTATCATCTTTAACTTGTTAAAATGATAAAGATCTGTTTTACAAGCTCTGTTAGTAATAATAATAAGTTGTTGTAACGGGTAAAACTAAAAGTCCGAATGAGGTTTTTGAGGTGATTATTGCCATTCAATAATCATTGTAATCATTTACAAATAATAACTTGTTAATCGGATTTGATACTCAAATTTCTATTTACTTTTGTTTTTCAAATGCAATATGTATGGATTAACTTTTATTAAGTAAGTTAAAAAACTTATTCTTGGCACCCAAAAATCTTGAGTGTTGGTAGAATTTAAATCCGACCGAATTTAGGAATTCGATTTTAAAAATTTTGAATTTGTGATTTTCAAATTAATGTGTCTAAATATGCAATTCAAAAAAATCAAATTCATATTCACTTTAAAAATCGAAATCAAAATTAAAATAATTAGAAAGTTGATCCAATAAAAACCTCTAAAATTTCTGAAGTTTAGTAATATGGGCACGCTCTTGATTCAACAAATGTTATTTGTTTTGTATTATTGCTATTATTAAGAGTTGTGTATCACATTGGATGTAGGAGCTATTATCGATGTACGTATGAAGGATGTAATGTGAAGAAACAGGTTCAAAGGTTATCAGAAGACGAGGGTGTCGTTGAGACGACTTATGAAGGGACACATATACACCCAATTGAGAAACCGAATGATAACTTTGAGCATCTTTTGACTCAAATGCAGATCTATTCTTCTTGCTGATAGAAAATATAGGAAAAAAATAAAGCCTAAAAAAGTCGCTAATTAGATGACTAATTTCACATTGTTTTGATTATTGTAGTGCTTTGTGTTTGTTTAAGTTGCTTAAACTTACATCTTTATTTAATTAATCAAAATATCACTTTAATTGACTAAAACCTACCCACCCAATCAATCTTGAAATCTGATAGGCTCTAATTCTATTATTAGCTTTTTTATGCATTTTATGTTCAAGTTAATGATGCATTGTATTTATATGTATATCATCCTCTTTAATCACACGATGTCGTTTTACTAGCTAAAATACAAAATTGTGTTAGTTTATAGTAAGACCAAGAAAAAACTTTTGAAAATTCAGTGTGTACATACAATCACTCTAAAATATAAGCTCATTTCAAACATAAGGATCTAAAGAAAATTTGTGCTTAATTCTTGTCACCATTCAAATAACTATATAATTTATCAGAAAATTATCATTACGAGCTTGGTAGATTTGTTTGGTTGAACATCATTTAAACAAATCATTCGATAAACTTATTTTAGCTCATAGCTGATTGTGAGAATTGAGCTTTAAGTATATACATATGATGTATGTCTAAAAGTTTTTTTATATCAAAGGATTTGTTAAGGAAAAAATGATCTCAAATAGTTTGTGACTTGAAGTTTGTTTAAATTTTCAAGATGAGCTTAGCTGTCACATATAAATTTCAAGCCAAGGTGAGCTTGATCACTTGTTTAGTTCGCTAAAACTTAGTAAGCCTATCATAAAGCTTTAACTTGTATTGGTAAAAGCCAATTTTTTTATATACATCTATCCAAATGTACAAAAGAATACTATTATTTGTTTTTATTCCTCTTCATATATGCAATAAGTACAAAAGCATTAACATTTAAATAAATATACATGTTAGCCTTATCTTTATTTGAGCCGAGTTTGAGCTTAAATTTCAACTCGTTAAGAGTTTTCAAGCCAGACCAAAATTCAAGACCGGCTCCATAATTTTATTAGTGATGCATTGGGTTTTGAGTCTCTCAAAATAAATGGTTCCCATTTAAATTTAACATATACATATATATATATATATAGGGGAGGGTTCTAGAGAAAACCTCATCTTACTAGAAAACTAAAAAAACCACTAATCCACCATTGATTTATGTAATCTACGGTGGAGATCAAACAATAACAAAAGTGTAAATAAAAAATGATTAGAGAATCTTCTTAATATAATAAAAGTGTAACTATAGATGCCATATGACATAAAATGGTAACTAGAGATGCCACATGACAACACCACATTCACTCTTAACAAAATTTTTCCGCTTCTCTCTCCTATTAAATAACTCAATTAATTACTAATTATATTATTTAATTCTATTTTTGATTATAAGCTATTTTTAAAAAAATATTAAAAAATAGATCTTTTTTTAATGTTTATTTCTAGAGAAACAAATTTTTATAAAAAAGATATTTTTTAGTACGTACATCATACTTTTTTTAAAACATGAAATATTATAAAAATGTCATTTTTTAAATATGTTTTGTTTTGAAACGACATGTTGTATTTATTTTTTAGAAAAAACAAAGAAAGATAAACACAAAATTTTAAAAAGTTGATATCATTATTTTATTACTTATAGTACTTACTCGTACATAAATTAAATAATATATTATTTAATAATTATAAACTTTATTCTATTTAAAATTTTATTTATTCAACCCGTGCAATACAGGGTTCACTAAAGCTAGTATAATTATAAGATTGTAAGGGTATATTTGACCAAACACATATTCAAATATATGTAAATCTTCATTTTGATTAATGAGATTCCTAAATTTACTCATTCTCTCTCATCTCTCTTAATTTTAGTCAAATAAAATTGAAAACTTAAGATAAAAAAATAAATAAATAAACAACCAAAACATACAAAGAAAATTATTTGGTACATACGTTTTCTGGTTGAATAAATAGAGGAAGATATGGTGTTACAAATATAACTATATAAAAATTCACTTTGTGAATATGCTACGTATATGGTATATATAAAATATTTCAAAATTTTAAAATAGTTTATCATAAAATAAGAATATGATCAAAATTGATGAAAAAATCACTTAATACATTAATAAAAATATATGAAACTACAGAATTACATATACGTAACAACATAGCTACGTATACGTAACAAAACAACTACGTATACGTAACGACATAGCTACGTATATGTAACTGCAGAGTTACGTATATGTACCTGCAGAGTTACGTATATGTACCTGCAGAGTTACGTATATGTACCTGCAGAGTTACGTATATGTATCTGCAGAGTTACGTATATGTAACTGTAAAGTTATATACATAAAAGTAATTATAATAAAACTACATATATTTTGTGATGTTCATCGTGTTCTACAAGTCTGAAACCAATCATTTTGATGATTGCTCAACACATCACCATCTTCGAGTTAAAATTCTTCAACCATCAAGTTCATATATATCATTCTTGTTCGTCGAGAGAGTGAAACCAGCCCACCTTTTACATTTTCTATTCTGTATCACATTTGTGTGTCGATGTCTAGATACATTAACAATTTATAATACAATTTTGGGTTTTAAGACTAAAAATATCCAAAAAACCTATAGAATTTTAAAAGCTCACATATAATGTATATAATGATAAAAAACCACGTATGCCCTAATTCTAACCTTGAGAATATCAAAAACACTATGAGGAGGACTAAATCTTTCCAATTATTACTATTTTTTCTTTGAAAATTTGAAAGAAACAAAGAAGATTGTAGTTATTAAAAACATAATAAAAAAAATTATAATAATTGTTATCATCATCATCTTGTATTCGTCTTCTACTTGAAACCTTGTTATTTTTCAGATCGAAATTTTCAATCGGATGTTTTCAAGTCATCAATTCTAGTTTTAATGAATTGATTTCAAAAATTAATAGTTAACACTAGAATGATTATGGGCGATATTTAAGGAAGTTTAAATATAATAAGATAATTACCCAATTTAATAACGTGATAAATTTACGTAATTAACCTCCAAATGTTAAAAATTATATTTAAAATAAAGAATATTTGATTGGCTAGAGTTAGTTTCTTAGTTTTCTTATAAGTATATACATACATATATATATATATATATATATATATATATATGTATTTGGGCCTACACTTTAATTTTTTTAAAAACCACTATGGCAATTGATTATGAATCGGGAGTCTTCATAATTGAAAATTTAAACGGCATAACTATTTTGGCCATTAAAAATTAATTTTTAGAAGGATTTGATTATGAATATTTAATTAACAAACTTGCATCTATAAAACTAGAAAAATAAATTTAATCTAAACGTCTATACATAAACAATATATAATTAGAAAAATAACTCCACCAACTACAAACCTTTTAGTTTATTAACGTCGGTTCTAATCCTGGAGAAAACAAAATGGTTTAAATAATTCTTTCTCAAAAAGCTTGTGTTTTTTTTATCTCGATTGGAACCTAAAAAATATTAAGTTTGCCCTGCCAAAATTCGTTTGGTTTTGAATTCAACCTTGACATGAACCTGAAATATGGGTGATATCATTATGCATGTCAAATTTACACATGTTAGTTGGTAATAAATGAAAACAATTTGATACCAACAATAAGTATTGTTTTTTTCAATGGATGGTTGGTGTCACAATCGAAACAAGTCTAATAAAACTGTCTTTCTTAAATTTACCATATATGTCGCATCATACTGATTGAGGATGTATATTAGTGTGTTTTGATATGGGAAAATGGTTTATATTGTTCTATTTATTTTTGGCATCTGGCTAACATTCATGAATCTTTTGTTGTGTCTTCGATTTTCTGTTGTTGATTCATATTTGTTCTATTTTTGGATTTAATAATAAAATAATAGTCATGTTTAATATCATTTTAATAAAGTCACTTACATATTTTATAACTTATAAAAACAATAAAGCTTATTATTTGTTTATTGTTATAACTTTTTTTTAAATATTTTTCTAATTAAGTGACTTAAATAGAACATATGTGAAAATTAGTTACTATGTAATGATTTTTTTTCAATCCGCTTAAACGGAAAAAAAAAGTTGAAACTAGGTTATTATTTAGTTTTTTTCTTCTTTACAATTACCTTATTCTTTAGGCTCAACTTGTAATATAAATTAGTACTTCGTGAAAATCATGCTGATTGTTTAGGATTATACAAAGAATGAGTGCTATACTAAGAAAACGTATGAATCACAAACTTGTTTAAGATTTTTTTTAATCCAACCATCAAAATATGTTTTTAATTAATTCATAATTTCTATACCATGAGACAAAACATGATAATGTTTTTTTAAGACGGATGTGTATACTACAACACTTGGGACGTTATGGCCTATGTGGTTGTTAACAGTGTGAAACACAACGCACGAGGGGGGAGGGGGGGGGGGGGGGGAGGGGGTTGACAAGCGTAAAGACATCGACATGATCGATGTCAACTAGTCTCTTGACCGTTTCAAATATAACAAGTTTTGTATTCTCTTCTTCAAACATATATCAATGTATATATTGTTCACCATTTTATTTTATTTTTCACACCAACACTTTCTAATTTATTATTTTTAACAATGCTTTTATTATCATCATCATTATCATCTGAATATGACGCTACAAACGATATTTTTATAGCACTTGTAGTCGTAGCCCAAGCTTTAATAAAACAATAACAAGCACAACCAATAACCCAGAAAGTTACACTCAACCGTATATAGTTACATTATCATACAATGCTGGTTTATCGTATTTTTGAATGTTCACAATAGTAGTTTGTTTCTTTAGTAAGTAATAAGATGCATCTTTAAGTAGATTAAAAAGTGTTTTGTTTTTATTACTGTTTTATCTTTTATTAATATTTATTTATGTTAGTTTTGTTAATGAACGTACTTTGTTTTAATTACTATTTTTGTTTATTATAAGAGCTTTATCAATTTTTTAGTTAGAGTATTTTTTATATGTTCTTAGAAATCTACTTCTATTAACAATTGCAAATAAATGTTTATATAACGTGTTTAGTTTTATATCTACATATATGTTGCCTAAATATATATAAAATCATGTTAGATCAATATGTGACTTAAGATATATGTTTGTGTGCTTGTATATACAATTTGCGTAATTATGATGCATGATTATACACATAAAACTATGATGTTTGCATATTTATATATGCAAGTTGCCTAATAACAATGCAAAATTATACAAGTAAAATTATGGGCTTTGAATGATTTTTTCATATGTTAAGTAATTATAATTTATAGTTATATATGAACACATTGTCACACACCAATCACCTAAAATAAATGTGTTTAATCTGGGGAAATAACGAAACAATCTAACTTGCTTAAGCTATATTCTTAATTCGTAAAATAAGAAGAGGAGAGGGTGGTCTCCTTGACTTGTGATTTGAATTTTGAAACATTTTCAATTAACATAGGCGTTTAATGCTTTTGATTTTTGTCATTTGATCCTAAATTACGACTATGAAAGTAATTGAAACGAGTTTGTTGGTCCTAGATTACTAATGGTATCAACAAATGATAGGAGATTTTTATCGAATGAGATCAAGACCATCACATAAATGATGAATGATGCACTTAGATATAGTATAGAGTTTATATTATATATAAAATTGTGATTAAAGTGAAATTCTACTTAATATAGACAAAGGTAGAAGCTTGGGTAAGCTTCTTCTCCTGTCGGCTACTCCTTTCTGCTTTTATGCAGCTAACAAGTCTAGCCGAGTCCGCAATTCATTGGATGAATTGGCTCTGTCACTATATTATATTGTTTCACTCTCAAGTATACGTTAAAATACTTCAATGGGTGATACACTCGATGATTTCATTTAGCGGTATGGCTTAAATAGAACACATCATCTTTTATACCGTTATTGAAATGGAAAATCTTGATTGGTTACTTTCATTTATGTGATTCGGTCCGGTTGTCAAACTTGAAGTCAGACACATTTATCTTCTTTATATTTTCTACTACAATCATTGTGTAGTTGTTATGTCAAACAACTTCCAGAGCATAAAGAGGTCACTTAAATCATATCAACCATTAAACAATAAGTTGATTATTTGTGTTGGTTTCTTTGTTAGTTGGAGAAGACTTTGTTATGTAAAGTTTAAAGTCTTACCCTTAGCCCTTGAGTTACACGTTGAATGTTGTTTCGAAGAATTCTATACTCCTGAAGTTGTTTGACACGACAGCTATGCAATTGATTATTTGTTTTGGTTTCTTTGTTTTTTCAATACTTTTACATATAATCCTCATGTATTACAAAAGATAAATCTTAACCAAATCAAAGTGTAAGGTTGGCACGGGCACACCCGTTGTAAGGGCATGACGTGGCTTTGCACTGCGTGGCATCAACGTTGCCGCTCCCTCCAGGTCACGATTTGGGTGTCCACGACATGTGAACGCCATGAACATTAGTATGTCTGTGATCGAGTGATTTAGTGTGGCATGATATGACAACACCGCCATCAATAAATTTGAGTTTGTGATATGGTGATGATTGGTGGCATATAATATGGTATGATGTATGTGACGATACCACTCCATCCACCCTAACACCTTTCTAACAATGTTTACAGCTTCAGACATAATAATAACATCAACTTTATGACTTATTCTTTGATGAGATGTAACTATGTAAAAAACCATTATTTAATAATATGCAAATTTGATTTTAGTAATCCAAACTATTACTGAATCGCCGATAATAATCTATACTATTGATTTAACTGGAAATAATTTTAACTTTTATGTTTATTAGCAACAACAATCATAGTAGCATAATTATCATACATCACATTCGATTAGTACTTATTTTAAGCTCGATTAAATAAGTATTTTTTTTAATTTCGTTCATAATCATTATTGTGAATGAAATTGTGTCGAAAGCAAGCGTAAATTTTTAATAATTATGTTACTGTGATTGCTGTTGTTAATAAAAATAAAAGTTAATATTATTACCAGTAAAATTAATAGTATAAATTACAATCAATCAATAATTTAAATTATTAAAATTTAATATAGCATAAATGTAATAAAAAATTTCTTTTTAGATAGTAAGATGCGTAGGATATTTCATATTTGCGTGATATTGAAGTACTCCACATATGTTGTTCTCGAAGTACACTAATTTCTCGTTGATATAAAAGAGATTACAAAAATTCGTATGACACAAATCAACAATCGCTTCAAATTGATTCATTCGACGATGGCTCTTCCTCTAGGGAAGCTCACAATAATCATCGGTGCAGGTATATGTTGTTAATTGTTCATCATTACGTCGTTAAGTGTTAACCTAAATCAATTTATCGAGCTTTTGATTCGATCTTCTCTGTGGTTTGATTTCATGTTAATCAGTTACAAAAAAGCTAATTTTGAATGATGGTTATTTGATCAATCGTGTGTCGTCTTCGTTGAGTGGTCATTGGATACAGTAGGGTTAGAGCAGAGAGATTGAATTTGGTTTTTTTGCGGTTTTGCGACTGTTAGGGTTTTAGCTTGATTTGGGTGTTTTGCTTGAAATTGGGTGGCGAAACAGTTGAATTATCGGTTAGTATGATTAGTTGCAGTACTATTATGTGCAATAGCAGTTTGCACAGTAAATACCTATTGCCGTATATGAAATTGTGAATCAAATCTTGACATCTTTGACCTTAGTTTGATGCATACAATCTTAATATCATAGAGACTCAATATTTAAGATTTAAATTTTCTCAATCAGATTTCAGGCCAGTCATCATGGTTGCCGATACTTGAGTAAAACTGGTGAATGGGTGTCAAGATTAGGGGGTGGGCCAATATGGGCAATGGGTTAATACGGGCAAGGTACTAGTATAGTATGGAGCATGTTTGGTTGCCTTTACTTGTAGGTATAAACGCCGGTCCTTTAGGTGTGCCTTTAGTTATTAGTGTGCCATTAGCCCTAGGCATCTTACTTATAAGTGTGCCGGTAGTTGTAGGTAGGCCTGTAGAGTTAGTAGGGCTTCTAGCCGTAGGAATTTGAATTTAGGTATTCTTTCTGTGCGGGACCACTTTAGTGTTTATCTATTTGTTAAATTTGTATGCCTAATTGCCTGTATATATATGTATGCCGTTTGTTCCGTTGGGGATAAAAAATAACCCATTTCACCCTAAGTTTATGACCATTTGTGATTTTGTTCCATTGTAGATATAATGTAATCCAAGTCAGCACATACTGGTTAATCAAATGTATCATATGATTGTTCGTAGGTCTTGTTGGTTCAGTTCTTGCAAAAGAAGGACGCATTCCCGGTGTTGGTGATTTATTGTCTGGTGCTTCGAAGGTAACCCTTTTTGCTAGTTCACTCCATGCATCATATATAAAACTAGTTGGCATTGTCGCACGTTGTGACGGGAATTGTGATTGGGTTAAATGTAGTTAATAAACATTTTAAGAGTGAAGATATGCAAAATTATAAACAAAAATGGTGCAAATTGCGTCATAACATCAAAATTGTTAAATATACTTAGCATAGTATGTTTAGTGTTTTTACTGGCTTCTAGTGTACTCCTTTTTAACTTCTCCTAAATCAACGAAGTTAACTATGTTGGGATTTGAATCCTCAACCCAAAACATGTAAAAGGATTGTGTGAATCTTATAAAAATTTAGCATAAAGCAAGATTATATCGTTGTAAACATTTAGAAATAATCACGGTTTATATTTAAATAAAATCAACATTTTTACATGCTTACTTATGTAAATAACAATATGAAATTATACATATATTTTTTTGTGATCTAAGTATGTAAGTCCTTAATATTTGATTGTATAAATTTCGAGGTTTTTTACACTCTTTATAAAAAAATATATAAACAGATATGTAAAATTACATAATAAATGCAAACAAATTATTTTAAGAGGCAAATTGACATCTGAAAAAAAAAATCTACCATAAAACTCAATTTCATTTTCATTTTTACAGTTTTACATCTTGACCGGTGCTCTTTCATCTCTCATGCATCTTCATTTATTATATACTTCCGTTTATTTAATTATGATGAACGATCATCAACCATAGGTGTTCGTCATCATCTCCGTCGATTTCTATAAATTTTTGTATTGCCAAAAGTTAAGGCGATGATAGATCTCTGAACAACTAATGGTTTTGATCTTATGTGAATTGATTTAAAGTGGGTTTGATTTTTGTTTTATGGAGTTGAGTCGTTTCGCTATAAAGATTCGATTTGTCAAACATCGTTTTTTATTTCAGGCTCATCGTCTTCGATTTGTCAAACATCGTTTTTGATTTCAGGCTCATCGTCTTCGATTTGTTCAACTTGGGTTTTGTTTGGGTTCGATTGATTTCATACGAACCCTTATGTGTTTGATCAAATGAAACCGATATGTTTGATTTTGTTCCACACGAACCAATTTGATTTTTTTTCTAGGTTCATACGATCTGGAAACGATTTTTTGTTTCTAGTTTCCGTATGACCTTTGATCGACTGATGTTCCACTTGAACAATCTTTGATATACACAACGAAAAGGTGTTATGAAGCGGTTTAATAACCGTCTCCGTTCTATTATGAGTTCTTGTTGCCGGCGTTGTTCTTTAACGGTTGGCACGGTTGCCGTCGTTACCCAATTAGTATAGAACTATAGATGGTGACTCCGTTAATTGACAACGTTAAGTTGCTTTTTGTAGTATATATAATATATTCCTGTACCACAATAACCTCCACATTATCTTGTCCTTACAGGTAATCAAACTAATTAATCAAGATGAGAAAGCTAGTTCAAGACCTAAACCACGCAATGACTCATTGATGGCACAGGTTATTAATTTCTTCTAAACTATGTTTGTATCAAAATATTGTTTCCTTTTATTCATATTTTTTGGTAAACTATTGGGCATTAGGCTATTAAGATGTTGCATGATATGTAACAGGTCAACAGCCTAAGGCAGGAGCTTCAACTCCTAGCATTAAATAGACACGTTACCATTGTGACTTCTACTAGTTCAGGTAGCCTGTTAAAGATTTGGTTATTGTCACTTTCATGCATTTACAACAAGTTTAAGTTTGAGGGAACATATATATTTTAAGTTGGCTTTGCATTTTACTCTCTTACCATAATTATGTCTATGTGCAGTTATAAGATATTGTATTTGTTGCTACTTGCTACTTATCCTCTCATGGACCTTTACATTAGTGGTTGTTATTTGGTTTCTATATCTCTAGTATTGTGTGTCTGCCTGTTATTCGTTCGGAGTCGGGATCTCTCTAAAAGTAGCCTCTTTATCCCCTATGATAGAGTTAAGGTTTGCTTATATCCCACCCTCCCTAGACCCTACCAATAGCCTTGCTATATGTAGGATTTTACCGGGTACGGTTGTTGTTGTGTTTTTATTATTATGTATTTCCTATTTTTTATTTTATTTTTTGTTTATTTGCTTTAAGGATTATCAAATGTATGCATTTATAGTTTTTACACTTGTGATTCTATTCTTTGTGTTACAAGACATTGTTACTAAAGTTGGGGGCGTTTCTTTTATATCATGAGATGACCATACAATAGTGGAGATATGTATTTAAGAAACTTAGTCCATAGTAGTTAAAATTCAAAAGAAAGCTTTGTTATATAATGCTATTTCTGGAACCTCTAGTTATACGTAGTATATACCAATTGAAGTTTCATTAAGTTGATATATCACAAATTTATTGATATATAACATATTTATTGATATATGACATATTTATTGCGTAGATTATGATCTTTCAGTTGGCTACTTATTATCTACATTTAATGGAAAGCTTAAGCCATAAGTTTATAATTCTGTGAAAGGATCTTCCTGCACATTATCAGTGCTATAAGTGAAACGAGATTTATGAATGCTGATTTGTTGAATTTCTGTCTGTCTGTACTTTTTCACTAGTGTCACTTTAATATGGTATGATTATATATTTATATGCAGGTAGCCGAAAATATGGGCTTGTTGTCATTGTTGTTGTAGTAGGATATGGCTATGCTTGGTGGAAGGTATGTATGGCAACTCAGCATCCATATCATTTTGTAGACACTGTTACTGTTTTGTCTATATAGATTTCACACGTTAGGTATGATTAAATGCTTCATAATCTTATTGATTTATCTAAACTAATTCGCTATTTGAAGTTCAAGAAGTTGGGTATAGTTCTATGGTAAGGCATTTAAGTTACAGTTTCTTTTATGTTTGTTGTAGCTACCAACTCCAGTCTTTTGAAGAAGCTCTGTACAATAAGTCTATTAGTTTTTGTTTTTCCATTTGTTCTCTTGCACTTAATAATATTATTAATCAATAGTTTTATTTGTTCTTAGGGTTGGAAACTTCCTGATATGATGTTTGCTACAAAGCGTAGTTTATTTGATGCAACCAATGCTGTAGCTAAGAAGCTTGACAATGTTTACTCTTCACTCGCGGTAAGTCTTCTGTTCCAAACTTGTCTTTTATTTGTATGTTGGTGTGGAAATTTCAACCAGTATACTTATATATAGGTTTGTTTTATCTTAAATAGGTGAATTTTAATAAAAAAATTAACTAAAAGGGGAGCAGGTCAAATGCGTCGAATGGTTCAAGCGGGTGACAGTTGTACAAAGCATATCTTTAGTGCTGCCGCCTCATAAATGTTTTTTTTTCTTTCAAATTTAAGGATACTATTGTTTTTTATAATAATTAGCACATTACTTATTCAACTGTTTATGAAATGGACAAAAATTGTTCACGGCCCAATTCAACTCTTTTGACTCCTAAGAAACATGACTGTTTCAACTCGAACTAGTTTATTCCCTTAATCACGTTCTTTTTTCTAAGAGGTTGACTCTCAGCAATGGTTGTAGGAGACTAGGAGAACTTAATATATATTTACTACGGAGGTGATTTCTACATGAGAAAAGTGATTCGTGCACAAGAAATAATTGTAAACTGAATTTTTTTCTCCTACTTCTTAAACAGTTCAATTATGTTTTTTATCATGATGTATGGGTACACTAGTCAAACAACAATTATTTCTTGTGTATGAATCACTTCTATGTTGTGCATAAATCACCTCATTTACTTGTACCTTCATTATGTGCTGGTTCTAACTTCCGTTTTACTAATTAATACGTTGTTTTATTTATTTATTTATTTTGTCTTTTAGGCTACCAAGCGGCATCTATCTTCAAGAATTGATCACGTCGATTGTAGTTTAAATGAGTTTGCAGAAATTACTGCATCTACAAAAGAAGAGGTTTGTCCAGACTGAATATTATATAGTTCTCTTGCGTTACAACTGTCTAGTTGATATCAAGTTTATGTAGCTTTCGTTATTAAACCACAGGTTTCTTCTCTACGAGGAAATACAGAAGTGATTGCTTTAGATGTTCAAAAAGTACACGATGCAGTTTATACCCTGGTGTGATATATTTACATCACCTATTGACTTTCAACTAATATTGTTTCTTTGTAAGATGGTCAACTTATATATACTGGTAAACTATCTTTTCAACAGGAGACCAAGTTGAGTAGGATTGAATGGAAGCAGGATGACACAAATGTAGGAGTTGCAAGGTTGCTACGTACTGCAGTAACCTTGGAAAATCAGGCATCTGCAGAACGCATTCAGGTATGGTATATTGATATATGAATTGGGTCATCCTCTATGTTTGGAGTAACAAGTAGATCATGTTATTAGCTTCAGTAAGTACAATAAAATGTTCCTTAAGTCCTTCACACTAACTGGTGTTAACTTTTCAAAAATTGATTCTTTTTTAAACTAAATGCTAAAAGGATAAAATTCCCCTTAGGGTTTCTTGTCCCCATTCTTCGTCTTTTTCTGCCTCCTGCCACCATTCTTCCTCCAGCCACTATTCTTTCACCATGAAGATCCAAGTCCTCCACCCCCTTAACAAGTTGCAGAGATCTGAATAAGTTATACATTTTTCCATACAAAGATTGAACTCTCTTAGGCTTCCATCTACCACCCCCTTGAGTAAAATGAAGATTTCTCCATCCATAGACATGCTTTGATCTCAAGTTTAAGCCCCTGACACCACCCACTTGAGTAAAAGATTGAACTCTCCTTTTAGACTTCCATTTAAACAAGGACGAATAATATTAATCCCTCTTGCGCTAATAGGTGTTTTTGCATTTCTTTCTTCTGGTTCTAGATCACTGATATAGAAAACAAAATGGCATTTTTAAGACAACAAGGGACGGATTGACGATTTGACAATGAAGACAGCAATTACAATGAATTGATTATAACGAAAAGAAGAACAAAAGTTTGGTAGGTAAAAATGAACTTGATATCTCCAGTCAAAATCTCACTTCATTTTTGCAGGAATTTGTTCAAATCCACCAAATCTGACATTGAATCCCACTTTTTTCACTTTAAATCGATTCATTTCTTACTTAATTTGGTACTAATATTTTATATGTAGCTCGCTTCAGTGCTGAGTTAAAGAGATCTTAAACACTTGAAATTACGTCTTCGTGTCTACTGATCATGTCTTTCTGGGTTCTCCGGTTTTGATTGAATTGAAAAGCAGAGCGTTTCTCCACGACTAAAAACCTTGCACCTTCTCTTCTTAAAACTCAAACTAAAACCTTTTCAGCATATCCCCTGATTGATTTTTTACAATGGGCTTTCAACATTTTGATAGAACCCAAAACAGTAAGCTTGAACAAACTAGAAAGAAATACAAATAGTCCCGGTTCGAGATGGGTTGATCTTCGATAACAAGGTATATAAACCTTACTTTTGATGAACATAAACAAAGACAAAAACAAATAACACATAACAATACTATTTAAACTAAAACTTCCTTAACTTCCTTAACTTCTCCCACAATTTCAACACCTGATTTCGTGGAACACCCACCCCACCTTCTGAAAATTGAATCTTTCCCGCCAACTCTTTTCCCGCCAACAAGCACGGCCACTAGATTCCTATCACATTTCCAATCAAATTGGTGAACTGGACAAAAGGAAAAAAGATTGAAGTGTGGTTGCGTGGTTGAAGGAGATGAAGAGTGTGGTGGGGGTTAGGTTAAAATGGGTTTATACTTTATATTCTTTTTTGTTTTGTATTATAATATAAAAAGAATGGAAAATTAGCCATTTATCACCACATTTAACAGAAAATCTAAGAGGTGTTAGTGGAAAGGACAAGAAGTGTGATATTTCAAGGATGTTTTTTGTACTTGTTGAAGTTAAAGGACACAATCTGCAAGATATCACATACATAAAGGACGAATAATGTAATTTGCCCTATGTATTGCAAAGTAGTACCATCGTCATTCCATAATAGCTTAATGTACAGGTGACAAGATTGATTTTATTTGGTGTGCCCAGGTGGTGGTGGGGGAGGTGTTGAGGGTCGGGTCAAAAGAGGTTTAGGCTGAAATGTGCCGAGTCAGGCTGTATTGATACACAAGCATTTATTTCACCCATTGTACTAGTTTTTTGTAGAAAATTTTTATGCTTGTTAGTTTTGATTAAAAATAAATTATTTCAATAATAATCTACATCATTGAATAAAAAAATTTGGGAGGTTGGATGCATTAAAAGTAGACTTTGAAGTGGCTTTTAACCTGTTTGGCCTGTTCCACTTTTATATTTTCCCTTATCTGACCTGTTTGAGGTAATTAAAGCCAACCCAATGATCAATTCACAAGTACATGTGTTGTAATTGCCACCTATAGCAAATTGAAATGGATCGGGCCCAGGTTGTGTCGATCCACAATCATTTCTTTTGGCCATTTAAAAGTTCTAATATAAATAATCAGTGTCTTAGTTATGGTTAGGAAAACAACACTATTTCAATAATCTTTTGATTTTTGGATAAAACAATTTTAACGGCTTTCAACCAGCGATGTCTCTTCTTATTTTTTAGCTAGCACTTGGCTCATACCCCTTCCAGCTAGCATTTGACTCGTTTGAGATTTAAGAAGCAACCCAATCTGGTCCATTGTTCAGTGATGTCTCTTCTGATTTGTAGGCAAACCCGTCTAGTTCATCAAGGCCAGCTCTTCCATCCCCACAACGGGTAGGCTTTTCTAACCGTATGATTCCTTAATTTGTATGTTTCGTTACTATACGTGTAAGAGCATCTACTATTGTAGGCCTGTTTTAAGGTTTATACGATTGC
Organism: Flaveria trinervia; assembly: GCA_025506515.1. NCBI lineage: Eukaryota > Viridiplantae > Streptophyta > Magnoliopsida > Asterales > Asteraceae > Flaveria > Flaveria trinervia. Next base: position 77,474,296 of record CM046453.1, read on the forward strand.
CTTGTCATGCTAAACTAGAAACAATAAAACTTTCCTTTAAAAGGCTTAATAATGGCTCCCACATAATTTATTATTTTCACATTTTGAGGCTAAGAGATATACAAAATATATCGTATTAGCATCTGTTTCTTATTGGCTTATTGCAGGCTGTATCTTTGCCTCCAGTTCATTTAGAAGAGCCACAATCATCCCCTCGTGTCTCGCCTGGGGTACGTATCTTGTCACTTATTTGTTAATACTAGTAGTAGAGATAGCAAGATGGGAGGACCAGGTGAGTTGAGTGAAGGGCTAAAACGTGATCGATTCAAAACTGGTCTGTTTTAATACGGGTTGAAACCAGCCGGGCGGCATGTTTTGACATACTTATTTTTTGTGTCTACCTTTTTTTAAAAATTATTAACGTATTAATTATGATTAGAGTCAACGACTCAAAGTATTATTACAACAACAATCTTCTTAATCATTTGAGATTTTGAGTTAAATAATCTTTAAGTCCTATACATTAAGATTAGGCATCGGGTGACTTTCAGCCCGTTTGTGACACGTTTCTTTTTTGTATCTAATCTTTTTTATTCAACTGGTTTGAGATAAAAACAATCCAAATCCCATTTATAATGTGTCAAAATTGCCATCTCTGATTAGCATAAGGCTCGTTGAGCTCACCTAGTAAGATGGACACGTGTATTGTGTTTGACTGATGATGTTCGCAATTCAAAGGGTAAAAGTTTGATCAATCTCAGTTTATTTTCAACCCCTAGCTATGGTAGTATCTACATGTCTACATGTAGGAACACATGAGTCAAGGTTCCTAATCCTTTGTTTCTTTCAGGCCAAACGACCTTTGGGAAGTTCTGTCTCAGCTTCTGCCTCTGGCTTGAAGGTTATTCCTAAACCTTACTTTGTTTGCTATAGTGTAGAGGTGGCAAAACGGGTGAGTCGAGTGACGGGTTAGACCGGCAACTTATGGTACGGGCCGGTTCAGGGTGACCAAAAACATCTTTTGTTCATTGTTTTATCTTTTTACTAAATACCGAAGTGTGTCAAATCTGCTTACAAAGATCAATTGTTTAAAAAGCTTGACTTTTGTGGAATTAAAATCAAGTCTCTGGACTTTACTTTTGATTAATTACCTAGAGAACTTTACGGTGAAGTCCTTTTAGTAAAGGTCACTAGTTTAGGGACTTTAATCATTCCAAAAGAATCTCTTTTTGTTAATTTTTCAAAATTCTGAGGATTTAGTTATGCAAAAAAGGATTGTGATTTACAAATGTTAATAATAAAGTACATGGATTTTATCTTTTGTTTTCAAAGTTGGGGGATTTAACATGTAAAAAAAGGTGCTCAGACTTTATGCAATTTAAAGATAAGTCTTCAAACTTCTTCTTTCATAGCTCTTATTTTAATAGTAATCTAACTTTTGAATAAGATGATTTAGGGTGTGTTATGTGTTAAATTACACATTGGCCAACATCAACTTATTATGTTAAAAGCCACTTTTTTCTATCTTACCTGTTACAGTTAAAACATGTTAGCTAAAACGTAAAGTGAATTGACCTTCGACCCATTCATGAGTAAATAGGTCTCTTGTCTCATTTATACCAAACAAGGTCCACAACCTTCTACAACAGGTGTAAAAGAGCAAAACTGAGCTTGAGGCCCAAGATTGTGCTTGCCTCGTTTCGAGCTCTACGTTTTAAGCACGAGCTTAGGTCGTGAATAGCGTTTCGAACTCGAGCTCGGCTTGCTTATTATTTATTATCATTTGATTATATCATATATGTTTAGGCTAGTAAGCCTAGTTAAGCTTGATATGTGAAACTCGTTCTCAAGCTTGTGTATGCTTTGTTAGATTTGAGCTTTTCAAAAGCTGAGCTCGAGGACCTAACAATCGTCATGGCTTTTTTACACCCCTAAGCAGGACCAACAAAAACTTCGATTTAAAGTCTTGAGTCTTGTGATAATATTGCAGGCTCTTCAAGAAAGTTCAGAAACACTTGAATCAGAAGACACAAGTCCAAACTCTGGTGTATTTGGGCGGTCATTTTCAAACGTCGGTGCTGTTTTCTCTAGGAACCGCCCTTCTAACGGGCAGTGACCCGGTACCTATCCACAGCTACAAACATGATACAAGAACAGCATATATTTTCTGGCTAAAAAGGCCATTTTTGCAACTTGTAGAATGAAGGCATAGGGTACTGAATTTTGTGACAACTGAGAAGTAATTAGGTTGTGTTTATATTAATATAATGTTTTAGGGAGTTTTTTTTTTAATTATTTTTGGAATAATGTAGTCACTTTCTTCTTAGGAAAGAAGCCACTTGTTTGGTGGGTCTAGTGCTTCAAGTTCCAAAATCATGTTAATTTTTTTAATCTTAAATCTTTCCTCTATAAAAACTTGTTACCGAAAAACACAAACGGTTTGTAAATTTGTTAATAGTAGAATCAAGTAAATTGTGATTTGTTCGGGGCATGTGACTTTTTAAGAGATTATAAGAAACATAAATAACAAATTAAGACATAAGACCACTAATAAATAAATTAAATGTTTATTATTGTGTTAAGTTGGAATAATTTAACCCATCTTACTAAGCTGTAAAAAAATATTCAGTCAACCCTTTGTTTGCTCAAGCGATTCTTGCCATGTAAGTGGAGGTGTATGGTTTAAGCATACTAAGGATATTAAAAGACGTAGGTAACAAATGGATTTTTTTTAATTTATAAACTATTCAAAAGACTATGTACAATTGTAAATACTTATAGCATTTACTCTCTCTCATTTACCATTGTTAGTGGTCAATGGGCTCTATCTCATTTACTATTGTTAGTGGTCAATGGAAACCATTAACGTTTTTAGTTCTTAAATACGTCTTTCAAATGTTATTAACAGGAGTAATTGCATATGTACCCTTATAAACCTTGTTAATTGCATATTTACCTAAATCAAAATCAAAATTGCATATATCCCTTTCCTTAATCTATTTTATTGCATATTTATCCAACTTAAAACTAAAATTGTATATAAACCCTTTAATAAAAATAATATTAAATTAACTTATTATGATATTTTATTAATAATAAATTATAAGATTACTATTTTACTCATGATTTTTTGTGATTGTTTTTGTCATAATTTATAAGTTCTGTAACAAATTAAAAGTTTGATATTTGTATTGCATTTTATTATTGTTACTCTAAAAACTTGATAAAAAATAGACTCAACATAAACAAATTAAATTATTAGAAAAATGAGTTTTTTTAAGAAATAACTAAAACTCATTAGCAAAAGATGATTAAAATACAGAAAAAACTAAAAAAATGTAAAAAGAAAAAAAAGTTAAAAATGGGTGAATGTGAATTTAAAGAATTAATATTTTTATGCAAGAAAAGGTAACATTATCAATATATAATTTATTTTTAATTAAAATAAACCAAATTAGGTAAATTTGAAATTTTTTTCATTAGGAAAGGGGATACATGCACTTTTGGTTGTGATTTGAGTAAATATGAAATTAAAAAAATTAAAGGAAGAGATATATGTAATTTTAAGTTTGAATTCGATAAATATGCAATTAAATTATTTTACAAGAGCAAATATACAATTGTACCTGTTAACAAAGTAGGTGATGGTAAATTTGGTTAAAACTCTATTTTGATAGATCTCGCATGTTTGGTCCCTATAGGGTGCATATCTTTTCTTTTTGGGTATTTTTGTTTTATTTTTTCTTTTTAACTTTTTTTGTTTTTCGCTGTTAATTTTTTTTAATTATTAAGTCAAACTGTAAGGCATAAATTTTCTATCTATATTTTAATTTCTAGAATCTAAACGTCACAATTTCATACATTTCTTTTATGTATTTAGCCATGTTAATGGTACTGTTCTAATACGCGTCACAAAATTTGTAATGTGTCTCATCAAGCAGATTTAATTTCTAGTTTAGCAAATCACCAAATTCTTCTTTATACGTTAAAAGAAAAAAAAACATAGTCAAAAACTTATGAAATCACAAAATCATCATAATAACCCAAAAATTTCTAGATGTTGATAGGAAACATGCATATGACGGCCAATAGTCTCTACAAAAAGTGGGAAAATATAGGATTCGATTTGGAAATGAGAAGTTTCACAATTAATTTTTAGTGGAATTAAACAAAGATAAATTTGGGTCGTAAATCTAACAAGTGTTACGCTGAACAATATTTAAACAAACCAAACTAGACAGGATGGTTAAAGTGGCTGGTTTGAGAGTTTAAGATTAGTGGTTTGAGCAATTTTTTCCCAAAAATTTTCATTTTTATCAAGAATTTTAAAGTAATAAAGATGCTTTTTGATTATAATACTATACATAATTGCATATTTAAAAAAAAACTATATATAAGATATTATAGGCTAAATAGTAGGTCCATTTTATATTTTTTCCATTAGAGGGAAATTCTGTCTAAAATTAAACCACACGCACCGAATTATATGAGTATCTGGTTGTCTCAGTACTAATTCTTACGTATTTTTATTCAAAAGGGCATTATACTCATCGGTTATACCACGACTCTAGTTTGAATCATTAAGGGCGGTAAGGTGAGATTTTGGAAGGGGAGAGTTGTTTGACTTGAAGGTTGATAACTCCGTTGACAAAAGGCTTAAGCGGTTATACCACGACTCAAAAGTCCCTTAGTTTGACTCTAACTCTCTGCTTAAGTTCGTTTTTCAACGGATCCGCAATTTAATCATTTGACTTCACATTATCAGTAGTGATAACTCCAGTTTAAAGTAACTGTCGGATCGTATTGTGTCTACGTCGTACATGCCTTGATTTGTCATTATACATTGTAGTTTGAGCTCTACCAATTGCTGATGGGCAATCACAATGTATGCAAATAGAAAGTTTGTGATTGCAAGTAGTGGTAGTCTTGGGATTGCAAGCACAATTAAATACCCGAAGGTCATCGTAGTAAGGGTGTCAATGATAGAGGGCAAAGGTAGGTGTTATGAAGTTGAGAAATATTGTTAGAAGGATATTAGGAAAATAGCCTATGGTATGAAACTCTCAACCCATATTGCGAGAGGTAAAGAGGCGTGAATAAGGAAGCATGACCTCGTTGAGTTGATGGATTAATTGTTCCAATTTACTATTTTTTGGTATTAGGGCATACAAACAAAGATGGATATCATGTGTTGAGGCAAAACTTTATATAGATGGTTATCGAACTTGCCTCCCATGTCACATTGGAAGGCTATGATGGGTGTAAGGATTGACTTTGAATATACGAGTGAAATTGTATGATATTTTGTGAAAGTTTTGGATTTAAATTTAAATAGGTATATCTATGTATACTATGTAAAGGTCATCGATATCATCATGTAATATTTAAAACCATTATTGCTAAAAGTGAAAGAAGTTTACAAATCACACTAAATAATGTAAAAAAACATGCGATTAATAGAAATAAAATGAAAATGATACACTTTGTGTTTCGAAAGTTAACATGAATGACAAACGAAGTAAGTACTAGTTTAATTATAAGAGTAAAGTTTGCTAGAACGAAGAGAATATATTACACGATGACCTGTGCCTAAGGTAATGTGAGAGGATGCCCTCGAATCTAGAGAACCATTAAGCGTTCGGTGGTTCCACAATCATTGCTTGAAAAGCATCCGCAAGTTGAGTAGGTTCTAATGCATCAAACTTGACATGGTGAACTTGGGCCGGTGCAAAGGTTTCATGAGTTGGACCGGACTAAGTAGGGTCATTGGGCCTGGTGGACTGTCGAGGCAGTTGAGCTGCCAAGGGCGGGCTTAGTGGGTTGTGTCAGATGCGAGCATGGAGAAAGGCCATAAAGCGACCAATAGTTGGCCATGATAGCAAGTCCAAAGAAAGCTAAGCACGCATAGAGAGCAACATATAACACAAAAGAGTCCACAAAAGAGTCCACAAAAGAGTCCACAAAAGAGTCCAAATACAAAAAAGGTAGAGCGCAAAACTTATTGTCCATCCCTGAGTATAAGGTCAAGAGAGAAGATCGATGCAAAGAAAGCTAAGCGCGCATAAAAAGCAACATATCGCAATCTTTATTTTCAAGGAAAAACTTCTTGATACTCTTCCATGCTTTGTATGCAATTGACTTAGTAACAAGAACATGGGCAAGAAGTTCATCAGAGAGCGTCCCATAAATCTATTGCAATACTATTGCATCAATCTCGATCTATGTGTCATACCCAACGCTGGTCTTTAAAAGAGGCAACCTACGTCGATGTGGTGAAGGACTTTTTAGGCTGTCACGCGGAGTTGAAATAGTTTTACCCAAGACAAGTAGGGAATTTTAACTCCATCAAAAACGTGTAATGTTTTTTTTGTTGAATAGTGGTCACAATATACACTGAAAGAAGAACACACGGTTTCTCATTTGTGTCAACCATCATAACATGGGATGAGGGAGGATGAATCAAGCGATTTTAGGTGGTGATATAAGAATTAGGGTTAGCTTTGATTCCATAAAAAAATAAAAAATATAGAATGTATCATGATTATCATTGATATTACAAAGAAGTATATTGTATGAGATACAATCCTATAGACATATAAACTATATATATCTCTACCTAACAAACTAGATATACATTAAATACAAAAATACAATGCCAATAATAATAAGATATGTATAATTATCCGTAGAATAAAGCATTTTCAAATATGGTGCAACAAAAAGCATGTCATGTGAATTGCTTCCAATTTAATGATAGAGTTTACACATACACCAAAATCACATTGAAGGTTTATGAATTGAAATGTCGCATCAAAAGTTGGCGTTATGGAATGTTTCATAATCCGTGGTCATGTTAGGTGAATGAGTTGATTGAGAAAGGAGTTGATTGAGAAACAATAAGATACGGGAAAATTACCAAACTAAACATTTGAACCCCGTTAATTATTAAAAGCATCATTAAAAAAATAAATTACCAATTATTCAGCCAATAATATAGTGCCAAGTGTTCAAATCTCGTCGTGTCAGCGAGATTTTAGTGAAATCCCTCGCCGCTTTTTCAATCCCTCACTACTTTTTCAATCCCTTGCCACGTCAGCGAGATTCTCACCCAAAATCTCGCCATTTTAAAAAAAAAGTTGAAAAAAAATATTTTTTTCTTGTTTCTCGTCAGGCAAGACGAGATTCTTGTGATTTTCCTCGCCACATTTTTCATTGCATCATTGTTTCATTATACCCAATTTATTTTTTCTTTATTTTACTTTCACCCCGTTAAAAATTTCTTTTTTTAACAGTAGAATCTTTTACTTTCTCCATTCAAAATAAATATTCATCTTAAAAAACATAAAAAGTACAGTAACATTAAAATTACTTAATAACTTTAACCTACAAAAGAATAAAAAAATGATAACAAGAGTCTTGCGCTTCATTAAAAAACATAACTTTATATTAATTACTAAAGACTTATAAAGTAAAAATATTAAAATAAAAAATATTGTATAAAAATATGAGAAGATAACAAGTTGTGATTTTTATTTTATTTTATTTTATTTTATTTTATTTGAAAACATAAAAGTAACAATGTATAAAAACATTAACAAAAACTAAAATTATAAAAATATATATAAGTAAATAGAAAAAAAGTTAAACCTTTTTGGTTTCAGGCACAAAGTCATTCCGTCGTAAAATGTTAAAAACTTACAATTATTAAAATAAAGTTATAAAATAAACATATTGTCTTGTTTTATAAAAAGATATTAGGTCAAGTAGATGAACGTATGTTTGATCGATTGATTGTGTGACATATGAGCGATAGAACATGTCTTGTTTTGTTACATTTTTCAAGCACGGCATGTCATGTTTAGCACAACTATGGAATCTGGACACGACTTGTTTAATTACATGTCGTATATTTTTAAACACTAATAAGAACATGCATGTTTAATAATAAGGTTACATGAAACAACACGTTTAACATGATAAAAGATAACAAGTCCAATAACACGAATGACAATGTGATGGTGGCGGAACCATACTTTTTTTTTTCTATAAGGTCATCGTTTTGAGTCCTAATATTTTTAACAACCCGATGCTAGAATTCTCCTATGTGGATAATTCGTTTTATATGAGGGATGGGATGGGTTTTGAACCTAGGCCATTTGAAATGAAAAAAAGTTGTTTAGTCAATGTTATTAGTTGTGACCTCATCTTGCAAGTTAGTTTAATGGGTTTTTTCTAAGGAAAAAAATATGAGATCACCGGGATTCTCGGTTACATGAACACTATACAAAAACAAAACTTTTAAGGGATCACTTGACGCTATACTCCATAAGGTGATTGCTCTCTTAGACGTGACACATTTAACATAATTACATTAAAGTTACAAAAAATCAAACATCTTGATAAAAAAAATAAAAATATAACAAAAAAATGACATATTTAGTTATTTACAGATAATAAGACTATAATTATGAAACGGATCATAAACGAGTCATGTTAACCTATTAGCATGTTTAACATGATTCTTTAAACAAATTAAGCTGGTTGACCCCATTGAATAATGTTTTTAACCATGTCATTATTATTTTGTCAATTCATTTATGACCAAATACATTTACACTAAAAGCTTACGTCAAGCTATGTCGTGTTATTAAGTCAAGTTGTAAATTGTCAGCCCTAACATGATATGTGTTTTGGCTCGATCACAATTTCTCTTAGTCGATACTTGTAAGTGAACTCAACTATTGGATTGCATGTAAATGGTAATATACCATGGTGAATAAATGTTTCAGTGAAATCGTAAATTTCACGGTAAGGTAAAGAAAATACATACTATACATCATTGTATTTTTGGTTATATATTTGAATATATCTTTATGTAATATCATAATTGTTACATTGTGATAGCCTTGTTATAGTCAATTTACCTAACGTTATCATGTTCTTGATCTAGTCAAGTTACCTATTTTAACTCTTTTCATAAATCTAGCAACTTACTATTTTTTTTATATGACCAGACCAACCATTAATAGGTTATTTGCATCTTATCTAAGTTATTCGTAAACTGTAAACATGTAAAAATGCTTAGTTGTTCAATGGCATCCTGTTGTTATGACATTATTTGATATTTTTGTGTGATTTATATAAGTTTTATAGCTTGTATATGTACATTAGCATTTTGTATCAGATTGGGAGCGTATTATACAAATCGTCTTGATTTGTAATTTGATGAAAATTATGGAATTTATCCAGCCTTTTATAAAATTATAATGATTGTCACAATTTTAATATTTGCTTACACTTTGGGGCATTGGACCATCTAAGCTATTTAAGGGTTTCTTCACACCTCCTCACTCTTACCTTGTGTTTAGAGCCGTTTAAAAAACGCACTGCTCGCTTAATAATAAATCACGGTAAATCGGTTTGTCCGTAAACAAACCGAGCTTGAGCCAAGTTCAGCTCAGACGTGACTTGCTCATTAGCTCATATAAATACAGCCTATATTATATTTATTATAAATTATAAACCAAAATAAAATCATGAGAGTATCAACTTTTGGATATATTAATATGGTATGTTCATGTTAGACAAGATCTACCTTTATAAATATCAAAGATACATGTTTTAAATTATACAAATCCAATACACTTTTTAAAAGGCTATGGTTATTTTTACATATATTAGCATTTACATGGGTTTCTTATTTTTATTCATATAATTACATTAAAATTCATTACATTTTCTCTTTTATTTTCAATTAAATAATATTTTCTATACTTTTATCGTTATTTTTTCTCTCTCATCCACTCACAACCACTAAAAATATATTAAAATATTATAAGGATTGATTCAAATATACCAATACACAATACCATTTTTTTCTCATTCACTCACAACCACTCAAAACCATTCTATATAATATACCAAACACATTTATTTAATTTTAAAAACTTTACTGTAAATACTCGTAGTGACATAAAAAAACCCTCTGCTCTTTATCTCTTTATTTAAAAACTTAAAATATGTACATTATAAAGTACAAGAAACCATACTATATACAACAAAGGGTACATGAAGCACCCATTATCACATCGGTTTTAAGGTTTCCTCCTTTCACATCTTCGACCGTCCGATCAATCCAATCATTCACTTTACTCCACTCATCTAACACCACTATTTGTCTTTACACCAAACAATTTAAATACGGTAGATGGTAGTATATATTTTTTAAATTATTATCATTTCATATGAAACTACAAAATTCGGCCCGCACTATACGACGGGACTGTACGATAAAATTTACGTGGTTAATAGAACGTTTACGTTCGTTACTTGTGTTGACACGATAAAATTAACGTGTTTAAGTAAACACAAGAAACATTTGAAGAAAACTCGTTATTTTAACCAAACTAGCTACAGGAAGTAAAAGTGAAGTTTACTCTAAAAACAAACAAATCACAATATGATATATAGATTGTATTATTATGAATATTAGAGTGATGAAAAAAAACAATAACTAATGTATAATAATTAAAACACAAAAGAAGAAAAGAATTTAAAAACTTGATGGGATAATAAACAGTTAGAAACAGTTAAAAACTTGTAGGGACGAAAGTGGTGAGCATTGTGACATATTTTTCCTCTCTATTGAAGGTTGAAACGAAACGTAAGAAACTAAACGTGTGAAAAAAATTACAAAATCATCAAAGAAAAAATAAATTACCACCCTCTAGACTCAGACCGGAGTGGTGCGCCACAATCTTACTACGGTGATGACTAATGCTAATGTGAGGTATTACGTTAGTAAACAAAACAAATTCTGTTTAATTACACATGTTATTCTAAAATATGAAATGACTGAAATATAAAACCATGATATTACCTTTTTAAAATTATGTTTTTAAATTTTTTGTTAAAAATAATTTTGTTTTAAAACAAACCGTATAAAAATGTCATTTAATTTTTTTTTCTTATTACAACTCCCATTTTTTTAAAAAAATTTGACTTTTTAAAAATATCAATTTAATAAATAGATTTCTTTCTTAATTTATTAAATATTAAAAAGTTTTAAAATAATATTATTAGTATTTAAGATAATTATTTAATAGGAGAAATGTGCGTGAAAAATTTGATAATGATGATTGTGGTGCTGATACGTGACACCCAATTTATCCTTTTACTAGAGTAGAAAGATTAGAGTAGAAAAATTACTAAATAAACAAAATTTTTATAATATAATAAAATTTTCTAAAACATAAAACTTTTTTAAAAATACGAAATATTTTAAATTTGGCATTCTTAAAAGTTCAATTTTTTTAAAACCAAAAATAATTAAGTTGGGGTTTATAATATGAAAATTTTTAATAGTAACATTTTATACGGTTTGTTTTATAACAAAATATTTATTAATTTTTTGAATTTTTTTTTAAGTTAATATCATTGTTTTGTTAGTTATAGTCATTTCTCATAATCTTAATCATATCATAGCTTATAATATTATTTTATAATTAATATAAATTATTATATTAATATTTTATGTATTCAATCGTGTATACATAAGTTTAGTAAACCTAGTGAAAATATATATGCTAAAATTTTATATAAGTTGCACCTAAAGCAAAGGGAAAAAAGGCAACCACAAAGTAGCAAAATAAATAACGTTTGAAATTTAGTTTCCTAAGCTTCGAACATGGGTCGGTGGGATTGAAAATAAAGGGTTTACCACCACGACCATTGTTACATTTTGTTAGAAAAGTGAACGGATAAACTACATAAGAAAGCAAAAGTTACGTGTACCAAAACCACCGACCATCAAAATGAAGTTATAGTAATATATGACATTATAGGGTTATTACACCACGTCTAATGCAACCGTCTTATTACACCACGTCTAATGCAACCGTCCCTAGATGATGTGGAGGCCGCTTCATGACTACGTGGGGTCGTGTTGTTGAAGACCGTCTATGGGGAGAGGGCTCACGAGTAAGGGCGTGTTGGCCCGGATAGAGTTTATTGTAAGAGAGGGAGGCGAGAGAGGAGAGAGGGGAAGGATGCCTTTAGTGCCGGAGAAGGTCTTAATCATATTATTAAAAGTAGTATTTTCAGGACTGAATTGGATGTGGACATAAGGTCGATTCGGTTTGATGGACGTTACATCTCACTATGAATAAAAGTAAGGTGTTATCTCTTCTAGAAATATGGTAGTGTTTTATTTCTAGATATATAAACTAAATACTCTTTTAATTATTTTAATCATTTTTTTTCTTAAAAAAGTTTCTTCAATGTTTTGTATTTTTCTTAAAGAAACAATACTGTTCGGTTAATATAGCAATAAAACTTAATAAAAATTAGATATTTCTAAACTATTGATGATGTCATCCGGTTCTTGAGTGTGATCCGACTAATGAAATGACAAGATATCGTTTTGGTTCATGCCATCATATTCATTTTAGCTCGTGACATGTACTATAAATTCATTATATATGTGTTTATTCCTATAAAGTTTTTATCATATTATATCATACTATATCATCATAGTACTTAAGTCTCATTAGATGCATGTTTATCATACTTAAGTCTCACTAGATGCATGTTTTTCCTAGATGACGTAACTATGCAACTAAACTTTGGTGTGTCAACATCTAAAATCCGTTTAATGCATGGTTTTCAGAATAATGTTCTCTGTTTTACATGTGATTATATTCATGTATCACATAACATTGCGTATTCCAAATATCATAGACGAATTAAATATAGTTAGGATATGGGTTCGTTTTAATTGAATTTACATACAAGAAAATCATATATTTAGATACAATTTTGTATAATATATTGTTATGTAGCTAGAAATGACATGACTTGAATATATTGTATGTTTACCGAAAGAAAATAAAACTGTGGGAAGAAGACCCCAATAATTACTTTACTAGGTGTTTATGTCAATCAATTTTGATAAAGCATAAACTTCTAGTTAAGTGCTTATTTCTAGATTCTCTCACAAACACATCTCTATATTAGAAAAAAAATTGTAATACAAACATGTAGGCTACAAGTAGCTTCGATCATATAGTAATTTACTTCAAACTTTATAATTAATAAGATTAAAACAACTTATAAAATATTATTCGACTTAGCAAAAGACAAAAATATATAAACCCTAACAACATGTTTAACATGAAAACTGTTGAAAGTGTATACTTGAAGGAAAATATACAATTGTCGTACTGATTTTTATTAATATGTATTCATGATATCAACGTGCTATGTAAGACAATTTTGTGACCACCGGTCCCCATAATCTTTACCATCTCATATGATGAAGTTGGCAAAAGTATTAAGATAGCAAGAAGACCTAACCCTATATCTGATTGTTTTAGGACAAAGATGATTAGTTTTCACTCATTAAAAGCGTAAGAAGGCTTAATCATTTCACACTAGTCGGCTATCACCTTTTGTTATATTTTTAATGCTTGGCCGCAACTAGGGGGGGAGTGCGAATTCAATCCCCCCATATGAATACTAAACTGATCAAACATTCATTATATTCTACTCATTATATTCTACGAGGTGTCATGACCAGTCATACACTTCTTTTAATAAGTTAAGAAAATTACACACAATCATGCAAATATCTTCAATATGTTAATATTACTGTTACAATTCGTTTATATCATTGTTACACCCGGTCGATAAAGTTTAAATACTCATTTAAAAGAATAAATAATCATTACATAAAATCATATAATTTTTAAACTTTATAACAATAATATAGAATTAACTTAGCTCACTACACACAATTATAAAATCTGCAAGTCCATTAAATTTTCATAAGGTTAACATTTTCTATTAATACAAGTGACATCATAATAAAAAGATAACAATAATAAAGCGGTTTAATAACAATACTTTAACCAAACAAATTAACATAACCTAAATCAAACCAACTACCAATTAGAGGTGACAAAAAAAGTTCATGAATGTGATTTTGGGTCATAATAGGTGTTTTAAAAATAAAGATTTATTAGAATGGATTGAATAAAAAACACAAGAGGGTCAAGATGGGTTAAAAACTTATTTGGAAAAAAAATAAATATAGGTCAAGATAAGTTTTCAAAATCAGAGCTTCAAGTCACAATAAGTCAATGTTTCTTTCACTCAAATTGGTCACCTTGGTCGAGTTTCATCACGCACCACCACCGCAACACCACCAAACCACCACCATACCACCATCGAACCACCACCACGGTCCACCACACCACCACCGGTCCACCGCATCTACACTCTCCCACCTCCGTCAAGTTTCATCGTGCACCACCATCGCACCATCACCGCACCTACAGTTGAGTTCTGCATCAGTCTCCACCTTCGTTGAGTTTCATCGCTCACCACCACCACACCTACAGTCGGGCCTCCGCTTTATTATCACACCACCATCGTCGCTTTATTGAAGGTACCACTCTTTATAGATGAAATCGTATAGTTATCTTTTTGAGCTCGTATAAGCATCTGTCTATATGTGTTGGATTGTAAAAATCTAGTAAAATAGTATTGCCTTTTTTAAAACATAATCTATTTTGACCAAAACCCATCCTGACCCGAACCCATCCTAACCTAAACCCATCCAAATCTTTTTTTCTAAATGATCTATTTTAACTCAAACTCATCCAAACCCAAATCCATCCTAACCTAACAACCAACCCAATCCAACTCACCTATTTTGCCACCTCTACTACCAATAATCATCACAAAATGTTGCTTATATTAATTAATCAATTAATCATTAATAACAACTTAACAAATCTATGTCATGAACATACATACACATACGCATATATACATGATGCAGCTGTATATACACTTTCGTTTTCACCTTCTCTCACTTCACAACACACATATGTCTGTATCTATATTGTATGCAACTGTTGTGTGTGTATATATATACACACATATAAGGGTGATACAAGGTAGGGAAATCCATAAAGGGGATTGACGAAACTGCCTGCAAATTTTGTGCTTTTGTGAGATCTAGTGTGAGAAAGTGTGAATCGATCGATAATGGGTAGAGGTAGAGTTGAATTGAAGAGAATTGAGAACAAAATCAACAGGCAAGTGACGTTTGCAAAACGAAGAAATGGGTTGTTGAAGAAGGCTTATGAGCTATCTGTGCTTTGCGATGCTGAAGTTGCGTTGATCATCTTTTCAAATAGGGGAAAACTGTATGAATTTTGTAGTAGCTCAAGGTATGTTTGATTACAGTTTGAATAATTTGATTCGATTTTGGTGTAGATCTGAGCTGATTTTTGTAGAGGAAAAGGTGATTTTGCTTTTGGTGAGTTTAATTTGCTGTTTTCGTGAATGTTTTGGAGTTTATGGAAGTTTGTAAAGGGTTTTTTTTTGGTGGATCTGTTGGTGGTAAACGATGAAAGTTGAAGATCGATTTTGCTATATATGAAGTGGATCGTTGTTTTTTATCTACGATTGTTTATTCGCTTTTTCTAGCTTTTTGTTCGATCAATTTCAGCTAAATTCAACTCTTCTTTTGTGGATCGATATTGTGTAAAGCTTTTTTAGGGTTTTGGTGTGAATTTGATTGTTTTCTCTCTCATCTTCTTCATGTTTTCATAGTTCTTTGATTATAAACTTCTGATCCGATTTCAAACAGATTTCATTCTGATTTCAAACAGTTCATTCTACTTGTTCTTGAGTTTCATCGAGGGTTCAAACAGTTAATTCTAGGGTTTTCTTAGGTTTAAGTTGATGATTTTTTAATTTTGTTTTGTATTTTATTATTATTTTTCAGTACATCATTTATTGGAGTTTAGTTTTATATTTCGTGTATGATTTTCTTCTAAACATGATTAATTAGACATCTAATGTCAATTATAGTTGGTCAAACTGTATTAATTAGCTTTATCAATGGGGATCCGAAGACGATAACAATTGCTTCTTGGCTTTATAGTTCATTGATCTGAAATCATATGTTTTTCTTTAGTTTTTCTATATGTTTGGATGCTTAAATAGATCTTTGTTTTCAAGAAATTTATGAATTTGATATCAATTTGGGTTGACTAAATATTGGTCTTTAAAGTCAAATCTGGTAAACCTTTAGTTCTCTTCTAGGGTTAGAGAAACATGAGCTTTCCAAGATCATCGTATTAAAAAATCTTGTCAAGTATTAATCTTTTTCTTTTCTTGTTTTCTGTAATCGTAAGAACCCATTTTTCAAATAAAACACAAAATACAGATTGTGCTGAATAGACCTCCTTTAATAAGTGTCTATCTTTAATTATTATATCAATGATGTTAATTTGTGTTGATACATGATAGCAAGGAATATTGTGGTCAATAAGTGGATTGGATTAGGAATTAGTATTATGATATAAGTTATTCCTTGTTTAGGAATTGAATCTATAGCTAAGTTTTTTGTTTATCCTAATTGAGGTAGAACATGCTTCCTTGTTCATAAACGAACATGAAATGATCTAACTTCAAATTAATATATGTCATTATGGTAAAAATGCGCGTTACGATTATGGAATTCTTGTACCAAACACCTAAATTAGGTTAACAAAGGATTAGCCCTCTCATCATCTATGATGTTAGTTAATTCTTGTTGTATTATCCATTGTGGGAATATATGCATGTCCTTAACATAATATTGGTATATAGAGAACTCCTAAATGCTTTTGCCCCGTTGGCATAAAGATATGTAGCACCGTATATAAGTTCTTTTTGGACACAAACACAATTTCATATAATTAAACAAACATTAAATTAAAATACACAAGTAATACATGTCATGTTTATATAACTTTTTGGAGATTAAGGTTTTATACATATTGATTTGGCATGCGGACCGTTAGAGTAATCTTAGTGTTATTTTAAAGCTAGTTAGCTATTTATTTATTGTGTTTTATATATGGCCTCGAGTTTCTAAACTGTATATTTGATTATTCATAATTGTATAACTGTTTAAAATAAGTGAATTCAAATTACTTATTCAAATCACTTAATATTAAACCGGGTAAACAATTTCAATTACGATAGACATAGTTTGCTAACATCACTAATTTACCGATCTTTAAACTTTTTATTTAATATTATAACCATTGTTATATTCTTTTGTGTATGCATTCTTCTAGCAGCATGCTAAAGACACTTGAGAGGTATAGAAAATGCAACTATGGAGCACCTGAGATAAATGTGTCTGATAGGGAGGCCCTGGTGAGTATTCTAATTTTTTTTATGGAATATGCATAATTGTTAATATGTAATTCTCCCCCGTTCTCATAGCCATATATTGCATATTATGGATCTTTGGATGAGCCTTTAGTTACTGCAACTTTGAACTCTTAAAGATCAAGAATTACACTTTGTTGGTTAATTGAAGTTACTGATAGTTATGTATTTATGTAATTTTACATTATTTATTAATTAGTACTCCCAAATAACTCAAGGATGGCGTTATTTTCAAAATAAATAAATAAAACTTCTAACTCATAGAAAAATATTTAAGTACCTTTTGGGTAACAACTTAAATAAAATGATTAATCATTCACCCTCATCCAAACAACCCGGCCTATGTTAGTATCTTAGACTTTAAATAAACTTATGGTTTTTAGTCTTTTACCCCATAGATTAATGCTTGAGTTTATTAGGGTTGATGTCTTTACCTGTTGTGCATATAATATAGCTTTGCTTTTTATTGATTGCTTTTCAGATGGGATGGATGCATAACTATTTATTTTTTATATAATCAAATTATAGTAAAATTTATGATTAGCAAACAAGTTTGTTAATCATATTCCATATCAAAAGTTGGTAATTAAATTGGCTAATTAACAAAAAAATTTCTATAGAAGTATCGTTTTGTGATTGCTAATATCAAAGCCCTACAGGTTATACTTAATATTTCATGATTTTCTATAATAAGAAACTTATTATTTCCAGTATTCCCAAAAAATAAAATATCAACTCAAAGATAATAATATTATTTTCAACTAGTTACACAATTGTAGAACATCAAGAAAGTTGAAATACCATGCGACATCGTCATGATATGATATGAAAACTAGGTGCTAAGATGAAGCAAGACGAATTCAATTACCAACTATTATGCTTTCTATTATCCAAGTAGACGTTTTTGTAGTAGTTAAAAGCATACAAAACACTAATTAGACAAGACGAGACGATTCTGCCTCAAGTAGACACAAGGCAAGAATCTTTCTCTAATGTAACGTGTTGACTATGAATATGATATCCATAATGCATGTGTGTGTATACTTTTTTTTATCGTGTTTCTTTTTCTTTTGCCTCGGGCACTTGTTTGTTTACGCCTTAGTGTACATGTCAAATGACAAATTATATATTCACTACCATAGGACAGTTAGAATCTGCTAAACAAACAATTTAAAAGTTGATTGCATGCTAAGGACCGTGTGATAGATATATATATACTAGCATTGTAGATAAGATGTTTTATGTTTACACCTTTACATGTTATTATCCCTTGAATAAATTGGGAAGCTTTTGAAATAAAGGCCTCAACTTGTCAAAGCGGTAAATATTTGAAATCATATAAGTACTATTAATCCCGTGGTCTTTACACTGCTAGGTTGGATTATATTATAAAAATAATTCTTTTTTTCATTCTTGATTATAATGTTATTCCTCTTTAAAGAGTATCAACGTTTCAAGATTCTCCTATCATAAAAATATTATTTTGCTATAACAGTGTAACGTCAGTACTAGAGATGTCAATATTGTAAGTTGGTTATGTTAGGGTGATGGGGGGTGCAGGCGTCGTGAGGCCACGAAGAGCCTCGGCCCCACCTGGCAACACCGCCGCCACCCCTTTTCACACCGTAAATTTTCATTTTTATGGCATGTTGTCGCCGTGAGTTTATGTTTTTGTTTGTGTGTGTGTGGTATAGTGGTGTAATTTGACGTGGTGTGGTGTGATATAGTATGAGTGTGTAACATGATAAAATTTGATTGGTAAGTTTATGATGTATTGTGATGTGTATGGTGTGTGTGGTGAGAGTGTCCCTACACGTACACTTACTAGCATGTCAAATCTATATCATGATTTGTTATATTCCTAAATAACAAGTCACAAAAACACACACCTACTTAATTAATCATTACACAAAAAGATTTACAATATATATGGACCAAAAAAGGTAACATATCTTTTAACTTTACTAAAAATCACATGTCTAGCATAAGCTATGTTTTATACGTTATATTAATATCCAAACATAAGCTATGTTTATATAATCGTACTTGTAAAGTCTAAGCAGTTCTTACGGTTACAAAAAGAAAAGATTAGCATATAGGAGGGGATGCGGAAGTCTTGCCATACTCATGCATATAGTATCTAGATATTGAGCTAAGATATATCGTCAACCTTTCATAACTCGTATTTGTCTCGCGTTCATTGTAGTGTTATCTTGTACAATATATATCATCTGTTTATTATATTATGCTCTACATTATACACAAGTCACAGCAATTGAGCATCATATCCTGCAGAACAATAAGTACATTAAAATTTATCAATAACATTTATTGTCTGCAGGAGTTAAGTAGTCAGCAAGAGTATTTGAAACTTAAAGCACATTATGAGGAGCTACAACGATCCCAGAGGTAAAACGGAAAAATATATGTGTGTTGTATATACATTTGCTTGATTATTAAAAAATGGGTGTTATGTAAATACTAGGAATCTTTTGGGTGAAGATCTTGGACCTTTGAGCTGCAAGGAGCTGGAGTCACTAGAAAGGCAACTTGATACATCTCTGAAGCAGATCAGATCAGCACGGGTATTTATTTACGAATATACATTATGATACATAAATATGGGCGGACCTAAGAAGGGAGGGGAGGGGTCAACCGATTTATAATGTGTATAATGTGTATTGACGATTTTTTATTGACCCAGTGTATTTTTTAATACTGGTCACTATAAAACATTTTACGACCCCTAAACCTTATTTTTATTGGAATGTTTAACCCACTAAAAATTAAAATAATAGTTCACTTAGTTAAGAAAAGTAATATCATAATAATCACCAATAGGTCTATATTGTATAAAATTTCTAAGCTCGTTTATTTAACTAAAACACTTAACACATATTTCATTAATCTATTAACATTCTTTAGTTATCTTTAAATTTTTTTAGAAGAATACCTTAAACAATGTTTGCATTTGCTACATTTTTAAGAGAAAGACATTTTTAAGAAAGTTTCGATTGATAATATATTGGATATTTTTTAAAAGATGAAGCCACGTAAACAAGTATAAAGTGTAATATGTTTTTTTTTTCTAATGAAATCGTATTTTTGTCAAATGTCTTATAATATAATTGTAATGTATTTTATATGTCTGACCCGACCCAAACCAAAAATTCAACATTGAGTTGAGATATACACGTCTATTCGAAAACTGAAAAAAAACCGACCTCGGAGAAAAAATTTTCTGGGTCCGCCCCAGTACATAAATACATAATTGTATACTTAGAAATTCAAAAGTACCAAATAAAACATTGCGACTCTTATTATATAATTAGTTAATTGACCGGTTTTCGTAAGATGAGCGGGTCAAAACAAGTGATTTATAAGGGCAGGTCATACTGGTCGGGTCAAGTCCAATACATCTTTGTTATCCAACTTTTTCAATCTAAAACTAAATAAATATGGTCAGAGTCAGGTTGGCATGCTTAAAGGTAATGGTTATATAAAAAACATAAGATATAAACTAAATTAACATATAATCGAGTAATACAAAAAACTCGTTTATTTAAATGAGTCAAACGAGTTGAGATGTTGTAAATTAATGCTAACAAATGTATTAAATGGGTTAATGGGTTAACTGTGTGTAATTTTATATCTAAACTTAAACTTGTTGGCCTTTTTAATTAATAGGGTTGAAGGTATCAATTTATTAAAACAGGTGTGCCGTGTTTTGGAATTATCACCCTTATTAAGATTGAATTGTTACACAAATAATCTTGGCATTTAAATATAAATAAAATTTAAAAGTTTGCATTTTTTTTAACATAAATCAAAGCTTAATATTTAACTGTTTAAAGATAAAAAACATAACCAAGTTAAATAGAGTTAATCATAATTAAATATGATAAATTGTCAAGTCTTGTTGATTTTATGGTTTTATGTATCTACAGACTCAAGTCATGTTGGATACACTTACAGATCTTCAGAAAAAGGTAAGATAACATTTTATCTATTTTTAAGTCTTAACAAATTTCTTATCGCAATGTGTGTTTTACCCAATCACGTTGATTAGTAGAGTATTGACGGATCTTATGAGTTTTACGGTAAAGAATTCTTACGCTTAAAAGAACCAATTTATTTCTTGTTCGTCCTTTCCTTTCTTTCTTTCCATTTTTCTGTTTCTGTTCTTCAAGATTATTGGTATTGCAGGAGCATGCACTAAATGAAGCAAATAGAACCTTGAAACAAAGGGTAAGTATGCAAACAGCAAATACCATAATTCCATTGTAATTTCAATTATCTGGATTAATTGGCATTAATAGTATTTGCAGTTGATGGAAGGAGATCATGTAAACACTCTCCATTGGCATCCACATGCTCAACACGAAATCGGATATGACCAACAACATGAACCTCAACATCAGACCGGAGAACCCTTCTTTCATCCCCTCGATTGCGGGACAACCTTACAAATGGGGTAAGCCCTCGAAATCTCGTTGATTTATCATTTACATGCACGTTTACGATTGAGCATCTTACTTGCGGTGCTTAGCCGGATGGAAAAATGATGTAGGCGGAAGTAAAAGATAATAATTGAACATTTTGATTAATCGAGAATACCAGGAACAACTATTCAAACTATCATTGATTCAGAAATAATATTATCATGATTTTACACACTAACACATATTGTTAAAGAAAGTATTTTTATAAACTTCAAAACTAAAAACTTCTCTCATTGCTTACAAGCTTATAAAAAACAAACCAAAAGTTAAATGAGACACAAAACATAAAGGGCCAAAGTCTGAGCAAATAATAAAGTTAAACAAAATCTAGAAATTTGACAAAACATAAAATAATTCATAAAATAACCTGTTTTTGGGCTGAAACGATGACCCGGTTTGTGAAAAGTGCTACTCGGTTCAACAGTCATTTCGACGGGTCACAAGTCCAAAATGGAAACTTTTAACCCAAGTTATAACTATTTTAATGAAACCCTTTTGAACAAGCGATATTGAGCCTCAAAAAAAATTTGCTACTCCATACCTGAGGCCGCACCAGAAAAACGAACGGGTGAGGTGGACCAGTAACATGTGAATATGAACAAGTTTTATTCCGACTTTCTTGCAAATGTATTTATTTATATTTTATAAGATTAAGATATTTATACACACGGGGCATCGTATAGTGTGTTTAGTATAGAACTAATTCACTTGTCATTCACTTATCCTGAATTATTTTAAAACTAATTTTAGGTATCAATCGGATCCATTGACGTCAGGGGCATCAGCCGCAGGGCCGAGTTCAAATAATTTTATGTCAATATGGTTTCAGTGATCATAGATATAAGTTAACAATTTTAATTTGTAAGATTGACGATGTTATTTTACTCATAAAGAGACAATGCGTGTTTAATGTTTATTGCAACTCTTAATTTGAACACATATATAAGATATATATTAACATTATTCATATATGTACCATGAGCTGAGTTAGGCATAATTCGTAATCAAAAGAGAAGAGACATTATAACCACCCTAACCATAAGTTATGTTTACGCCACTAACATTTATTAATTTGTGCATCCACATGATACAATAAAACATATATAGTTCATACCAGTTAAAACTAGACGCGGATTAAAAAAAGCATAGTTTATAAAATAGAAAAATGTCATAGAATAGTAACTAAGTTTCAAAAGTGTTTTAGTTTAGTCACTCATGCATATTTTTCTCAAATTGGACCTCCAAACGATCAAATCGAGTCATTACCAAATTTTATTATAACAACAAAGTAACGATGAAAAAGACTTTGGAGTTACAATTTTCAATATATAAAATTATATTAAAAAATAAAAAAAAACATGTTAATTATGAAAAAAATAAAAAAGTGTCTAAAATTTACGTCAACGTTCTATATCAGCTTCAAAAGATAGAAAAAAAATATTTTCTAATTGAATCCAAAAGTATAACATGCTAAAAAATATGTTATGACTTTTAATTTGTATAAAATATAAAAATGAGTGATCTAATTGAGACACTTTTAAAACTTGAGTTACTTAATTGGAACATCTTTTAAAGTTAGTTACTATTTTACAAAGTTACCCTTTATAAAATAGAGTTATGATTTTTTAGTTTTAGCTAACTAATGTAGATGGACTACTACAAACAAGAAGAGCAAATGGAACCTAAGAGCATTCACAGTAAATTTTTTACTTTTTATATAAGTGTGTGACTTATATTTTGGAGATGATTGTGAGTAAACGAGAGATAATTTATAGGGATTGTATCGTGATTTCTCATATTTGGAAAATATGGTACAATCTTCATAAAACTTTTTATATATATTTTTAAAAATAATTATGCGTGAAAGAAAAAAAATATAATGATAAAAATATTAAAAATTATTATTTAATTGTAAAATAAAATAAAAAGTAACTTTTTAATGTAACAATGAATGCATCAAGGCAACCACTCTATTGCTTTATAAATGGCTAAACTTAATGTAACAATTATGCTTTGAAAGCTAAAATAGTAAGCCTGATATAAACAACACAAAAAGCACCAAGGACATAAAACCCGGTCCAATCCAACATCTTCATATGTTTTTATAGGCAACTTATGTATATTTATTTTTATATTTTTTTTTATTTTTTATCAGTTTGAATTTATATATGATAGAAAGAGAAGCATAGATTTTAGAGTTTGGTGAGAAGCAAAGGGTTAGGTTAGGTTGAGAGGAAACCTAGTAAAACAAACAAGGCACGTGCGATTCATTACTAAAATCTACGCTTGCACGTGATAAGATCTTGTTTTTCACAATCTATACACACATGGTAAAATGATCGATATCATGTGATATAAATTTAATGGTGAGGTTTATTTACAACATTAATTTTGTTTACATGTCCTTTTAATGTTTTATATTCAATTCTGTCATAGAACATCAATAGATCATATTTGATCTTTTCTTTTCTAAGTTCAGGATAGATGAACAAATATTACATTCTTATATTTTTTATAAAGTAATTAATAATTAAAATTTTACTGAATTATTAATTTTGCTTACATCTCCTTTTAATGTTCTATGTTCTATCTATATCCTTTTCATCGTTTTAATGTCTCTCTCTTACTCTCAGTTTCTCTTAGCCGATTGACACAATGCTAATTACATCTAATCTTTCTAACTAAATAGATACTAATATTACTATCACCATCTAAACTTTAATTAATATTTTAAACTCATTTAATCATATATAAAAGTTAACAACCCTAAAACCAATTATCACAATAGTTCTTGTTTCTCCGTTTCTTTTTATTTTGTAGGACCAACTATAAGAGGAATTAAGGAGCAATTTTCTTTTTCTATCAAGGTATAGGATGGGCGATTAAAAGCTTCAAACTGATATACATGTCATAAACTAACACGCTAGCATCGTCGTTTGTGGCATATAAAGCCGTTGGGTTGCATCAAAAGATAACTAGAGAAAAGTTACACGTCAAATATAAAATCTCACCATCATACATTGTAATTTGTGATGGTCATAATAGGATAATATAACACAATGATAAATGTTTAATTTAAAAGAAACTCGAATATTTATGTTCTTGTTCACAACCATGAACATGCTCGTGAAAAGCATCATGATCATGAAGTTGACCCGTGATCTTCAATAAGTGGTGTCCGTGAGTTGCCTTGTCATGCCTTGTCAATGATGCAAGGGTGAAGGAAGTCGTTTTAGTGTTATCTCGCAATGATTTTCTACAAACCACGACACAATAAGTTGTAGAATAAAATTAGGACTAAAATAATGACTAAATAAATGATAGAGTGTCAAATAGGAAAAAAGAAAGATAAAAACTAATGTTTGGTCTTCATTCTTCTCGGTTCTCTCAGCACTATACATGGTTAGACTAAAACCTTTTATAGATGTAAGTCACGTACCATATCCATATAATCTACATAATTCTAAGGGTTTATGGGAGTATGTTATTTATAATTTCATACAGTTGGTTAGTAAGGTAGTAATGTGACTTATGAATTTATCGGTTTCATGAGTAATAAGTTTCAAGCTTAACACTAAAGAGTAACCATGGTAAACAATATATTATTTTAATTTGATGTTGTATGAAATATTAATATATATCATTGGTTTATTCAGTAGGTGACGATTTGTGACACAATCCGAAACACAACAAAAAAATATCAAATTTTTTATTGCGAACTCATTTAACACGTCTAGATAAAAAGAGTCAAACGAGTTAATTCCTGTTACAATTATAATTTTTGATCGTATGAAAATTGAGCAGGTCAACTGGTCAACGAGCCCAACCAACCACTCGTAGTTTATCCTTTTGTCATAAATTAGTAAATGTAACTAGTTATTATTTTTGCATAAAAAGTCCATCAAAACAAGAAGAACCAATGGTCCTTTTGGTCAATGGGGATATTTTTATTTTCTATTCTTCTTTTTTTAGAAGACAATGGGAATATTTATTTTATACAAAGTAACAAGTGGAAATAATGAAAACATTGAATCATTCTATTTTAATGCACACATTGTGCACGATTATCACACTCATATAAAAACTACTATTATTCCCCCATCGTAACTTCTTTCAACGTTCCTTCCTAAACCCTTCACCGGAGTTTCGCACCACCACCAACGCCACCGCCACCGCCACCGCCACCGCCACCGCCACCGCCGCCACCACCACCACCACCACGAGTTTTCACTTGTGTTGTACCGCCGCCGTTCGCCGCCGTGATGTAACGGAGTTACTTTACTGACACCGGCGATCTTAGCTCCTCCGGCACCGACAGATCTATCTCCGGCGTACGGTGTAGTTTTCAACTGTTTAGAACTTATATCGAAGTTGTGTGGAGCTGTAGATACAGAACGAATTGGAATTTCTCAGTCGTCGTTGAATCGAGTGGAGTGTACGGATGATGACGTCAGGTGAGGTTTTGATTTTGAATTGATTTCTATAAGTTGATAGATAGTGTTTATATGTTTGTGCGTTGTTGATTGGTGAGTATGTTTATGAGCTTCGTATATAGAGCTTGAGTTCGTATGCTGAGTTGGTGAATATACTTGATTTTGTTCGTCCATGGACCGTGATTTAACGCCTCAATTGCTGTAAAGTTTGTAATCATGTGTAGTTGGTTCAATCGATTTGGTATTTTCGTGGTGATGTGTTGATTTGAGCGATCGGTGATCTGCTAAAGTTATTGATTTGATGAGAAGTTTTTTTGTGTGTTGAAACTTGAAATATGTTAGCATCCATGTTATTGGTGTAGAACCTAGCAATAATGTTTGGGATATTTTCTAGTTACAGCTCACAATGGTCTAGGTGATGCTCAAAGATGCAGCAATTAAGGGTTTAGTTTAAGGTTCTTAACTAGGCAGATTCATTTGACTCTCACGCTCAGTGTAAGATACGAAACTGAAATAACTACCTTTTGTACTCTTTCTACAAGAATTTTTTCAATTTTAACATGGTAGAGGTGATTTAGAACCAATTGCGACATATATGCAATCAACAAGACGCCCAATAGGCTATCCTTGATCGTACCTCACCCCAG
The DNA here is from genome assembly GCA_025506515.1 of Flaveria trinervia. NCBI lineage: Eukaryota > Viridiplantae > Streptophyta > Magnoliopsida > Asterales > Asteraceae > Flaveria > Flaveria trinervia. Next base: position 77,501,092 of record CM046453.1, read on the forward strand.
CTGTTAATATGTTACTGTCTCATGTGCGTGTGTGTGTGTAGAACAAGCAGTTACACCACTTGCTCATTTCATGCTATCTATATATCTTTAATTTGTTCCTGGAAACATTAAGTAATGTAGGTACAACTGTTACACTTTTATGTTAACAAGTATCATACTATCATCTAACAACATTTATTTTCTATTCTAATGTCAGTAATCCGGCCTTTTTGTTTCAATTCTCAGGGTATAACATCACAGATCTTGTTCAAGAAGCACAAGTCCGGTGGTTAAAGCCTGGGGAGGTACTCTTTATACTGCAGAATTTTGAGGAAAAACAGCTTACTAATGAACCTCCACAAAAGCCACCCAGTATAACTCTTAATTTTTACCTTGGTGTTCGTTTTTTTCAAAATTTACATCTATAACAATAGTTTGCTGATCTCTATCTTATCTGTTGATCAAATACTTTTACAGGTGGTTCTTTGTTTCTGTTTAACAAGAGGGTCCTTAGGTTTTTCCGTAAAGATGGTCACAGTTGGAGGAGAAAAAAGGATGGAAGAACTGTTGGGGAAGCACATGAGCGTCTAAAGGTTATTCCATTCTTCTTTTTAATATAATTCTTTGACTAGAAATCAATTGTGGATTTATTTGATATTAGGATCTTTCTTAAGCACTAAAGTTATAGTCTTCAACTTTGTTGAAGCATTTTTTTTTCAAATATTAGATCTGTTTTTTGTGGGGAATTAACTAACTTCTATATGGATCTTGGTGCGCTCTGATGCTAGTATACCTATGAATATTCAAGTTTGCTTTATTCAAACAGATAGGGGATAAGTCATAGTACTTTTTACTGCTTCTCAACTGATTTTGTTCAAAGAATTAGACAATAAGTAATATTTTAAGGCCATGATGTTTTGTACATAAACAGAATACCCTCTAATAGTCTAATTAATTCTTTGATACCAGGTTGCTTCTTGATGTAATGCTATATTCGTGTAAATTGTAGGGGTGTTGATTAAAACATAAGGCCCTGATTTGTAATTTGACCTGTATTTTCCCTATGTTGGTGTGCAGTTGTAATTTTCTCTCACTCTTATTCCATTATTTAGCCATTTTACATATGTTTTGGCGCAGGTTGGAAATGTTGAAGCTTTAAATTGTTATTATGCACACGGTGAGCTAAATCCAAACTTCCAGAGGCGGAGTTATTGGATGTTGGATCCGTGAGTATCTTTTATCTCTTTTTGGGTTTGCTTGTATTATACATCTTAGTATGATGAACAATTTGATACTCAGTGTTCTATCATATATGGAAACTGAAACACTGGTCTAAATTTAATAACTAATAAATATGCTGAAAGACTTGAATTTTTGGATGTTATGGTGACAGGGGAAAGGATCACATTGTACTTGTTCATTACAGAGATATAACCATGGTAAGTCCTTTGATTTCACAGAAGTGGTGTAAGTTGACAAATGACATTCTCTGATGGATTTCTAATCCAAAAATCTCCACGAGAAATGTATCCACATCACATGCATGTTGATTCACAAAGGGTTAAATGACTACTGATTTTTAAGTCTACTTTTCTTTTTCCGACTATAAGTGTTTTGCACACAAAACCTTTATGAAATCAGGCATGCGCATCTGAATCTTTTGTATCCTGAATTATAATGCAAACAATATATTCAAACAGTTGCTTTGCCATACAAACAGACAGTCACACATATAATGATATAAGAAATCAGAATTAATTTACAAGTATTTTGTCTCTTATTTTTTAAGTGTTTAAGTATTAACAAAGTAGATAACGATATCTAGAATTGATTTATAAGTATTTTATGGATATCAAATGCCGTGCACCTTTTAAACCAAGTATACGATTACCAAACTAACCCATTAAAAAAACAAAATCAACTCATTTTCTAATGAGATGGCTTGCCACATTATCAATGAGAAGAGCTCTTGGAGACGCCACATAAAGGCTAGGGATTATTAGGTGGGCGTATAGATTACGAGCTACTTTCTATGTGTTGTAACTGGGCGCCTGTAGTTCTAGGTGGGCCTTTAGACTTAGTTGTGTTTTTACCAGGCGGAGACATTATCAAGTATAATTACCCAAAGCAGACCACGGACTTAAGTACACACTCATATATAACAGTAAGGTAATTGAAATTTTGGATAATTTACTAATTACAACACAACAAACTTTACATTTTTCCTCTTTATGCACTATTCACACACCTGGAAATTTTCATGTCATTTTAGCATCATGAACAATTGACAACATATCTTTTACCCTGACTTCTCTTTGGGGGAGTGCAGAGTGAGCATAGTCCTGGATCCATTTCAACATTGTCTACAGGATCTTCTACTCTTATTCAGGGCTCAAACTCCTATTCTTCTCAGTTTACCCAATCTGCTGCTGCATTTAGTCAGTTTCGTGAACCTTATGACAACACATCTAGTCCCAGTTCAACAGAAGTTAGTTCTGATATAGTTACAAGGTCCAGCGGGACAGGTTCTTTGAGTCGTACACAAGGAATTGAGGATATTGGCGGTTCACCAAATTTTGAGATTGATCAAGCACTAAGAAGGATAGAAGAACAGTTGAGTTTAGACGAGGATAACTTGAAAGATATCAGTGCATTTGTTAGTTCGAATGAGGTTTCAAATGAATCATGGTTTCCAGCTAATGAGCAAAGTTATGGAAGGATGCAAGATGGCTCAAGCAGTTTTGCAACTGAACAATATCCAGGTTTGTTTCCTTTGTTTGGTGTTTAAGCTTAATTGACTAGAATTTTAAGTAGAGGTGGCAAGTGAAAACAGGTCAAAACAAGTTCGGTATTGAAACAAGTCATCTGTGGTACAATTTTGAATGGCCTGGGCCGAGTCGGGTGACCTGCAAACATTCTTCTTAAATTAAACATAATAATAATGTATCCAGTATAATTATACTCATAGCAGAGTTATTAGTTGGGTCCGGGGAGGGTGTGTACCAGTGGCGGAGCTTGGACCACACAATAGCGGGGGCGGGGGCGGGGGCGGGGGCGAATGTATACTGTTTCAGGGGGGCGAACTCTATATATATTAAACAATTTACACTACCGGCCAAAAATTTACAATACCGGGTCGAAAATTAACACTACTAAGGAAAAAGGGGGGCCCTACAAGCTTCGCCATTTGTGTGTACATTTGTATGTTTAAGAATCTTTTATAACTTATTTTTGGGCCTACAAAAACAATAATTGTGATGCTTTTAATATGGCAATCTAAAATTTTGAAAATTTTTTATTGGTGGTTGTATGCATTAAAAAATGTTCTTTGGCACTTTGGGAGACTTTCATCCTGATCCCCTTGTAGCAAGCTTTTTTTCTATTTGAGATAAAATACAACCAAAATTGACTGGTTTGTAATTATATGGGTCAAAATTGCAACATTTTGATCGTAAGATATCGTCCTATAACTCTTTATGCCCAATGTCTTTTTACCATGTGTCTTTTCATGACTCTGCTGTCAGCTTTTTTCGGTTATCTGTGCATCCTCTTCATCTGCATTCGATGTCACACTATGATAAAATCAGAAGTTAACCACAAAATAACTGAAAAAAGAATGTATAGGTGGATATGTGAGACCACATCAATACCAGCAACCATCAGAAGGTGAATTTGCTATTACAAGTCAACAGAATTATGTACACCCTTCAGACAGAAACGTAAGCTCATATCGATCATCTTCTTTGAGAAGTATTTAGTATCTTGCTACTTTCAATTTCCTTTCATGTCATGCATGATGGACTAAAGAATCATTTTAATGTAATCTCTGGTACATTGTTGCTAATGTTGTTTGAGTTCCTCTTATTTGAGTGTTTTTTAATTTATTTTAGTTTAAAGTAGTGTTTGGTATGCAGGAATGGAATGGACCATTCCATAAGGGATGTATTTTCTTCCATTTCAGGAGAGGTGCCTTTTCTCATTCCTTCATGGAATGGAATGAAAGATTACAATCAGTCAAATTCTTTCTTTAAAGAATTATAATAACATTAATTACCGCAAAAATTGATCCTATTATGTCTCAATCTACTTAAAATTATATACTTTTTTGCTATATTTTTATTTTGGGGGGGGGGGGGGGTTTCTTAGCCTTTATGAATGTTAATTTTTTCTTTTGAAAATAACTTTTGTATATTATTAAATTATTTCTATAAAGAAGTAAAGTACATAGTGATTAATATATAACATGGAAGTTGATATGTAAAAAACAATATCTATTTATTAAGATAGAAATAAAATAAATATTTTATTTTGTCTAAATATAATATGTCTAATGATAATTAACTTTATGGAAATGGCAAAAAAAAGTAAAATACATGATAAATAACATACTTGACAGGCTTTCCGTTCCCATGCTAACCAAGCACGGTAATGGCATGCAATGGATGGTTCCATTCCATTTCCATTACCTCATTCATTACATTTCTTTTAATTTCATTCCATACAACAAAACAAACCCTAATTTATAATTATACAGGGAGTGCTTCTACCTCAACCAAGAAGGTACTCAGTGGAAGAGCAAGAAAAGTACAATTCTGGATATACTGGTGCAAATAATAACCGTAAGTCTGCTATTTTATCCAGTCTATTTATTTCAATATTCTAAATACGATTTTTGTGATTATGGTCCATGGAGCTTTGCAATCTGTGACAAATTAATTCCATCTCCACTTCTCCAGCATCTCTATTGCTGCCTCAAGAACTTGAAGATTTCAAATTTCCTGCATATACCCCTGCTAGAAGTTTGTCTGAAAGTTACCCGGACTTCTACTCAACGATGTTTGATCAGGGTCAAAGCGGATTGCCTCTAGAATCAGATTCAAGTTTGACCATTGCACAAGAGCAGAAATTTACTATTCGTGAGATAGCCCCTGAATGGGGCTATGCATCTGAGAATACAAAGGTATATTCATTGAAACTGTATAAGGACTCTTCTGTGATTACTTGTGTTTGTTCCATTTAATATAAAGTCCACTCTTCTATCATGATTTTTGAGATCAGTGTTGCAGTGAGCTAAACAAAGTTAACTAATACATTGTTATTTTTTTTTATAAATTTTTAAAGAAGATTATAACTCTACATCCTCCTGCAGCTTTGCTAACCACAAATCCACAATCTTGTCTCTATCCCATGTCCACCCCTTTCTTGGTTCATGAAAGAAAGCTAATATATCATATGTTTACATCCCAACAAAATTACAGAACTTACCTTATATAATGTGTGGTCAGGCTCAATTAGGACATCTGGACATCAAAATTTACTTTAACTGGGCAACTAGTAAAAGTATGATTGTAGATATTAAATATAAGAGCATGTTACAATGAATAAACATAGTGTGATTGTAAAATAGGGCAATTGTAAAAAATAACCTATAGACTTTTAGTAATCCATATATTAGTCCGATGACTTTTGTTTATGCAAGATTAAATCCCCAGAATTTTAAACTGTAATAAAAGGGCAGTTTTAATAATGTTTAGGGGCTTAAACATGCAAAAGAGGACTTTTCTTTCAATTTCGAGAAGTCTGGGATCATCATGCAAAAAAGGACCTTTATGTGCAAGGACTTTATTGCTAAGTTTTAAAAGTTAAGGGGTTTAATCATGCAAAACTAAAGTCAAGGGACTTATGTGCAAATTTTGAAATTCAGCAAAAAATCGTAGTTTGTTTTTTCTTTTAAAAATGTACCCTCATAAATTATTGTAACTTGAAGGTAAGATATCGTGGTACATATTTTTTCGAAAATATTGAATAAACAATTAACTAATAAAGTTTGTTGTGCTTCCTGCTCAGCAAACCAAACTTCATCTTTTTCATCTCCTTACATTCTCTATCTTTTTCTTTGTTACTTGCACAAAGTACTTGAATACATTCATATACTTTTACAAGTCAAATGTGTGCATATTTCTTGATGCAGGTAATCATAATTGGAACTTTTACATGTGATATTTCCAATAGACAATGGTACTGTATGTTTGGAGAAACTGAAGTTCCTGCTGAGATTATTCAAGAGGGTGTCCTATGTTGTTATGCTCCCACTCACTTACCTGGAAAAGTAACTCTTTGTATGACGTCAGGCAACCGAGAATCTTGTAGTGAAATCAGGGAATTTGAATATCGTGATAAGCCAAATAATTATACAAATAATACCGAGAAAAAATCTAGAAATTCTGAGGAACTATTATTACTAGTGAGATTTGTACAAATGTTGCTCTCTAGTAAAAAAGAAGGAAATTCAACAGCTGGTGAAGAAGACTCATGGTCTCATGTCATCGAGGCTCTTTTAGATGGAAGTATGGCATCGTCTAATGCAAGTGATTGGCTTCTAGAACAACTTTTAAAAGATAAGTTGCAACACTGGCTTTCTTCTAGATTGCAATACAAAAAAGGTGTTACAGCTTTGTCTAAAAAAGAACAAGGAATAATACACATGATATCGGGCTTGGGATTTGGATGGGCCTTGAACCCGATTCTGAAGTCTGGAGTTGGTGTAAACTTTCGTGACATTAATGGCTGGACTGCCCTCCACTGGGCTGCTCGATTTGGAAGGTAAGTTTATGTTTATACATCTTGTCTACTAATCTTTTATGATGATTAATTAGATCATGCAGAATAGTAGAGGTGACAATTTCGACCGATTTACTTTGAATGGGCAAATAAGGGCTTTGCTTTATCTCTCTAGAGTCAAACGGGAAAGTTCAAAAAATTATCTATTGACAGCTAGGGGTGAAAGTAGTTTTGGGTTCAGGGTTACTGAAACTGATATCATCTAACCTGTGACGCATTTAATCAATTGTGTTACAAAAACTCAACCCAACCCGGACAAACTTAACCCATGTAACCTCACACAACTTGTGTAACCTGTTTGTCTAAGGCTGGTGGGCATCTATGGGTTGGTTAGGTGGAGTATTGTAATTCAGTTGCATGTTGAACTTATCATTTATAATAGTTTGTTAAAGTAATTCTAATTTTAAATGGGTTGGCGATCAAGCCATTTATCCACAACCCTAACAAGACCTGTTTATTGAAACGGTATGCGAGTAGACCCAAGCTTACATCTACTATGATATATGTCTGTGTGCAGTTTCAGATCTCCAAACCTTCAATTAATCTCTCTTCATTTGTAAAACAGGGAAAAAATGGTAGCTGAACTCCTAGCTTCTGGTGCATTTGCTGGAGCTGTTACCGACCCGAGTCAACTTGATCCAACTGGTCAAACCCCAGCTTCTATAGCTGCGACATATGGACACAAAGGACTTGCAGGTTATCTCTCAGAAGTCTCTCTAACTAGCCATCCATCTCTCCAGCTGCAACAAACAGAAATCTCTAGAAGCTCTGCCGAGATTGAAGCTGAAACAGCAGCAGTAAATGGCATCTCAAAGCTAAATCTCTTTACCAATGATGATCTTTCTCTTACGGATACTCTAGCTGCTGTTAGGAATGCAACTCAGGCTGCTGCACGTATACAATCTGCTTTTAGGGCTCATTCTTTTAGGAAGAGACAACAAAAGGAATCCTATTCTAGTGGAGATGAATACGGCATAACTTTAAGTGACATTGAAGGACTTTCAGCAGCTTCAAAGTTGACTTTTAGAAATGGAAATTATAATAACGCGGCTTTGTCTATTCAGAAGAAATATCGAGGATGGAAGGGCCGTAAGGACTTCCTTGCACTTCGCCAGAAAGTAGTCAAAATACAGGTGTTTCCCTTTCTCTCTCAGGCGGGTTGGGTACATGGTCACAATGGGTGTGGGTTGTTGTTTATAGTTGAGAATCACAAAATGCTGGCACCTATGGTTTTGCCGCATATGACGATTCATTTTGTCATGTTTATATTTTCTTTCTTTACCTTAGTCAAGAGACCTGCATATTATGACTGATAATCACAAAAATGCTATAAAAATCATAGGTAACAAGAAAAACCGACACATTTTCATGGTTAGGCATTTACCTACATCTAACTATTACGATGAAAGGATAATTAAACCTATATTTACTCTATTTAATTTAGTTTGAATTATTGTTATTGTAAAGTCAATAGTCTAGCTATCTTATCTCCTTTAATTGCTCCTGGTTAGTTGTATATCTCAACTATATAGTCTCTCCTCTGTAACCAGTTTCATATATACAAAAAGCAATAATTCTCAAAACCCTAATACCATTATATGGTATCAAAGCTTCAATAGCTCCAACGAGCCGATCCTTCTTCCTATTCGTATCATCTCTGTGCTTCCATGGCATCAAAACCCACAGTCCAAATTACAGCTGCAACTCACTTCCCCATTAAACTTACTGCCCACAACTTCCCTGTTTGGCGCCGTCAAGTTGAATCAACACTTATAGGGCTTGATCTTGATGCGTTCATCACTGGTTCTGAACAACCACCCAAACGCCTTGTTGCTGAAAAAGATGGGACTAAACCAAATCCCACACTTTTTTGTTCATTTTTAAGAAACTTAATAAATAGTTGTGTTAAAATAGTTACAAAAACTACATTACTACAATAATAAATGTACATTAAAGATAATTTTGAGTAGCTTTCGACCCATTTCGCTCATTTCTCTTTAAGCTATATATTTATTTGACCCATTAATAAGTATAATCGTCTTACTTGCCACTTTTATAGTGTTTTACCTGGTTTAAAAAGTTGATGGACCTCTTCTGCTTATTCTCATTTTTTTCGGTGTTTGCAGGCTCATGTAAGAGGTCACCAAGTAAGGAAACACTACAAGGTTTTCTGTTGGGCGGTTGGTGTAGTTGAAAAGATCGTGCTAAGGTGGCGCCGTAAGGGAGTAGGCTTACGGGGATTTAAACAAGAGTTAGGAGCCCTTGATGAGAGCGAAGATGAAGATATTGTCAAAGTGTTCCGGAAGGAAAAGGTGGATGTTTCTATTGATGAAGCGGTCTCACGGGTGCTTTCTATGGTGGACTCCCAACCAGCCCGCCAGCAATACCGCCGTATGCTTGAAAAGTTCCGGCAAGCCAAGGTGGGTCCTATACATTTTATAGTCCAAAAGGGTTCAGGTTGATATGAGTTTTTAGTTCCAGTCAAAATGGGCCGGGGCGGGTCTTGTTGACGCAAGATAACATCTTTTAAACAGATCATTATTGCCTGATTGCTTTAACTATGACTATGGAACAGTATTTAGATAAAACAATTTAGGAGGGTTCCACCTTAAAACGCAACCCAACTCCAGATGGGGTGATCCGGTTGACTTGTCAATGTGTTATGTATGTTTTTATATTGTCATGCATGTTCATTTATGAGATAAATAAGCAAACACTAACAAACATAAATTTTTAAAAATGAACACATACAAGAAAATTTATTCTTTTAGTGTTTGTTAGATTAAACTTGAACGAACAAACGCAAACAAGCCTCATTTGTGTTTGTTCGGTCTGTTTACAACCCTGTGTTAGACCATCTAACCAATTGACGGTAACTGTAACTTTAACCAACATGTTTTTAGCTACAATATTTTTCGACATTTGGTAACTAGTTTGTGTTATTGGTGGTCTATGATGCAGGCTGAACGTGAAGTTCTGGAGAGTGAAGCAGCCTCAACTTCTCAAGGTGATGTAATGAATATGTAGAAGAAATTATTATTATTTTTATTCTTACTAATTGGCCTAATTTATATCGAGTGTTTACCGTTCTGTTGTATATATACATGTTGACTTTAGTTTGCTTTGGTATTTAGGTGTTCTGTATAACTGTAAGTAGCATAAATAGTTTCTCTAATCTCCACTTCACTGTTACCTGAATAGCTAATCCTTGTTTAATTATGCTCTTCTTTAGTCCATTTAATATTTTATCCTTATTACCCTAGTTCGAAGACGAATGATAAGTAATTGGAAAAATGATGTGCGACATTGATCCAACACACCAGTACTTTGTTTTGGATTTAGTTGTGCGCATAGAAAACTCGTTAGAAGGGGTCCAGAGGTCCCCTTTTATGGTCTGGTCAATTTCTGATGTATGATTGCTATATATATTGATATGTAATGTATATATGTAGAAGTTTAAAGTAGTAGTAGAGGGAGATTTGGGGATCCAGCCCATTTATAGGAAGGGATTGGGTTTTAGTCTAATAGGCTTAAACCATATGAGCACATCATGACCCCGAGCAAAACTGGGTGTTATTGTGGGTTGGGTGACGGCCGACAGGTAAAAAATACGTTAGTTTTGAACTTCTTTAACAGATATGCAAAGGGTTCTACTTAACAGCTAGATCAAACTCATCCACCAGATGTATCTAGGGGTGCACAGGTTTTGGGCCATACCTAGAACTGGTTCCGTCCCGGTGGTATGCTAGGATGTGTATCCTATTGAACGGGTTATGATCAGGTTAGGTATAGTTGGAAACGACTATAAATTCAACCGTTGACAATGGCGGTTAAGGAAAAGTGAAAAAAGAGTGAATAATGATTGTCTTTTCAAAACCCTAGCTTTTGGGTAAAATTGAAAAGAACACATTGTCGAGATACCGGGTACGAGTAGTACCCGATGGGAGGCATACTTGGGTTAGACCCGTTTAAACCCGTAGGGTTGGAACCGGGTTTAGTTTTTGAGTTTTTTAGCGAACCCGACCCGGTTTAAACCCGAATTGAATTTGGTATTGGACATAAAAACAAGAAAAGAAAAAAAAAGAAAAAAAAACTAAACTCAATATTAAACCCGACCTGGACCCAACCCTACTTGCCCTATCAGGGTATAGTGGGTAGGGTTTTCAAGTAATCGAGCCCGACCCGGGTTCCTACCCGGGTTCACCAATACCCGGGTACAAAAAAACTCAATTGGATCCAACCTGGTTTGGACATCTCTATTGTGAGAGATTCAAGATTAGTCTCTATTTAAATATATAAATTAAAGGGGGTGGTATATTAAGTTGGGCATGATTAGAGATAGGCAAACCGGGTATTGGGCCGGACCTGGAACCGGGTTCAAACCGGGTACAGGCCGGCCGGTTTTTTTGGGACCCGGGTATTGATGAACCCGGGTTCGGGTACGGGTCGGGTTGGGCATCCTTAAAACCCTACCTGGCCTACCCAGTTAGGGTCTGGTCCAGAACCGGGTACAACCGGGTTTTTTTTTTTTTTACTATTATAATTGCTATTAATATTAATATTATTATTACTTTTATATTATTAATAGTATTATTATTATTATTATGATTGCTATTACTATTATTATTATTATTACAATTATTATTATTATAACAACATTAAAAAAACATCTATAACTCATTTATTTATTTATTAAAATAACTTAAAAATACATTAACGAATCAATAAAAAATAATATTAATTTTTATTAACTAATCGACTATTTTCTTCGAGAGGCTTCATCAAATGCTAATTCTTCGTCGGATATATCAGAAGATACTCCTTCTTCTACCTCTTCATCGTGTACTTTACATTCGATTGCAATTTCGTCTTCAAGATTTGTTTTGTCTTGTATACGATCCATCGCGTCTAAGTGGTCTTTTAAACAGTGCACATCTCCACCGCTTCCGGAGTTAATCTTGTTCTCCGTAATGATAATACCCTGCCACTAAGAGAAAACGCAGACTCTGAAGCTACCGTAGAAGCTTGGACGCTTAGTAAATCACGGGCCATAGCGGAAAGAATTGGAAATTGGGATTCCTTTCCTTTCCACCAAGCCAAAATATCAAATGCATGATAATCTTGAGTACTCATAGTTGAAATAAAATTTGTCGTACTATATATACCAAGTTCGCTTGTTGGGGCGTTACCCCTTTGATGTTTAGCCGTCACATCCCGAACAACATTCAACATAGTCATAACGGGGTCTTTAAACAAGGTACTAGCACTTGAGGTTGATTCTCTTGGTGTAGTTATATTTACGTTAGGTCCATATTTATTTAAATAAAAATTATAAATAATTTTCAAACTTTTATTAAAAACTTCTTTTGCCTCGGTTGAAAAATTAGGGTTTTCATCATGTAAATCCAATTGTCATTTATCTCGTTATTAAACATTCTACCCCCGTAACATTTAAAAAAGGATTTAAAGCAGCGGCACAAGTAAAAACGGTGGTAACTCAAGAAAATATTTTTTAAACTTGTCTTTCATTGGTTCTATCATTTCTCTAAACATACTATTTTTATTTTGAAAATTTTTAAAATTCAAAGCCATGAAATATAATTCTTGAAGCACCGAATAACTAGTGGATAATAAACTCCCGATAATTTTGTAGTTGAGTTTTTAAACACCTCAAGAAATTCGGATAAATGTTCAATATTTTTCCAACCCAAATCCGGAAACAGGTCGGCTTCGCAATTCTCCGAAAGACTATTATGAAAAGCTTTTAAGTGCCTTTTTGTTTTAAAGCATAATCAAACATATGAAAAGTCGAATTCCACCTAGTAGGTACATCCCAATTAGGCCCTAAAAATCTAGATTCTGTATCTTTACAAAGTTGTTTATAATCTTGATATCTTTTTCTACTTTTTTTAAAAACGTCGTGTAACATAAATCGAAAAGTTTTTATAAAGCTATCAACAAATGGTACGGATAGACCATCTTGTACTACTAAATTAATAATATGTGCAACACAACGAGTATGAAAAAATCACCGTTTGCAATCGGAAGATATTTTAATTTTAATTTTTCAACCGCGGTTGTGTTGTTGGAAGCGTTATCAAATGCCATTGAAAATATTTTATTTTGTAAATTAAAAGTAGTTATTACATTATCCAAAAAGTAAAATAAATACTCTTCGGTGTGTGGATACGGAAATAGATCAAATGCAATCGTACGTTTCATCATTTGCCATGAACTGGGATCTACCCAATGAGCAGTGATGCAAAGGTACGATTCGGGCAAACCGTGTGACGCCGACCAAACGTCACTAGTTAAGTTTACACCGGTATTTATATTTTCAAATAATACAATTAAATCATTTTTTGCTTGCTTCCATAATTTTAAACAATAACGTCTAAGTGTAGTACGACTTACGTGAGTGTAACGAGGTTGAAGCGTCTCTCGAATTAAGTTGGTTAACCGAGGGTTGTCGAAGTGATTGAAAGGCAAAGCTTCTTGAATCACGAACTTTGCCATTCGATCTCGAACCTCATTAACGTTGTAATTAAAGATTCCACCGTCTCCACTCAATTGTGTTTGTTGCGAATCCGGATTATTTTTCAACTACTTACAAAACTTCTTGCTAATGTGTTTGTTTAAAGTCGTGTTAGAATCTTTAGCAAGTAAAGCTTCACAAAACTTGCAATGAGCCTTTACAGATCCATCACTCAACTCAACCATATCCCAATTGCACCAAACATCCATGTTACGATTGTGTGGAAGAACACGAACGACGGTTGGAGAGTTCGATGAACCTTGACCAACGAAGATTGAGAATGAGCCATATTGAGATTTGAGAATAAATGAGAGTAAACGAGAGTATTGTTTGCGTTTTTTGTGTATGTTTTTTTGTATTTGAAGCTTGGGTACCTTACCATATCAACCCACACCTATTTATACTTATTCTAGAGACAAAAACAACAAAAAAGACGGTCAAATTTGGTCCCCAACGGCTAGTTAAAAAAAACGGTCGAAACCGGGTCTAACCCGGGTTCAACCGGTTCGGGTCCGGTTCCGAGTCGGGTCCGGTTCTTATGAATTCCAAAAACCCCAAACCGGGTACAACCCACCGTTTTTCCGGGTACGAACCGGGTACACCCGGTATCGGGTTGTACCCGGACCCGGGTCCGGTTTGGGTATGCCGGGTCGGGTATGGACCCGGTTATTTTGTCAAACTCTAGGCATGATACATGAGTAACATGACTATTGTCTATTGGTGTTTTAGTTTCGGGCTTGCCATTTAAACTTTTTGGGCCTAATCTTTAGTGGCCAATGCATTGGGCTCAGGATTCATGAGTATTGGACTTTTAATCTTTAGCCAGGCCCAGCCATTTAATTTTAAAACATTATTCCAATTTCTTGGGCTGTCTATTTTATAATAGTAATTTAGCAAACAGTCTATTAATTTTTATTCTGATTTAAGAACAATTGTTTTTATATTCGTCCTATTAGCAATCTGTTTTACACAAGATTTTACCTTTATACTCATAATATATCTATACCAACATATTTTATGTATTTGATTTATGATTGCATATTTCTTTACATGTCTTATACTATTTAAACCAAGCTCATTAAAGAAAGTATATACTTAAGAAAAAGTTGATAAAAAAGTAGACATCCAAAGAAAATAAATGTACCTAGTAAATAACTTTTTTATTAAAATAAAAATGAAAGTAGTCGTATTTATACACTTTAACATATTATGATAAAACACAAACATAAACTCGATACATAAAATTTTTTATGCATCTTATGCTATACAGGTACTACCGTATTCGACATAAACAATACCTTGTTATGCATGTTATATATAACAAGTAATCATTTGCATGATTCTTTTACTATACGTCTACTTCAAGATTAAAAGAAAACCAAACAAACATCAATTACGCGAGATTAAGAGCTAATGCAAATGATATTATACAATTATTACGATAAAAATATGATCTGAAGCGACACGAGAATACGATAACCCTCTCGTGTCCGAATACACGTAACACGACAAAACACGACACGAAAATAATTTTTCATGATGGGCTAACCATGCCTAGATACCCAAACCTTGAGTTAAAGTTAACCATGGTTATTCAAGGATTGAGTTGGGTTAGGGTTAAGATGCAAAATTGCAAGGGTAGATGATATATTGTGACAATTGGGCAAAAGTTTATATTCTTTGATGCTTGTGGGAGTAAAAAGGGGCTAACACACACGGAATATTTCATCTCGTTGATGGAGGCTTGTTGATGATGCTCTACTTCTGATTCAAATTCAATAAAAGTTTCCGATTTAGGTTCGTTTTCACTCTCATTTCCACCATATGCATGTCGATTAGCTTGCTATTTTTGATTCAATTGCTAGTTGTTAGGGTTTCTGTAGCATATTATAAGGTTACGATCGATGTTTTGCGAGGTAATTTTGATGTTTTGAGTCCTCGTGGATCAACGGTTAAACCCTAGTTTCGTTTGATGTGAAGCGGTTTTTATGATCTTTACTGTTGTGTAAGCATGGGGTTGTATCGGATTTGGTGTGATCTTTGAATGTTACTTGCTTGTGTAGTTATTGAATTCATGATTAGTTTATCAAATTTGTTGTTGGTGATTTTACGTCTCTGATCAATTTTGATGATTGAAGGAAATGAGAGGTTTAAGGTTGTTTTTTTAGTGCATTGAATACAAGGTTTAAGATCTGGTTTGGAGTTAATTTATCAAAAAGTTTGAATAATTGTTTTTTTAGTAAATCCAATTCTGATCCATGGAATAGAAATCATTGAACACTAGTAGCTTGTGGAATGTATATGATTTTGATGGTTGATGCTCTTAGTTTCTATGTTTTCTTGATATGTTTTGTTACTTTATTAGATTATACGTTGGATATCAGTTAATGTCCATACCCTACTTGGTACATTGTTATGTTTAGATACAAACTTGTTGCAGGTCTTAAAAGGTCTTTAAAAAGGAATTTGAACAGTGAAATTGGAATTAGACAGCATGTGTGTGAACATTTATGAATTACGACGATAATAGAATCTCAATTTTTAAAGTTGGTGAACATCAGATTACTAACTGAAACTGTTCCTTTTTTGCTCTAACTTCATTATGATTATGGTACAGTTGATGTGTACAATTAGAAGTTACTGATTCGTGATTTTGCATTTTTTGTTATTATTACAGTATTTGATGTTAAGTATGATGGCTGTTACTTTCTAGCTTACATTGAATGTATAATTAGTACATTCAATAGGTATTTGGTAAATAAAATGTACTAGTTAGGTAGTTTCATTACCTATCTGGATGATTGAGATCACAAATCTATTTTTTAGTAATGTTTAGATCATGATACTATAACTAGGTTAAAGATGTGTCACTGATAAGTTATTTTACTAAAATATAGTGTCACAAATCACTATGCTTTACTCATTTCAGACTTTCAGTAATAAAGCATCCAGTTTCATGTTGTCCAGATATGGATCGGGTGATTTAGGTTGTACAAAATGAAGATAAGGGGTGTTTTGGATTGTTAATTTACACAACTTATTGTGACGCCTAGCCTGTTATATAAATCAAAAGGCAGACGCCTTTGAGGAAGAGTCTAGGCATTCTCATGGAACTTCATGGATGGTTCTTTGGAATGGTGTGCGAATCTATTTGGGAAGTCATGGAGACTTCCTTGGGAGTCTTTTTGAATAGTGTAAATAAGTCTTGTACTCTTGTGCAAAACAAGAATAATCTTGAATAGGAAATTGTAGAATACATTCCTTAGCAAGGAAACTAGTGTACATAGGGCCATAGGGGTGGCGCCATTTGGCATTAGGGACCTGGAGGTAACTTGTAAATATCTATTGTAAGTGTTTTCTAAAGCAATATATGAAGTGTTATTGTTTCTTATAATCTTGTGTTCTTTTATAAGTCATGTTAATCAATGTGAGTATTGGAGTTGGGCTGGCTTGGTTAGACTATTAAGTGTCGTGTGGAAGCTTGGAAAGATAAGTCTGGACATAATGCCTGTAAGTGAAATAAACGATCAGCTTATTGAAAACAAGTTATTCCACCCTATGGGCAAACTTGCAATTTTAAAATTTGCCAAGGTTAATCATTTGAAATAAGCAATCTCAAACTGCAGATTGAAAACTTAAGTAGATAAGCATAAACACTTTTCTTCATCCAAACAAATTTGTATCTGATTGTTGTAAAGGATGCAAGAATCATAGGTGTGTGAAAATTGATCATATGATTCACACATTTTACATCTCCACTAGAAAGTGTCACAACTATGGTTGGTGCATCATATAGACATCTACAGATATAGACATTCATACATGCATGCTATATATAGATACACACACATATATGTGTATATAAAATCATGATCAAATAAGACGATTTCTATCATGAGAAGTGTGAGCAGGCATAAATTCAATAAATTTGCAAGTGTGATTCTCAGTATTTCATACGTGAGTATTCTTTTTATTTGGTACTGTTCCCATATTTTATTACAAAAGTGAATCAAATTTACAAATTGTAACCACGATTTACAATTGTGTGAGTCCACTCTAAATTTGGAATTGTGAATCAAAGTTACATATTTAGTCAATTAATGCCTCCTGACCCTTCTCAGAGCCTCTCATGATAGAAAGGGCTTGCATCAGATCTATATCTTATGTATATATGTGCATTGTGTATGTGTGATGCATGTACGTATGTAAGCATGCACATGTGTATAGATTACAATAAGCTTTGATCCCAGATTCTGATTCAGCACAATTGTTTTTTTCTTTGAAGGTTGAATGGAGAAGCACAAAAAAGACCGAGTCAATTAAGCATATAATCTTTGTGCTGACGTGGCATAAGTAATACTTGTTTCAAGTTGCAAAAAATGGAGTGCAATAGAGATGAAGCTAAAAGAGCGAAAGAAATTGCCGAGATAAAGTTTTCTACAAAAGACATTTCAGGGGCTAAAAAATTTGCTTTGAAGGCCCAAAATTTGTATCCTGATCTTGATGGTATTTCTCAGTTGATAGCAACTTTGGATATTTATATTGCAGCAGAAAATAAAGTAAATAACGAGTCAGATTTTTATGGGATCCTTGGTGTAAACCCATTGGCTGATGATGATACTGTGAGGAAGCATTACCGGAAACTAGCTTTATTTCTTCATCCTGATAAGAACAAATCTGTGGGAGCAGATGGAGCATTTAAGTATATTTCAGAAGCATGGAGTTTGCTTTCTGATAGAACCAAAAGAACTGCTTATGATCAGAGATGGCAAAACGCAGCCCAAAATGGCGGTACAGCAGCAGCACCACCAGCTGGACAAAATGGTTTTTACAATTTTACAAGAAGTACAACTGCTGCAGCAAAGGGTACAAGTAGTAACCCGAAAGAACATAAACCAAAAACTCAGAAGACATTCTGGACTGTGTGTCATGGATGTAAAATGCAGTATGAGTATTTAAGAATGTATTTACATCAAAATCTTTTGTGCCCGAATTGCCATGAACCGTTTTTAGCGATGGAAACAGCACCGCCATTTACCAAAGTTTCTACTAAAGGTTTCAAAAGTCAGAAGGTCAAAAACACGGGAAAGCACAGGTCAACAAGTCAAAACTTTCAGTGGGCCCCCTTTTCTAAAAGCGGAGCTCCTGCGTCTTCTTCTCAAGCTGCAACCATGGTCCAACTGGCTTATGAGAAAGTCAAGAGAGAGAGAGAAGAAGCTCAAGCAGCCCTTAAAAGAGAAGAAGCTTTAAAAAGGAAAAAGAATTCAAAAAGAGCACACAAGTATTCATCAGCTGGGCTTTTTAATTCTGTTAAAAAAAACCTAGAAGAACTTGATGCTGTTAAAGAGGGATCGCATATCGATATTCAAACTCGGTTAGTTAAAAAGGCGAGAAATGAAATCAGGAAGAAATTGCAAGAATGGAGATCGGGAATTGGTCAAACTGAAATCAACTGCAAGAATCAAAAAGAAGAAGAAAGTAGTGTTGACTTTGTAAATGGAAAGTCAACAAAGAATGCAGTCGAGCCACTTGTAATTGATGTCCCAGATCCTGATTTTCATAATTTTGATCGGGAAAGATGCGAAACGTGTTTTAAAGAAGGCCAGGTATGGGCTGCATATGATGATGATGATGGTATGCCAAGGCATTATGCCATGATCCAAAAGGTCAATTCAGTTGACCCGTTTAAGATAAAGGTATGCTGGCTTAATTCCCAAACCAACGAGTTGGATTTATTATTTGGTTTCTCAAAACCGTTCGGTTTTGGCGAGTTTAGAATGGGCAAACACGAGACGGTTTCAGTCCCTAATTATTTTTCACACAAGGTTAACTTCACAAAAACAGAAAACGGAATTCTACAATTTACCCTCGGAAGGAGACATTTGGGCTTTATATAAAAACTGGTCACCCGAATGGAATGAAGAAACACCAAACGAAGTAAAACATAAATATGAAATCGTCGAAGTTGACGAGTACGATGAAGAATCGGGTTTTACAGTTACTCAATTTGTGAAAGTTGCAGGATTCAAGACTGTTTTTCACAGACAGTTAAACCCTAAGGAATCAAGGGTAATCCCAGAAAGTGAAATATTTCGGTTTTCCCATCAAATTCCTTCTTACTTGTTGACGGGTCAAGAATCAGTCAATGCTCTCAAGGGTTGTCGTGAACTCGATCCTGCAGCTACCCCTGATGAGTTTCTTCAAGTCATAGGCGATTTACAAGAACCAGATAACATAGACAATGACGAAGACAACAACGATGAGTCAGCAGTTTTAGCAGATGTTAAGGAAGTAGATGAAGAAATTGTTGTTGTTGAAGAGAGTAGTATGTAAGAGGTGAGTGTGCATTAAGCGGTTGGACACTGTGCATAATAGTATGTCCGGTAACTGCGGCTGTTGGTTTATTATACAGGATAGAGTCCTTTTTCGAGTACTTATATATGTTGTGGTTTCAATTGCCTGAAGAACTGTAACATTGTTAATTTTGACCTTGTGATTCTGGTCAAAATGTCAGCAATGAATACAGGAAGATGGATATTATTAGTATTTTAGGTTTCTTTAATCTGATTTAATATAATTTAGATGTTTCTTTCTCCCATGATTTCATGTGTCTACTATACAAAATTATGATGCGATCTGGCTCTATTACAAAAATTTTAATTATATTGGTATAAAATTACCAAATTTCATTTTTATTTTTTCTCAATCTGGTCTTTTGTGTGCGTAAAGTATGTGTTAAGAGTGTAAATCAGATTATGAGCCCTTTATTTTGGATTCTATTTAAAACTAGAGTTAAAAGTCAAACACCAAGTACATTTATATTTATTTTTTTGTAATAGTAACTAAAATAATGATAACAAGCAACGTTATAAATTTTAACTTTCATAAGAATGTATATGAATCTTGGTTTTAAAAGGCGCCCTGGACGTATTGTGTCTTTTAAAATTAGGCGATAACTTTTAAAACCTCATCGAGATCAATAAAAGTTATTAGTTTATTATGGTATTTTATGTATATATGTAAACTTGTAAGTATAAAAAAGTTAACACCATTATAAGTTTTGTAAAAAACATGTATTTGCAGGTTTAGGTGAAATTACATCAATGTTGATTTATTTTTTTTACGAATTTACACATATACACAAAAGACCATAATTTTCTACATTTGTTATAATCTTATTCAAATGGATTGATCTAGACAAACTTTCACAAGTTCTCGCATTAAAATAAGTTCTCCTTTAAACATTTTTCCCATTCATTTTAAATACCATTTAAGCTACTTTTAACCTGTTTGATATGCCTTATGAAAGTGTGTCAAAGAAGTTGTATCATTGGAAGATATCTTATTAAGATGGTATGAATAAAACAAAAATAGCATTACGGGTCTTATTACAAATGGTTAATATTACACAAATGGGTCGGGTTGTTGTAGCAAAGGTTTACACTTTAAACTTATAGCCGTAAACAACCCTACTATACTAAACTACTTGGGAACCGCACGTCTAAGCCTTAGCGGTCAGACAGGGATGAAAGGCGGTCCCACAAGCGATCCACTGTCGTTTCCGACTGTGTGGAAACACACAGTTGGGAACCTTAAACCATTCTTTTCTCGCGATATCATAACCAACCAACCGATTCATCATTTTAGACCGAAGCGATAACATAAGCAATGATTTGTTACCCAAACAAGACATCTTAATGTGCTTTCCATAAAACTCTAAGCACCATACATTTGGCATTCTGTCAACCTCCTTCCACAAGAGAGTCATCTTCTGAAGCTCCCATATGCACACACACGTGGCGGCGTTCTTCGTCAGCAACCCCGCCAACATAATCCTGCCGCCACACTCCGCCAGCATGTGGTCCCTCAGGTGGACAGGGGCCGGGACCGTAAACTGCTTCCAAACGCCCGTTTCCATGTCATACGACACCATCCCATCAGGATCCGACCTCAGAAAATACATACACGCGCCTACAGTCACAGGCTGTGACCTAAAGTTCAACGACAATGGCAGTGTTATACACGCTGGCACGCCACCCGGGCATGTCCACGTGTCGTTTCTAGAATCGTAAATTCCATACTCACCATCCGACCCGACCCACATAATCTGGTAGGCCCCATCAAACTTCTCATTTGCAACCATCCCTACAACCACCCTTGACCAGACCCTGACCGATCTAGCCTGTAGCTCACGAAAAGATCGGGTCAACGGGTTACAAACGTAAAAGCTTCTATGACTGATGTCTAGAAAACAAACGAGCCCGCCTGCAGAAGCCACGGGCAATACTATCATTCCTGTGGGTACAACAGGTACACTCGGGTGGTGCCATTTTCTTGAAACAGGGTCATACATGGCTCCAGTGTTAACATTTTCATGTGTTCGAGTATAGAGCCACGGCTGGGCTCGAGTCACTTGACCACACTGAACCGCGAAGCTGTTGGAACTCAACAGCGAGTTCCACTTCTGGCAAACTGATCTGAACCGAAAGAAGGCTGTAACCGGGAGTCGCGCAATCACAGCTTCATACAGATCTTCTGGGAACTCTTTCCAGATTACTGAATCCATAGTCTCATCCAGAACAGATGTTTCGGGTGATTTTCCTCCGGGTCGGGCCTTTCGGGCCCGTTTCGAAGGCGGGCATAACCTGGGCCCTAACATATTCAACTCTTCAACCCTCATCACAAGATTACAACAATCATCTTCTGGTGAATCATCTTCAAGGTTCAAAACACAACATCTACAAACAAAATGAAATTATAACGATTTATCATCAACATAATGTAATCAGATTGAGATACAACTTATAAGGATCACAAATCCCCTAATTCCCCAATTCACATCTACAGTTAAACATCACATTTATGAATTATCCCTTTCATAAAACCCTAAATTGGTTTTAAAAACCGTCGTCAATTTACAAATCAACAACTAGAATCGATAACAACAAAAATCAATTGAAAAAACTTTCAATCAAACCGATCGAATCTGAATTGAGACCAACAATTCAAGAAACGAATGACAATCCACCAACAACCAACCAATTCGAACTGATAAACACGATGAATAACAATGAATCGATATAAATTGTAAAGCTAATAATGAGGGTACAAAATGAATCACCGGTGAGATTGAAGTTCCGGCGGCTGATGACGGAGGGTGTAGGGCGGAGGAACGGTGGTGTTGTAGAGGTGTTGAAGATGATCGATGAGGTGTCTGAACATGAGAAGTGGATGTAGAAAAAGGGTTGATTTAGATATGATATCATCAACTTCTTCTTCTTCGTCTTCATCATAATCATCACTCCGCCATCATCATAATGATGACCCACCTCCACCCTCTTTCTCTCTCTACAACAGGGTTTCTCTCTCTGTATCTATATGTTGTATCTATATGTGTGTGTTTACTTGTACGTGAGGGTTTTGTTTTTGTTTTTGTTGTTTTTTTTTGTGGAGGAAAAGTGGAAAATGAATATAATGTTTTACTCATGTTTTAACCAATGATAGTTTTGTGAACCGATAAACTATTCATAACATATAAATAACGAGAGATCAAAGTATTTATAGCAGGTTTTTTTATTTTTATTCATATAGTTACATTAAAATTTATTATATTTTCATATTATTATTCTTTCTTCTTCACTCACAACCACTTTAAAAAATATTAAAAATTTATGTGGATTGAAAAATAATTCTTTAATTATTTCTCTCTCATTCACTCACAACCACTTAAAATCATTTCATGTAATATATCAATCACACTCATATTTTTTTAAACACTTCACTGTGAATGTTTTCATGGGTTTAAGTCTCATGTTTTAAGTTAAGACAATAAGTTTTCTCACCAGTGGGTTTTCTATTGAAGGGGTTGTGGGTGTAGTACCCGTTGATATTCAAATACGTGGACCCGATTAAGTTAATATATATCCTTCAAAACAAAGTTGTACATTTGATGTTTAAAAAAAAATAGTGATGTTTTACGGTGGGTTGATTTTTGATAAAAAGTAACCTCTCGTTGTATGGTACCAAATGTTGTAAAATCGGGTGTTAAGGAACACGATAACTCATAAATCAAAATACGCACGTTTGAAGGAAAGCAAGTATTGAGGAACACAAAAGCTTGTAGATAAAAATAAACAATATAGTAAGAGAGTGCTCGGAATATAAATTAAATGTATTAAGTATCGAGTATAATTGTAAATATAATTGTACTCAAATAGAAATTTTTTTAAACGAAAATGAAAATCTCTTAAAAAAAGAAGAAATTACACTAAAAAACTAAAGGTAAAATACACTAAAGGTATTCATAACGAAGGTTTTAGTATACTATATAACTATTATTTTTATTATTAGAAATTTCGAATTTTTGTAATTCAAAACAATTACTTAATATGGACAATTTGAAATATGACATGTTATTAGCATGCATTTTCATAGCAAAGCAATTTTACATAACGTCAAAGTGTCTTCATCTACCCTTGATAACATGACCGTGATAAAAAGAATTTTTAAATTATATGTCGTATCATTGACACATCGTATTTTATGTCACGATAAATAGATGATCTTATCAATAAAAATAAAAGTTTAGAATTTTGATGATGAAACGGTTAGTATGTGTTTTTATCTGTCACCAAATCAAAGTTCCAATTATTAAGATGAAATTTACTTATAATATTAGTGTATTAGTATTATATAATAATAATTGTTATTATTATTATCTCAATTATTATATATATGGTGTAATATTATTTCCACGTCGGCAGGCCCCCATGATGGTGAGTAGTATTGACCAATACGCTACTTTTGTCCCTTCTCCGCTTGGCCCTTTTTAGTAAATAGTATATATTTATAAGTATAACTTTAACAATATTCTGTGGAAAACAACAATAAACTTTATATTTTACAAAAAGAAAGATATGATTAATATTGTCTGTTTATAATATCCTCACAAATGATGACACTTTAAGTTTTTTTAAATCAAAATGTGCTATTAATTTGTGTTTAAGATTTATAACTGCCTGATTCTAAATTTTATTATTAATATTATCATTATTATCTTGTCAAGAATGATAATTTTTAGAATGTTTGGAGGACACTTTAGTTGAATCTAACTCATAAATATGTAGGTATCACCCACAGACACAGTGTCAAAGATTTACGAGGAATCCAATATAATTTCTCTATCTTTTATTATTATGTTTTGTAATTCGGTAGATTCGTAGTAGGAGTGACAACGGGTTGGGACCGAACCAAACTGGACCAACCCGCCCTTAATCCGAAACCGATAAGTGGTTATAAAAAGAATCGGGAACCGGACCATTTACATACGGTTTGGGCCGGACCGAACAAAGTTAAACGGGACGGTTTAGCATTATATGGTGGTGGTGGTCCGGATCGCAAATTTTTTTAGGCTTATGCTTTTTGTCAGGAGAAAAATAAAACTTTAAAATATAAATGAAACCAATCAAGGGATTTGTTTTTTAGAGTCATTACTGTAATATAGACAAATTAGTACCATATGAAAACATAAACCGTACATTAGTTGCCGTAATGACCTCTCTATAAGCTAATTTAGGTGTGTCATCCAATAATGTTCATCTATAATCGACTAAAACTTTATTGATCTAAAAACTTCTATTATATGTTAGTAAATTTATTTTATATTTTTTGTGTTCAAAGTCAACTCATTTAACATCTAAACAGAAAAAAACAACTTTTCTTTTTCTAATTGTAATCGGGCCGGACCGAAATCGAGCTTATACCCGCAGGTTTGGACCGAAACTGACCCATAATCCTTTACAAAAGGAAAGTCGAACCATGAACCGAAACCGCTAACCCATACACGGATTGGTCTTGGTTTTCACGGGTTGGTTCGTGGGTCTTAACCAGGTCGACCCACGACACCCCTAATTCGTAGGCAAATCAAAGTTGATATTTTCCACCCCTAGAGTTTTAAGAAATGTTTCTCAATAATTATCTTGAAAACATATTAAAGTTAATATTTGATAATCTATCAGAAAACACATTAAAATTTTATATCTTACAGCCTATTGAAATTTGTTGCCAAGTTCTCCTACGGTTACAAGCAAATTGAAAATTTATTACATAACTAATTGGATTGATGAATTTGTGTAATAAGATAACTTTTAGCATAAAATAAATTTTTGTGAACTTATAAGGAATGTTTGTAATTTCACTAGTATTGTTAGTGCAAAGAATGTTAATAAAAAAGGTGGACAATAAATTATTTAAGCTTTAGCTCTTATTATCATGAAACTTATAAGGAATGTTTGTAATTTCACCAGTATTGATAGTTATTGTTGTGAAAAACGAACCAGACCAGCCTATCCGATCCCAATCTGGTCTGCTACGGTGCTTTAAATCGTTTTGACGTTGAACCGGTGGTTAGACCGGTCGAATCGAATTGCAGGAGTAATTTTTCCTAATTTACAGTAGTAGCTCATTATTTTCCTCACATAACCATATACAATTATTAATACATAAAGTAATAGTGGGGATAAACATACAATTAGGAGTAATTTTATTTTCCCGAGTCAACAAAAAATGCCATAGTAGTGGTGATGACCATAAAACATACAATTAGGAGTAATATTTTTTTAAAGATTTAATTATGGTTATTATAAAATACCGTAAACAATGTAAACGTTATAAATATTTCAAATATAAATAAACATTTAGAGTAAACTTTTACACTGGCTTCTTATAATATGTGTACATACACAAATACAAACGAAACACTAAACTAATCTATACATAACATATACAATGCACCATACAATCATTATTGATCATTAAGTTTTAACATTTTGAAGGAGAAAAGATGATATGTGCAATTTAACTTTAATCATGTAGTAGCTCGATCCAAAAAACAATGAACAAGGGAGACCCACAACTATGACCAAATGTCAAGTTAGAGAGACCCACGATTTCTTGACCAAATTATGAATGATTGAATTTTTGTAGTTATGAAGAAAGTGAAAGGCCAACAATCATAAAGTAACCTATAATATTACTGCTTTCTCATGACAAATGACTCATATATATTAATCAAATCAATATCGAATAAAATCACACTTGTGGGGTTTGGTAATCCAACAGTTCAATCAGAGTCATAGGTATAAACAAGTCAAGCCAAACCTAAACAAACTCAAGCTTGAGTTTGAGGCGTGTAGAATTTAGACAAGCTTGAGTGTGGGTTAACTCAGTTCATTTACGCTTCTAGTTGATGATCTTAAAAACCGATCGACAAATAAGTAAGGAGGCAAGCATCAATATTTTTCTACAGGTTTTTACTATATTTGTTTAGTGTATTAGCTCGTGATTAAATTAATAACATCATACTTAAACTATTGGAATCGTTCGGCTTTTAAACCACTAAATCTAATTTACAGATGATATATGCACTTATTTATTCAACTTGTTAAAGCATATAGAATGTATATTTATTGAACATGAATATAAATTAAAATTTTGCTAATGATTTGATGTAATCAAAAACTTTCATCAATGAGCTTGTAAACATTTTACAATTTATCAATAAGATCAGGTAAAATTAGGCCCGTCACGATTGAGATAACAAACATTTTACAATTTATTAAGAAGTGGTGTTTTTAAAAAATCAAAAATCATGTAAATGAATAATACGTTAAATTTGTATAAAAAGTGTGGGATATATAAACCATCAATGGTTACTTCAAATGTGTTCTACGTTGCCACTTAAGCCAAGAATGGTTTGGTGAAGTCAAGTTATAATATATATTTTATTTCATGGTGGTAGTTTAACCAAACCAATACACATTTGTTTTTGTTATTTATAAAACACACCCATAAAAGTTTCATACTCAACAAAAATATGTAACAAAATATTGTATTTAGTATTATAGAATTTTTATGATTGGGAATTGATGAAGGGTCAAGCAAACGTTACAAACGAACGTATATACGCCTCAATTGGGCCAAATCACCATTGATATTGGTTGGTAAAATTTTAAAATTAAAATGTTTAAGATCAGATTGTGAAGTGAAAAAAAATACTTTGAAATTTTAAATTTGAAAATGTAAATATAAATACAGAACAAAATTGTTTAAGTTTACATACACATATATAAAAATCGATTTTATTAAAAGAATTTAACCAAACTGGATTATCTTCCACTCCACACTCCATGAACACCCAAC
This sequence comes from Flaveria trinervia, assembly GCA_025506515.1. Lineage (NCBI taxonomy): Eukaryota > Viridiplantae > Streptophyta > Magnoliopsida > Asterales > Asteraceae > Flaveria > Flaveria trinervia. The sequence continues at coordinate 77,528,426 of CM046453.1, forward strand.
GCACCATCATCCATTTAATTGAATAAAAAAACAACAATGAATCTATACATAAAAACCTATTGAAATTATTTATTTTATTAATTTTTTTTGTAAATATGTTATTTCAATCATTATAAATTCAAATTATTATGAAAACTGAAAACCACAACCGGTTTAAATCACGTACGTAGGTTTTATAATTAACCATCCAGTTAAACAAGCTGACTCATCAACCCTTTACGACATGCTTACCTCATCTATTACAAGCCACCGACCCAATAAATCCGTTTACGACTTGATTACTAACAACAACTCGTCAACCAGTTTAGCACATTTAAAATAAACAGATAAAATGGGTTGTTTTCGCTTTACAAGATTTGAAGTGTGTCTAGGTTGTGGTTTATATTTTTGACACAAATAAAATATTCGAGTAACAAAAATATTAACACCCATAAGTTTTATATGTTTTATATGATGGGAGAGAAGAAGTTTACTCTGGCAAGAAATATAAAAACAAAAGGAAAAATATGAAGAAACATAATAATAAAAGGAAGAGGTTTTAATTAAGAGGAATACTCATCCGTTACTATTTCATTTGCTTTATTATTTTCATATATAGTTGTTAACCAAAACATACTTCGATTTCCATTTGAGTATGTCAAACATTTAAACAACAAATGGAAATAAAACTATGAAAGAGTGGGTGGGTTTAGGGATAAAATTATTTGAAGTTTAGAACGATGAATATCCCTTTGAGTATAAAGGTTTTAGTCCCGTTTATAACGAATTTTTGTAAGTTTAATTGTGGTGTAGAATATGAGTATGTTAGATGAACGTTTCAGATACAATTCTAAAAAAATAAAAATGAAAGTCTATGCAAACAATTATAGTTCTTGATGATTTACTCGCCTCATGTCCAGTCTTTTTTTGGTTTACTTGTAGCATATCGATTTTACTTGTTTTCACTAACTTTTAATACGACTCGTTTTATTAATATTCTTAAAAACGGTTTTTTGTTTATGTATGTTTGTGTATGCCTATCTATCTTGTTAATTTTCGATACTGCGAGATCTTTAGATATATTTATATACCTTACTTTAGGCGTGTTTATGTATATATTTTGTCTTTATATGTGCAGGGCGTTTTTTTCCAACTCTGTGTGTATTGTCTTATGTGTTATATGTTTATGTCTAAATTATTCAAAAATATTCTTAGTCCATGATATTTTTACCAATTAAAATATTTTACAATTTAAATTAACAGATTTAACTTGTTCAGATGAAAATGATAATATTTTAAAACCTTGAGGAGCCATATATAAATTTTTTTAATGAAAATAACAGGTGTGGTTAAACCATAGAAAAAAAACAAGATAATACACTCTTGAATAAATTAAGGCATGTATGTTTTTAACAATATGTTTTTTTATTGAATGTGTATGCAAGAAGTGTTGGTGGGGGTTGGTTATGATATGAAAGAGGAGTTGGGATTTGAGGTAATAATGATTAGGGGTGGGTAAAATGGTAATCATGAATCATTATGACCATCATTATGTTAAATGGAATCGAATGCACAACATAAACTCTCTTTTACGTGTGCAGTCAAACTAATGTACTTTATCCAATATCATACATATCAAAAATATTCTTTATTCTAGAACATTTGCATGTATTTAAATATTAATAACTATTAACTTATTTATGTATTAATTGTTGTAAAATATGTATTAAAGATTGTATATTTTTTCTTTTTTAATTTTTTTAAACCCAATACCTTTATATATTTTATAATTTAACCCCTATAAATTTAAACTTTCAACTTTAGTCCCTAATATTTTCATCATTTACAAAATTTTCGATTTACAGTCTAAAGTTTAGAGTTAACACGTCGTAACGTGCACGTGTGGTTTAACGTTGTTAGTTACGCTTGTTGTTTCCTATTTAACATCCCGGTCGTAATGTGCGGGTTCTAGATCGAATTAGTTATTATTTTTTATATTTTACGTTTCACGTGTGTGGTTCAATGTTTTTACGTTTACTTTCCATTTAGTTTTATTTTTTGTTTTTATTTCTTTTTAGTACGAGCTTTTCTAGTGTTTATGATCGCTAACGATGTGTGACATTGGTGTTATTTGATGTGGTTTTATGCACTCACCGCAACGCGGGGGGAGGGGGGCTTGCTACAACTTTATATTATACTAATTATCAAATTTTTTATGTATAATGCTGTTGTATCTTATGCATAGAGAGTTTTAAAAAAAATTGACATTTCACTTTTAACCCAAATGTTTCATATTTTGTAAAGTAACATTTCAAAATTTGATTATTTTTACTTTAAACTCAAAACTATTAAATCTTTTTCAATTTAATCTCACGAAATTTTATACTTTCAACTTTGATTTCTATATGACTTTTCATATTTTGCAAATTTTCATGTTACGTTCGTTCTAGGTTCTGCAAATGATATGCTTTTGTAAGGAAATGCAAACTTTGGTTCAATAATTTCCTAAAATAACATAGAATATATTTGAAGGCATTAAATGTATCTTCTAATGATATAGTTATTTCAAAGTATATTATTTTGTATGATTTACTAAATTAAAATTCTAAAATATGCCTGCAAAATAAAAAATTTCATGTGTATTAATTTAAATGGTTTAGATAATTTATTGTTATATAAACTAGACTGGTTATTTTAGACATTCTTTTGAGGAGAGTTCTTTGAAAAATGCAAAAAGTGAATTACTTTTGAATCTTTCTCTCAACTTGGCCTTTAACTTCGCTATCCATTATCGCTTTCTATTTTGCATTTTCCAATACTTTTGCATAATATATTCATTTTACCTCAATAGTTAATTATATTTTTAACCTTCAGAAAATGTCGCTGAAAAAAGTTATAAAACCCATCAATATTCCTCTATTGCTAATCAATAAAATCAAGTTAAATATAAATTATGTTTTCCTGATTTTTAAAGAGATTATAGACAGAAGGCCTAAATATTTCATTGTTCTCTTAAATAATATATAATGTTTGTTTATAAATTGAATACTTAAATTAAGCTTGTAAAAAAAACTTAAGTTTTATGCTTATTATAAATACTTCACTATTTATAAAAAATCAAACAAGATAAATTAAATCACAACTATTAGGCTAGCGACAAATAACATATCTCTCGTTCAATTGAGGTGTTTAGATCAAGTCTCACTTGAAATATGATATTAAATTAAAGAGTAGGGTCATTCAAAACATAAAAAAGATTAATCAAATCATTGCTATTAGAAATTTGGCTATGATTTAAAGAGATACTTTTAAGGACCTTTAGAATATTTCACTTTTGATTTTTGAATTTCAAAGCATTTATATTAGTTTTACTTTCTTTTTCATACGGAGATCTACGTTAAATTAAATATTAGACTAGATGAGAGTGAAGTTGGGTTTAAATTTATACACATAATTTGTTTGAAATATATAACATAATAGTCGACTCATGTTTAGTTAATCCTTCAACTTAGTAGTAAATGAAAAAAAAAGTAATAATGTTTTTTTAATAAAACAAGAGGGAAGCTATTGCTTCTTTTTTAATTCAAAAACTCCTATACAATTAGAGCAGATGATTATCTATTTATAGATGAAGCTTTAATAATCTTCATAATCTTCTACAAAAACAAAGATTATGAAGATTATGACTATGCTCCTGCAGCATTAGATGGAGATCGCGGCTATGCTCCAACGACACCGGAGAAAGATGGGGATCATGATGATGAATATATTTAATAGTTGATATAATAAATATAATAAGTTGTTAACACATAAATTATTTGAATACAACTTAATCTGCCAATAATTTTTTAATATGTATTGAAATGTAGGGGGATCACAAATGAATTCAAACATGTCAAACTGAAACTCAAAAATATTTAAGATGAGTATTCATGTATGTGGTCATACATGAGATATATCTTTAAAATTACAAAATGGATTTTAATAATATAAATTATTATCTATTGACCAATAATAATTTATACTATCAATTTAGTCAGTAACACTCCAAATTTTCATTTTTATTACTAACAACAGTACTAATAATATAATTATTTTTACATTTGATTTAGGCTCGATTCAGTTCACAATAATAATTATAAACGAAATGAAAAAATATACAAGCTATACTCAAACTAAAATAGTTACAATCGAATGTAAGAATTGAAAATTATGTCATTGAGACTGTTGGTTATAAAAGTGAAAGTTTTTAGTTCGGAGTTCTACCAGCCAAATTAATGGTATTAATTATTATCGGCCAATAGATAATAGTTTGGATTATTAAAATTCAAATTGTCTGTAAAAATTTTCATGCAATAGACGGACATGGTATTAGCTATGACCGACACTCATACTCGAAAGGCGGATACACACCCATTACCTAAACATACCCGCAAGTTTAATATGTCCGCGAGTAACAGAGTTATATTCATTAACTCTTAAGGTTTTATATTTTTAATCCATTGTTATAAAATTATATAAAATTTAGGAAAAAATAAGATGTAAACCCGAAGGGGTATTTGCTTTCATGATAAAATGAAACTATTTGCCTCCAACATGTTGAATATGAGATCTAGTTCCATAATAAACACTATTAGAGATTAATCCGACTTATACATAAAAAGGTTTCCCTTTGGATTGTTGCATTAGCTTGATTAAACCATCATTTGCATAGGCGAAGCTTAGTATGGGTCGGGGGTCCGCTTCTATCTTTTTATCATTGGTAGTGTACTTTTTGGTTCTGTAATGTAAATTTTTAACATGATAGTGTAAACAATTTAATAAATTTAAAGTTTGCTCCTCCAAAAAAAATTATTTTCGGCCCTGCCTTTTTATGATGTGGTTCAAGCTACACCACTGACCATTTGAATAGTTTACTTAATAAACTTGATTTACCTCATATTTTGTAAACTGAGGCTAAGTAGACTGATTGAGAATATCTAACCTTTTTAAAAAATGTACTAGTTCCTTGAGAAACTCTAATTCAAAATTACTTTTTGGACATCCACCCTTATATATGAAACTATCACCGAATGTATTTGGTAGTTGGGTTAGTACTTGGGCCGGTGTATGAATATGGGCTAGCCTGTTTTGAAAGGTTTATTTTGTAAAGCCCAACCCAAATAAAGTTTTGAAACTATCTATATAACTTGCAATTTAAATACATACCAATAGGCAATACACCATAGTGACGATTTTGAAAACCAACGGTTAAGCAATGAATCATCGGTGTTGTCTGTTCGGATACAAGCTAACGAGCCAGTCACAAATGAGCATAACGGTTTAAGCGAGTAGATAGTTTCGGTGGAAGCCGTCAATGCGCACCTCTTCCTTTTGCTCTCAGAGTTATTTATAAGGCGCATGCTGACAATGAACAATCTGTAATACTAGTTGGAATATCAATTTAAATTTTAGAACACTGATCTTAACCTTCCCTAAATAATGACATCTAGATTTTGATTATCATACTATATACTAGTTAAATAAAAAATTACTACATATTTGAACTTTTTTTTATTTTTCCAAGAGAACCATACTCAAACCTCCAATAAAAAATTACTACATATTTGAACTTGTTGTTCTTAAAAAGTAGATGAATAAAAAAAATTGCCTAAAAATATATAAATATTAAATTCTTATTATTCAATATGCCAATAATGTTCAAATGATATTATATTTTAACAAAATATGACAATAATGTTCAAATATTTATAAATTAGAACATATATGAACAAATATATAAATGTTTTCTAATAATAAAAGTCAGCAAAAAGTGTAAAATGATATGATTCAACAGTCTCCAACCTAAAAATATACCATAACAATCCCACCTTATTCCTAACCTCATCCTAAAACCACACACACTCACCATTCTAAGGACCATGATACCATCAAAAGTTACCCTAAATTCTATAAATATATACCCTAATTCTATCATCCTCTTTCATATTACCTTAACTATCAATTATGGGTAAAACAACACAAACTTTATCGAAAGACAACGATGAAGAGATCGTTTTTCAAAGCCGATACCCGTCCGTCCCCATTCCCGACAACCTCACATTGCCAGAATTCGTGCTCAAGGATGCAGACCTATACGCCGATTATGTAGCATTTGTGGATGCTACTACGAAAAAGTCGTATACTCATGGTGAAGTTGTGAGGGACGTAAGAAGGTTTTCCAAGGCGTTGAGGTCACTCGGCTTGAGAACAGGCCACGTGGTGGTGGTTGTACTCCCGAATGTGGTTGAATACGCGATTGTGGCTTTGGGTATAATGGCCGCAGGTAGTGTCTTTTCAGGCGCAAATCCATCAAGCCACTCGTCTGAAATCAAGAAACAAGTCGAGTTAGCTGAAGCCAAACTTATTGTAACCGATAATCACACTTACAATAAGGTAATATCAATCTAAGTGACATCTAGTCTTTTTCTATCATGACTATACGTAATAATTCCCCTCTCATTTATTATTTTTGACCAACCATCTTAGGGGTGTTGATTATCCAAATCTATCTCGAAAACAAAATTCTCAAACCGAATCAAAAAAGTTTCAATACGGTTAAGATTGAAGTACGGATGTACACGGTGCGGTTCAGTACGGTTAAGATCATTTTCGAAACTAAAATCGCTAGTTCGGTTAAGTATCAATTGAAAGAGTTAATTATTTACAATCTCAACTTTTTACAATCCTATTAAGTAAATAGATTTTCACAAATGTTAATTCAAAAGGTAACAAAAAAAAACTCTCCTAATTTCATAACTATTTTGAACTTATTGTATATTGAAAAAATCGTTACATCAAAACCGAAACCAAACCGCAAGAGTCGGTTAATCAGTTATGTCTTAACCTAACCAACACGTCAACCGAACCATCAATTATTGTTCAGTCCGGTTCGGTTCATGAGGTTTTAATCAAGTCAGTTATTTGCTCACACGTACATCGAAGGTGTTTAAGAAAGCAGGTGAAGGAACTAGGTTACCGGTGATCGTGATCGGAGACGAACGAGTCGACGGCACCATCTTCTGGTCGGAGCTACTGGAAGCAGCGGAACGAGCCAGCAACAACGGCATCGAACCGGCAGTGAGCCAAAGCGACCTCTGCGCACTACCGTTCTCCTCCGGCACCACCGGACTCTCGAAAGGCGTAATGCTGACTCACCGCAACATCGTCGCGAACCTCTGCTCAACTCTCTTCAGCGTGGGCCCTGACCTCATCGGAAAAGTCACCATCCTAGGGCTGATTCCGTACTTCCACATCTATGGACTCACGGGGATACTGTGTGCGACGTTGAGGAACAAAGGGAAAGTGGTGGTGATGGGGAGATATGATCTATCGACGGTGTTGAAGGCGTTGATCGAACATGAGGTTACTTTTGCACCGATTGTGCCTCCGATTCTTCTAGGGTTGGTGAAGCATCCGATTTGTGAAGATCTCGAGAAGCTGAAGCTTAGATCGGTTATGACCGCTGCTGCACCGTTGGCGCCGGAGATCTACGAGGAGTTCCGACGGAAGTTTCCTCAGATCGACGTTCAAGAGGTGAAAACTTTTGTTTATAGGGGTCTTTTACAGTTTTACACTTTTACGTTACAACCTTACATGATATATGTGATATGTGAGTTAATTTCAATTTTGACACCCAACAGAAAAGTAATTATTATTTTTTTAAAGATTAGAAATATTAATTATTTTTAAAAATTTAATAAGTTGTTTTAGTTTTAATTGAAAAGCTTTATTATTTTACTTTAAAATTAAAACAACTAATAAAATTTTTAGACTGATGAAACAAATTATGAAACATTTAGAGATAAATAGATGTTTTAAATCTTTTGAAGAAAAATAGTTATTTTGGTTAAACCTAAGAGAGGAAAACCGAGCTTAGAAATATAGTTATTTTGTACACTTTGAATACTTGTTGTATTAGGCAATACACCTAGTATTAATTTGAAAAATATCAAATCAGTCAATTTTATATGAATTTTTATGGCTTGTGTCATGATTCTTATAACCGTGAGCTTTTGAAACTTCATTATTTTGGTTTAAATTGTAAAAACATTATTATAAAAACATTAATTTATCTTCAAAAATTTTATAAGTTGTTTCAATTTTAATCCAAAAACTTTATTATTTTGGTTTTAAATTAAAACAACTAATGAAATTTTTGAATTGAAACTTAAACAAGTTATGAAAATTTTAAAGGTAAATAGATGTTTTCAAAATTTTGTGAAGAAAAATAGTTATTTTAATCAAACCTCAAGGAGGAAAACCGAACTTAAAAGAATAGTTATTTTTTACACTTTTGAAAACTTGTCTTATTAGACAATAAACCTAACATTAATATGAAAAATATCATCAGTCAATTTTATTATTTATATGAATTTTTACGGCTTGTATCAATCATTACAGCCCGTAATTACTATAACTAACGGGGTTGTAATGATTCTTTTAACCGTGAGTAAAACATTTGAAAATTTTTATTTTCAAGTTTAGATTTAATTTTCTGATTTTTATTTATATTTTGTAAAGAAAATATATGATTTATTAATTTATATTTTTGGGGTCTTTTTGTATAAAATGCTTATTTATAAATTTAATAAATAGATTGATTCATCATGTTATATCGAAAAAAATAATATTATAACATGTAACTTTACTAGTTTGGAAAAAAAATTAATTTAAAGTTGCCTTAAAGCATTTAATAGCTTTAACCGACATACATGTGTATAAAAGATATAAAACGTTTTCGAGAAGAGTAAAACAATTTAGTACATCTGTAAATTTAGTATGACGAATCAATTTATTTAGTAAGTTTGCGAATAGATATTTTATAAAACTAAAATATAAATTAAAAAAATAAGGTTTAAAAAAATAAAATACAAATAAAATAAGAAAATTAAAATTAAAATTCAAAGTCAAAATTAAACTCTAGATCTAACTGATTGATGATGATTCATTGATTTGTGTTGTTATTCAACGATTTGCAGGCGTATGGGATGACGGAACACAGTTGCATAACCCTAACTCATGGAGATCCGAGAAAAGGTCATCACACGTCGAAAAAACGATCAGTTGGATACATCTTCCGAATCTTGAGGTGAAATTCGTCGATCCTGATACAGGTCGATCGCTACCTTCAAATACTCCTGGAGAAATCTGTGTTCGAAGCCAATGCGTGATGAAAGGTATTGATTAAATGATTGAATTCGTGAGAGATTGATTGTGGAAAGTAGAAGCCTCGTGTGTTTGAACTTTGAACTTGTGATCTGTTTTGTGGTGATTTGATAAGGTTATTACAAGAATGAAACAGAAACAGCTCAGACGATTGATGAACAAGGGTGGCTTCATACTGGTGATGTTGGGTATATTGATGATGAAGGTGATGTGTTCATTGTTGATCGTATGAAGGAGTTGATTAAGTACAAAGGGTTTCAGGTAATGACTGTTTTAGTGTAATTGAGATTAGATTAAGTGTTAATCTTTTTTTTTTAATTTGATTAAGGTTGCACCAGCGGAGTTGGAGGGAATACTTTTGGGACATCCTTCGGTGGAAGATGCTGCTGTAGTGGGGTAACTAATTACGTATTTGACTGATAATGACGATTTTAAACTAATGTGATGCTAGTGTTAGATAATTAATCAGATGTTAGACGAATATTTGTAACTAATTTAAGTAACTCGTGTAATTGAAAAAATAAAATATTAATGTAATAAAAATCATATTAATTATAAAACGATATTTTAAAATATGATACGATTAAAATTACGTAAAGAGTAAGGACCATAGGTAATCAAACAATAATATCACCTTTTTTAAGATATTATTTTTAATTTTTTCTCAAAAATATCACCTTTTTTAATTTTTAAGATATTAATTTTAAAACAAATAGTATAAAAATATCATTTATAAAAAAATTCCTTATTATGACTCTCAATTTTTAATAATTTTTGGTTTTTAATACATTTACTTTTTAAAAGCACTAATTTTAAAATATTTTAAATTTTTAAAAAAGTTTGATTTTTTGTAAAATTTTATTATTGTTATGAAAAGATCTCTTTCTTATATTTTAAATTAAAAAAAGTGAAAATAATATTATTTTTAGTAATTAAGTTAATTATTTAATAGAATAAAAAAATAAAAAAAATTGATTGGTAGGATTGTGATATCACCGCATGTTATCTTAAATTATTTCTTTATTAAAATAGCAAGATATGAATATCCAATTATAAATAATAAAATGGTGTTATACGCCCACTTGATACCTAAATCATACTATATATGTCCTAATATGGTGAAAGTAACCTGTTTGTATATAATTACATGGCAGTCTGCTACATCTTATATTTTTGCAATGAGATTTAAAATATTGAATACTAAAACCATACTTATAACAATTCTGTAATTTTGATAGTTTTATGAAATTTATTTTTTCTAGCTTAAACTTACTATTCATGATATAATTTAAGTATATATACTATGTTAATATATTTAGATAAAGAATCAGGTGGTTGACCCTTAATCAGTAGTTAATCTTATAATCATTCTAGTCTCGCCAAAAATTTCCAAAATTAGTTACATACGCATCTTGATTGTTTCGGTTATCCTCGTCGGGTTATTTTCTCTTTTTGTCATTTACATGTGACATGCCAAGTATACTCCATATAAGTTCATGTATGTATTATCATTCGTATATAGATTTGCATATACAATTGAAGTAGTCATAAGACAAAGGCACACCCCATTATTATTGTTTACTTTATTTATTTAATTAAAATGAATACAAAGATGATACATATTGATTTACGTAGGTTGCCAGATCAAGAGGCAGGTGAAATACCAGGAGCACATGTGGTAATTAGCAAAGATGCCAAAGAGACCGAAGAAGATATAATGAAGTACGTTGCTAATAATGTAGCACAATACAAGAAGGTGAGGGTGCTTCATTTTGTAGACAATATACCCAAATCACCCTCGGGCAAGATCATGAGGAGGCTCATTAAAGAGAAAATGTTAGAGGATATTTCCAAATCTGCCCATGCACAATAAAATAAGCACAGAGTACAACCTTCATTGCATGAATAATAATTTTTACCTACGTTAATAAAAGTGACGATTGGAATACTTTTTCCTAGTGTTATTTAATCTTTTTTTAACAAAAATGGTTTAGACATTTAGACTTCTTAAAAGGGAAAATATATCACTGTTTTAAGCTATTTGTAGAGTTATAAAAACAAGAGAAATTTGAGAATAATCATCTGATGGATATGCAAGTGTTCATGTCAGAAAAAAATTAATTTTACTGCTATCACTAGAAATGTTTGATATTTACAAATATGAATAGGGTTATACGTTAAATACACCGTTTACCTCTCTAAACTACAGTTTATAAAATTTGTAAATGTAGTTTACAACACTGTAATGTAATTTAGTAAACAATCGTTTATCTTTTTATAAACTGCAATTTACTTTTAAAAAAAATTATACTATGTACGAACCAAGAACCCAATATAAATAATGACTATCCTAAGCTGTCAATTAGGACCCATTTACCGAGAAATATATTATTTTGAACAAATAAAATTTATTGAGCATCTAATAAAAATAAAATTTATTTAAGTTCACTAAATACACAACATTCGTTTTGGATCTACTAAAACGTATCCAAAAAAATTCCACATAAAATAGTAAGGGCAGAAAAGAACAAAGATGAGATAAGAGCAGCATTACAATTACCCAAGGCATAAAGAGACCACACTCAAGGAGACCCTCGGCTCACAATAACATCTTTTCAACAAACATAATGCAGACAACATATACGGAGAATAAATAGCATATCAAATTACTAGCGAGAAGAAAACGGAGCGAAAACACACAAAAATTCCTATGGCTAATGAAACCAAACTGAAGATAAGTTGAACTAAAGGCATCTAAACTAAAGCTGCACCTAGAACTTGAGGGATTTTGTGTTGCTAAAGGCACGTTCTACAACTAATTGACACGCTCTAGAACTAAAGGCTCATCATCGACTACACTATTTTGTAGCAACCAACCCTAACCGCTAACGGCAACTTAGGCACACCTAGAATGAAGCTACCGTCATCATCTAATCAATTGCATATATACCCTTGTAAACATCCCTTAAATGCATATATACCCTTGTAAACATCCCTTAAATGCATATATACCCAAATAAAAACTTTAATTGCATATAAACACGATTTATTATAACGACAATATTACCCTTTCAAAATAATTAATAACTTACACATGAGTATATATGCTATTAAAGAATTTTAAAAGAGGGTAATATGATTTTAATCTATTTGTCATTTATAAGGTTGTAAGAAAAAAATTGCCAATTATAAAGTTTTAGTAAAGACAAATTAGTCATTATATAAACTACTTTTAATGAAATAAGTAATTTGCCAATTAAGAGGTTTTGCAAGGGGATGTATACATTTAAAATTTTTGCTTGAGTATATATGCAATAAAAGAGTTTTAGAGGGAAAAATATGCTTTTAACCCATATTTAAAAGCATATATAGAGCAGGCCAACCCATTTTCTAACTTTTTAAAAAAACCAAGCCAAGTTCAAAAGCATATATATCTTGCTCGGAAGTACATTTTGACCCAAACCCAATTTGGTCACAACATGTTCTGGCTGAACCAAGTTTGACCTGACCCGTTACACCATCTGATCTGACCAGCAACGCTTATATGATTATAACAATTTAGAAAACAAAAAAGAAAACAAAAAAGCTATATCTTGTTTTCTTTTTTCATCAGCTAAAAAAATGTTTAAATGGTCATAAAATAAACCAATCAAACAGCTAAAACAACAAACAGGCCTTTTTGGTTTCATCGTTTCCCAAAAACATAATTAGCGGTTAGACATACAAATTTTGTCAAAACCAACCAATCCAGACCGTGAACACTCCCTACATTCAGATTATTATTAAAACATATAACTTCAATAAACATAATAGACACATTAACTAGAAATATAAAAAATATTAAAAGCTTGGGATAAAGACCTGAACCCGTACCTGTAAGCAATCGACTTCAGCATTTCAACAAAACATTAATAACATGTTACCAAATGGACATATTTAAACAATTAAACATACCTGCTCAATAAATGAGATGTAGAAAACGGTACACAATATAAAGACCATCAATACCAATTTGATTGAAAATACAAAGTGACAACATAAACCATAACGAAGTAACTTGATAACCGCAGCAACACAACGACGACCATGACATGACCTACTGACTTCCAGACCAACTGCTGGACGACTCTGGACGTTCTCAAACACATCCTAGTGTACTCACTGGAGCAGTAAATAAATGCAAGATTAATAAAAAGATGACCATACCATTTTAACAAATAACAATGTAACTTTGAACAGACACTAGAGGTGGCTAAAAGGCGGGTCAAATGATTGTGTAAATGGGTCATTTCTGGTACAACTCCAAACGGGCCAGGTGTGTTGGGTTTATCTATATAGACTTTTTGTCCATTTCTTTAAAATTTATCAATGCATTAATAAGGGTCATTTCTGGTACATGTTGAAATGGGTCGGGTCGAGTTGGATTGATTTGAATACACTTTTGTTTATATTTTAGAAATCATAGTGAATTGAATACAGAATCAGGTTAAAAACAGGTCATCTCTGGTCCAGGTCAAAAGGGGTAGAGACGAGTTTGGTAAACACTTGTCCATTCTTGATGATTAAAAAACAGAAATTAAGTTTAAGAAACATTACATTTCTGGTACACCTCAAAACAGATTGGATTGACCAGCAAACACTTTTTGTCAATTTTTTTGGTAGATGGATAATGAGGGTGAAAGTGGATAACAAACTTTTTTCTGCATTTATTATAAAATTTTCAGTTGAAACGGAATCGAGTTGAGACTGGTCATTCTGGTAAAGGTTGATTTTAGTTGACCTGCAAACATGCTTTGTCCTTTTAATTTATAAAGAATTGATGCATCAATTACCGAGTATAATAGCAAAATATTTATAATAAAAATTTAAATATGTGAACAAAACCGATTTAGGAGGTACGCATTAAAAAAGATTTTGGACCCGTTTGAAACAAAATACAACCCGGATCAACCCATATATAAGTAAAGAGGACAAAAGTTGCCACCTCTAACAAAGACTATACACAAATGAGAAACCAAGAAGATTGAAGGTCAAACAGATATGCATGATCAGCAGACTTATATGCCTACCAAAAAATATTTTCACTTCACATTGAAAGAGATTACAAGAAAATATAAACAAAGATGTTTTCAAGTTAATAAAATTAAATACATTACAAAACAGACCTGAGCATTTTCTTCTGTTGCTTCTTCTGTAGGAGACTTTTGGGAATCTGATGGTTTTTCAGCACCACAGTTTTGTCTGTTGCATTTGGTTCTAAAAGGGTAGTTATGTTGTTACATTGATCACATTTCCAGCTCCCATCAGGCATATCTGATTCTATAAAAAAATAGGCGCCACGTAAATATGGATACCAAATACTAATGTTACTAACAGAAAATTAAGCAGACAAAAGTCAACTTACTGAAACTCTTGCCTGATTTTCCAGCCTAAATTTAACAGGAAAAAAAGTTACAGTTAGTCATTGGCAACATAGGTTGAATTGGTGGCGTTGGGTGCATTGAGTAATGGGTCAAATTGGATGAAATTGATAATTTTGTAGGCCAAATAGGTCAGATTCTGCTTGGTTGGCCAAAAACACTTTCCCAGAGTCTTTGTAGATAATTAGTGTGTCAACATGACTACATAAATTGGATTATTTTGTTAATTAACTACAAAATCTATTTTAATGATTTAGATGTTTTATGCATATAACATTACACATTGTGTGAGTTTCGACCTGTTTGACCCATTTGGTCCCTTACAAAATGTTTTCTATTTGACCAATTGGTGAGAAAACACTGATTCAACACGTTTAGTAAGTGAACGGATTGAAAGTGCCACCTCTAAACTAAAGCAATCATGATAGTTAATACCTGAGTTTCTGGCTTAGGAGTATTGCATTTCCTCATGTTGCAAACAGTTCTAAAGGAGAAATTATTATTTCCACAATTTGGACATATCCAGTCATTGTCACCTTTTCCATCTAAACAATTTGAAAAAAGAAAGAGAGAAAGCATTAATTACAAAATAAAATTTCAATTATCCAATCCTCCACATTGTTTGTCAAATTGTTAAAAAATCCTTAAAAGCATATAAACCAATCAACCACATACCTTTCTTTCGGCCTTTCTCCTCAGGGAAAAACCCAGGACGTGGTGCCTATTGAGTTTCAAGGTGAAAGCCTATCAATTTATATACTATGACAGCACAAAACTTGTAAAGAAGAAAAGGGGATACAAAAAGATTCTAATCTAATATAGACATTTATCATGCTGAAAAATATTTGAAATATACCGTAGCAGTGTGACCCATGGGCAAGCCCAGCCCAAGGCGGTCCATCAACTGAGGTACGCTATACATACCACCTGCCAAAAGAATCCAAAACCTGATAGTTTAAGCATGGACATACAAAACTAGAGGTGGCAATTTCAACATATTTTCATGAATGGGTCAATCTAGAATATGTTGTGTCTCAAACAAGACAAACAAAAAAGGTTAGGTTAGCTAAAATAGGAACAGATCAAACAGGTGAACGTCACCCAGAGTCTATTTTAACACATCAACCTCCTAAATTGTAGAAAAAAAACACATTTCAGCCTGAATCTGACCCCTTAGGCCTTAACCAACCCCCATCTCGCAACTGTTAAATTATTAATATGGTACCGAAGCAAACGCTTATTGTCCTTTCTATATATAAAGTACTCTAGAATATGAAACATAAAATAATTGAAATGGCATTCCTAAACTACTATTACCTATCAAGGATCCACTAGAGTAGGGTGGTGGAGCAGAAATCTGCAGAGGTCGGTAAGGGCTTCCACCAGAAACACGAGTTCCGTAATTATAATATGCGGACCCCACATCATAAGGAGGCACGGTTGATCCATTAAACAGAGATGAACCATAAGGTGGTAAACCAATATACATTGATGAGGGTGAACCATAGGAAGCTGCAGAACCATAGCCTTGCGGGGTCTGCATTGGTTTTGGAGCAGATTTCTGTAGCATGGACATTTGATAAAGCTATTATGCTGAACATATAAAAAGTGAAACATCACGTGAAACTAATAATATTAGTAGATCTCAAACTTTAAGCATGGTGATGTTCATGATCGTAATAAAATTTTTGGAAGATTTCACACCTAATGTTTACTGTTGTGACTGGAAAGTAAAAGGTGCAAAAATTAAAAGTAAATAGGAAACCACTGAACTTCTAGAACAATATAAAATCAAATTTTGCAGCTTTTCTCTTTCAAGTGAAAAAATCTGTACCATTCCAGGTCTTACAACAATCATTTCCAGATTAATAACAAAAAGGTGTTTCAGGGGTAAGTCTAAAGTAGTATTGAAGGTAATTTTGGTATTTCGATTCAACTAAACTATAAATAAGATGGGTTTAAAAGTGCGTTGATACACTTACAAATTTTCAAAAGAGAGTAAGTCTATCTCTCACAAATAAACGTTAAGCTGTTCTTTGCTTATCTATTAGTGGTTTATTTGATTTATTATTAATAATCAACAAGTTTTCTACCCGCTTCCCATTAAAATCTTGCTATAAAATTTTTAGTATAAGCAGAATGAAGAACTTACAGAACTATGATCAGCTGGTCTGGGTTGGGTGCAGTTACGCATATTGCAAGTTGTTCTGAATGAGAAATTGACATTTCCACAGCTTGGGCAGGTCCAGTCATCTTCTCTACGACCGCCTGAAAGGATAAATATACCCAATGAAGATCGTTACTTTAAAAACCAGATACACACATAAATTGAAAAAAATATATAAACCATCACAACACATCTCCAAATAGATAGGATATACTTTCAAAACTAGCTTTCTTTCAACTAACCTGCGATGCATTGTCAGCCCATTGAGTTCTAAAACAAAAACTAACTTAGCTAAAAGAAAAAAAACAATGCCTTCAAATTTCAAATTTCACTATAAATACATCTACATTCTATGCTGCCTTCAACAACAGCTATTATATCATCTTTATAAGAACTAGGAAAAGTCAATATCTGCCTAACCCTGTGGCTATTAATAGAGATTAACTTACAACTAACAATAGTTAGCAGAGATGATCCCTATTTCTTGTAACTAAAGTCTATTCTAATATTACTGTACCAATTTAAACAATCAAAATTTGCAGAGTGATTTTGATTTAGAATCTCAAACCGCTTCTAACTCAAACGATTTTCATATAACAAAGTGGTGATTGGCTTCTCCCTTATACTCCAAGCAATTCCTATCGAATTTTAAGTTAACCTAACCATTCAACTCTTCAAATGTCCCAAAGGAGCAACACTTCAGAATAAAAAAAGAATTCAACACCATCATCCTCAAGAAAAAACCATTCATACGATAAATCACTGAAAAACAAGCTATATAAACCATAAATCTAACCAACAGGCAACAATAATCGGGCATACCATCAGTTCTGGCTCGTTTGGCAGCAGATGTGTTTCTGTTATCAACCTAAAACCAGATAAACAACAAAATAACAATCAATAACGTAATTCAGATACAAAATATTCGAATTGGAATTCAAATAACACAAAACCTAGGTTTTCATCTTCGATCTGCTATAAAAGACATACGGATCGAAACAGACATCAATTCGATCCGAAATTTATATATTTTATATGAACGTATCGATGAATTTGAAATTTAGCCGGAGATTTCACCTGAGACATATCGCCGGCGATCGGAAAAGTTTGTTGGATGGATGTGAAGAATGATGGAGAAAGAGGGAGAGTAATTGTGAATTGTGATGAAACTTTAATGGATTCACAATGGTTGAAAGGCCCAATATAGTTATAGCCCAATATAAGTTCATAGGCTTAATATAGTTGTAGCCCAATACAAGTTCATGCTTATAAAAGTTGATAATGATATAATGATATGGGCTTTTAGGGTTTTAGCATTTTTGTGTTTTACATTTTACTTTTCTATTTTTAAATTTTGATATTTCAGTTTAGAAACGAGTCAAATACGTTGATAGAACCCAAACTGAACCCGACCTTGACCCTGACCATGGTTTTTTTAAGGGGAGTGTTAAACCAATAAAAGATTTAAACCATTCAGTGTCGAACCATTAAGAGGTCTGACTCATTAAGAGCCAGTATATTGTTTAACTATTTAAAGGTAAATGTCTTACCAATTTAAATAAGATGTCTTAACCATTCAACATGAGTATAATACTTAATCATTCAGGGGTAGATGTTTGAACCATTCAGACATTTGCTTGCAAATAAACAGTCTGAACCATTAAATATTGAACCATTCAGACATTTAAATAATTAAAATACTGATTCAGATGCTATCAAACAGCCCTAAATGAATTATAATCTTTTTCTAACTCCACCTAACCTAACTATTACAGGAATTAAACATTCACCTCCAACGAGGAGAGAACCTTTTACAGACCCGAATACTATTGTGAAAAATACCCTTTGGTTAATCTAATGTTTTAAGGTCAACCTAATTTTCACACATTTTAACTTCATGGAGGATTTGCATATCTTCAATAAAGACGTAAAATGAAGAATTGTTTTCGTACATGTTTTGGAAGTTACATAAATAAAACAAGAGGAACATGTATATGATAACATACATGAATTTGTTTTGAGAGTCATTTTATCTCGTTGGTCACTAGCTTTCCCACAAGTCTCTACGAGTGACATCACATGATATGTATATTCATGCCGTGTATTTTGCACTAGAAAATAAATTGTGTTACCGGATAATGTTATAACCCCAGGTTATTAAAACAAACTATACCAACAAACACTTCAACGAGTTAGCAAAAAACAAACGTATCCACATTCGTGTATTTATGTCATCATATCACAAATAGGTGTGGTATGAAATGAAGTGTTATCAAACCAACATAATATCATAACAAAATACATATCGCACAATCTCAAACGATGCATAAATAACAATAAACATGATTACGTCATGATGCAAAAAATAACAACATTGTTGCATAGGAAAAACCAAACCTTAAGGCTTACGAGAATCATATAATCCTATGAGCCATGCTATCGTTGAGTAGAACACACTTGTCAAAGAGAATGCTAACAATAACTCTAAGGGAGCGTTTGGTTGGAACAAAAACTCTAAGGGGCGTTTGTTTGGAAGGAATGTAATTAAATTGAGAAACTAATATAATTTTCAAATAAATTATATTTGAGTCGGTAATGAAATGTAAAAACCTAAGGGTTTTACATCTAGAGAGTGAATTTGAAATCCTTCCATCTACAGAGTGAATTTGAAATCACAACCAAAAAAATGTGTGATGAAACATTTTATTGGGTTTTATATTTTATTATCGACTCAAATATAATTTTACTTGAAAATTATACTAGCTTTTTAATTCTACTCTATTTATTCCAACCTAACGCCCCTAAAGAAATCCAAATAAATTAATTCCATTATATTTCTTTCAACCAAAAACCCCTAAAAAAATCTAAATAGATCATAGAACCCTCCAGCACATTATATTGGGTGTATGTGATCCCAATGGAGAAATAGTACTTGTTGATGATGGCATTTTCTTTAAATGTATGGGTGATTTATTTATAGTTATTGATTTCTCAAACAACATTATATAGAATTTTATCTTTGTAATGGGAAGGAGTAACCGTATAAAATAAAATACACATTATACAGTACAATTATACAATACACAAAATGGGGCAAGAGATAAAAGATTAATACTTTATAAACATTAATAACTTTGAATTTTGTAATAGTAACTCTGAAATTATGAAAAAGTCTCTGTTATTACAAATATATTCGGTTATGAGAAACCCTTTAGCCCAACACCTCAAAGAAATCATACACAGTAGACAAGTCGTAGATAAAACCCTTTGTTTGACATCAAGAACCACTCGTTAAAGGTGAGTCGTCTCGAATGATTTCCTCCTCACCAAAAGACAGTTGATTTTTGATGGTTGAGCGTGTGTATTATTTACGGTGCAAATCACAAAATCCGGCCGATGAAGTGCCAATATCAACCGGTCCTTTGTCGGGTCCAATTCAGTGGCATCTAACAAAACATGCCAAGAGTTACGATGTGCCTCCGAAATCCAGTGCATCGAGTAACTAGTCCCGTTGACATATGCTGGATATGCAAAAAGCCCTTTTGGACTATATTTGTTCTTTCTTCTAAAATATTGACTTAGTTGTGAACCTTTGATCCGTAGATCTAACCATGACTCGGGTGCCGCGATGACTTTAGAGTCTTTAGTTGTCACAAATTCTCTAATCGCATCTTCCTTTTCGCTTATTATGGTCATGTAATAATTTCCTCTAAAGAAAGGGTATGATTCCCCTATCATCACCATAGCTTCTTTACATGTTGGTGTAAACAACACGAGATAATCGTCTTCTAGTAGCCCACAGTTTTGCAACGCCTTGTTTCGCACTTGTATCTCTGGGATCGACATGAAATTACCTTCGAACGAGGATTTTTTGGTTAGGATTTGTAGCAATTTTGATGGCTCGAGTTGGGTGCCATCAAGATCGTTTATGGAACTGAAAGAAGATGGTGACGACGAGTCTTTTATAGTGATAACCCTAGGAGAATACCTTTGTTTATCGTCACTCATACTTGCTTCGAAATTCGACTCGTTGTTACCATAAAGATTGTATAAATGATCAATCTTGTCTCCCTCTTCGATTACAAGTCCGTTGCAATATTCGGGGTATTTTGCAAAGATGTATTGTTTCACGTATTCCATTTCTTGTGGCGTGATCGGGCCTGACCATCTGAGGTCGAGCCCGTGGAGTGTCGATATAGCTTCGGCTACCAAGTGTGCCGGAAACACTTTGTGTGTTTTCTGTTTTTCATATCACATAAAAAGAAAACATATGTTAAGAAACCTTTTGATGGTGTTTGATGTAACAACAGTTATGAGTTTTTATTCAAATTTATCAAGTAAACTGCAATAATTAATCACACAAACACCTACATATGGTGCTTGTCAAATAAAATACGAGAGAGAAACAAAGTGGGTGTTTGGCAAAAAAAAAGTAACTTTTTGACTTTTTGGATAGATAAAAAGATCAAATTACCAATTCAAAAAAGTTAAAAAGTCAAAACTTTTAATTTTTCTGGAGGGGTATTTTGGTCTTTTTACCACTCCAAAAGTCAAAAAGTTATTTTTTTTATTGACAAACATGAACAAAGTGTGCGTCACCTATACGGTTGCGTAAATAGTTTAAATATTATAGTTAAAACAATACGTAAAAATGTTTATGTTAGTTCTTGCGGTTCTATAATTAAAATTGATTATGTTTTGAATATTCTGTATGCTAATCTACAAGCATAATTGGTTTTCTAAACATTATTTGTTGAAATCTAAATATTATTATGTAAAATCATCCAAATAACCACCATAATCTACAAATATGAAATATTATGAACACAAGATAACAAATATGGTTGTTGAAAATCAAAACTAATATCAATCGTAAAAAAGTCTTACAGCAAGATCATTTCATGAAAAACAATACTACATAAAATAGTGAAGTAACAAAAGAAAAACTTGCCTTCATAATCATGCTCGTTGGTTTACTACCGTTGTTTTGATTTGGTGAATTAGGTAAAGAAGTCAACAACGATTTCCCGATATTATTCTCATCCATCTCCTTATCAAAGTTAAAACCACAATCCATGATTATATGATTTCTGACATAAGTCACTGCATCGTAATGTCTAAAAACGCTTTGATATACAAAAATCGACTTCGTTAAAGAGAACAAAAGTAGGGTTTAATTACCTTAGAGTTTTGTTGTAAGATTACTTGTTCTTCAATGTTTCTTCCCATGTTTATTGGATGGAATGATGGATTAAGGAAGAAGAATAGAAATCAAGGATTAAGGTTGGTGTCAACCATATGAACACATCAAACATGTCTCCTTTTCTCATATATTAATAAAACAAGGGTGACAACAAATAAAGAGGTAATTGGTCAAAAACAAATAGGAAATTTGGTTTATTAAATATTTTAAAGGGGACATCAATTATTGTGATGTAAACTAGCTGCCTAATCCTTTTAGTCCAAGTTGCTGACAAAGGAAACAACAATGTAAAATACTTGATTAAAAATGCTTATCAAGAGTTAAATTGTTACATTAATTAACACTATCTGGTTAAAACATTATTAGTTTTTCTCTACCCCTAAACATTAGTTTATAGTTGTTAGGTAGTTTTTCTTCTTAACTTTTTGGTAAACTTTTTACGAAAAACTGAAGGAAATCCACATATACATCGTGAGATCAAGTAAAACACCACTGTAAATACGTCCTAGAGTTGAATCCTTAAGACAAAAAAATTTAATGAAAACTAAATTTAAACTCGAGCCTTCTACTAGAGAGACTCAAATGTTTACCACGACATTATTATGGAGTTGATTGACTTGCATTGTGAAATTATGTAATATGTTTCAAGTTGGCCGAGGGTTATAGAAAATAAGATGTTGTATTAAATTACTCTCTAACCCTTCTATACTATTTTTCTTTTGTAAAAATAAATTTTAGTGGCTTGTAAAACTTGTACAAAATGTGAATGGATTGTGACATTTTGAACATTCATGGGATGTTGGAAAGATTAAAGATTTTCAAATGCAATCAATCCCCACTTGATTAATAAAAAATATTTAAATTATTTTGTGGGAATCCTTTAGTCATGAAAACGACTTCTCTTGGGGTCATGCTGGATATAAAACTTTTTATATGTTAATTAATTACATCATTAGAGATATAATTTGTGAAAGATATTATTATTTTCCTGTCGACAAGTGGAAAAATGCCCCTCAAAAGGCAAATGGGCCAAATTGTTAAATTTAATTGATAATCTTGCTGAAAAGTTGTGGTATAAAAGAATATACGAAATATAGTTCTTATAATATAATTAAAAATTACACAATCCCTACGGCCTAACATCATAACTAACAATAGTTTTGAATATGTAACGCGGTTTATTGTTATTTTAATAATAAGGCTATCTAATACCATTCTAGCATGTCAAGTTTGATAAATTAACTAAAATCATGCATATAAAAAAGATAACTTTATGTTATTAGAGTTAAGTTTATTTATTTAAGAGATTGAGATGTTAGAGATTCCAAGGATTAGGACCACACAAAATATATCAGATTGTCCTATGAAAATCAAAGGGATAGTTGATTTGAAAATTTTAGTAGTTTACTAATGAGTTCAGATTTGAGAATCGGATAACTGTCAAAAAACAAAAGAAATATTGACAGTCTCTAGAAATTTTGTCCGTCTCCCCTCAAATCCATTTGATGTACGATATATATTCTAGTAATCAAAACAACATTGTAGATATGTTTTGGATTAAGGGTTGCTAATCTATCAATTTTCAGTACATTTGTACATTATTTCATTTCTTCTCTTGCATTTCATAAAAAGTTAAATATATTGAAGTTTGTTTATTCTTTAGAGATTGAGATGTTAGAGATAGTGAAGATTGGAATCACACAAAAAATATCATAGTATTTTATGCATTGAAAATGGAATTTATAGTTGATTCTATGATTCAAATAGTTATGGGTTCAACTAGTAGGCTCCCACTTCGATCTCAGTCATTGATCAAAAAAAAAAGATTAATAATTTCATAGGTTTTATACGGTTCACCCATGATCAAACTATATATACGTGTGGTCTTGTTTATAATGGTCTTACAACTAATATTGTTTTGGTTTTCTCTAAATAGTTATCAGAGATTATAGTGCAAATACCATGTAATAACAATTTATTTTTCAAAATGGTAAAATTTGATAAATATATATTTTATGTCCCAAGTTCGATTAATATTATGAAATGTTGTAGTTTGGTAACAGAAGTTTTTTGGCCCATTTCAAAATTTCTTCTATTGGTATTTATTATTTACACAATGTTTATAGTAAGTCGCTATATATAGCATTGATTTTAATCACCTTATAACTTTGGAAACATCACTAACAAAAATATATTGTACTAGCTTTAATAAACACGTGCATTACACGGGTTGAATAAATAAAATATTAATATAATAAATTTGTTAATTATACAATAATATTCTAAAATACAATATGATTGAAATAATAAAACGGTAATATCAACTTTTTAGTACTTTTTTTTTAATTTTTGTTTAAAATAAATATTTTATTTTAAAACAAATCGTATAAAAATATCATTTTTAAAAAAAATTCTTATTACACTTTCCAATTTTGATTATTTTTTGTTTCCAACAAATTAACTTTTAAAAATATCAATATTTAGAAATAACCTTAATAAATAGTTTTTTTCTTAATTTATTAAATTTTAAAAAGTATTAAAATAATATTAATAGTAATTAAGATAATTATTTAATAGAAGAGAGAGGCGGGAAAATTTTGGTGAGGATGATTGTGATGCTGACACGTGACACCACATATACCCTTTTATTAGAGTAAGAAGATTGTTCAGTCTTGCGATTATCTAAATCTGATTAAAACACATTAAACCCAAAATAAAACTTCCCCCAAAACCATTATTACAATTACAATACTGCCATAATTCAAATTTTATGATTTGGTACATATAGCCTTAAAAATAATGTTTTTAGGCAGCTAAATGGGATGGTGACACCATTGCATTTGGAGCATCAAATGGGTCAAAAATATGATGTCATTAGTGGTTAACCATAGGTGCTAACTTATTACTTATTTGGAGTTTTGCTACAATGGCATCTCAAGTCTCAATCCCACAAGCTTGCTTTTGTCAAATTTGTAATACCATCTATTGATTTTGATTTCATAAATATGATAGAATTAATTCAAAGAAGTCAGTGTTACGATGGTTTTAGTAGGGCTGTACAAAAGTTCGTGGCTTGAAGTTCGCTCGAAAAAAGCTCAGCTCGAAAAAAGCTCGAATCTAAACGAGCCGGCTCGGCTCGTGGCTCGGTTCGTTGGCTCGGCTCGTGACTCGGTGCATATAATATATGTATATATATATCTATTTATATAGTATAATTATTATTATTTACTACTACTACTATTATTATGATTATTATTTTTATATTAGGATTTTAAAATTGTTTTCTTAAAAATAAAAATAGTTTTTTTAGAAACATTAAGTATTTTGTTTTAAAAAATATATAACTTGACAGTAAATTGTTTATATTCAAAATAATGATTTTTGTTCACATAAGTACGGAGTACCCAACAAAATGTAAAAACCCTAATATATATTTTTTGTGTTTTCATATAAATTAATGTGAAAAATTAAAAAAAAATAAGTTCGAGCCGGCTCGAACGAGCCACGAGCTGGCTCGAGCTTTTCACGAGCCGAACTCGAGCCGGTGTTTTGAGCTCATTAAAATTTTCGAGCTGGCTCGGCTCGATAAGCTTCGAGCTCGAGCCCATCCTGGCTCGGCTCGGCTCGGCTCGTTTACAACCCTAGGTTTTAGCAGATATCGTAGGTTCAAATCCAGTTTTCTGTCGTTATTCTCTTGATAGTAATAACATTAGTTGTGTTTTATTTCATCCCACTAGTTAGAACGGTATTGGTTGTGCCTCGTAAGTGTTCCGGTAACAAAAAGAAGATTTGATGAACTAATAAGTTTACAAACATGAAAATGATGTGATTATCATTAACAACACAAGTATACAAAGGTGAGTCATACATTAAGTGATTTCAAATTAAGAATGACAACAAAAGCGCTTAATGAACAAGGTAGTAAGCCTTTGGACTCATGCAAAATGCTAATTTTGACTCCTAATAGAAGCAGTTTGTGTTTATAGTTAATAATAACTAGTATTAAGCCCCCCGCATTGCAACGGAAGTGTAAAACCGTACCACCGCCGGTGATCACCAACACCGAAAAAATCAAAAAAGTAAAAAATAAATCGATTGAAAAGTAGGCGTAAATATGTTGAAGCAAGCAGAACATAAACATATAAAACAATAAGTAACTCGATCTAGAATCAACATATTGTGTTGGGGCTGTTAAACTAAAAGAAAATAAGCGAAAATACGTTGAATCATACATGCACACTACGGCGTGTTAACTCGTAAAATTAAAACTGAAACATAAAAGAAAAAATATGTAAAATATGAAAAGTATAGGGAACCAAAGATGAAAGTAAAAAAAATTAAGGCTAAATCGTAAAAGATGTAAGTGTATCGGATTAAAATAAAATAATTGAAAAATCAGAATAAGAAACAAAAGTGGATACAAACCATTAAACACATAGTACAACTTACAATGTATATAAAACTTGATAATTAGTAAAATAAAAAAATATTATAAAAATTGAGACATTTACATTATAAAAGTTGAGCCTACTTTTGTAATTCTCCCTTTGGTTTAAATTGATTAAAACGAAAGAAAAAAGGAAATGAAAGCCCAGCTTCCCTCTCTGATGGGCCCGGGCCCAAGTGCTAAGTCCAAATGTTTGATACTCTCGGTCCATGACCTGAATCGATGGGCTAGAATGCTAGATTTTATGACAACTTGTGCACAGGCCCAATTGCTAAGCCCAAAAGAATTCACTTCAGTGGTAAATTCTATGTTTATTTTTTCTTACAAATTTTCAACATTTTCATTTATTTTCCTTTGTAACTTTCTGACATGACTGCTATGAGCAAATAAGAGTAAATGATATACTCGTATGACGTATACTTCGAAGCCAAAGTACCAAGTAATAATTCATACCGTCAAATGTTAGCATATTACTTGTAGTGCGGGATATCTTTGAACAATATCAAAGAGATCTTGAATGTCACGAGCATTTGAAACTAATGTGTCCGACTTCAAAAACATCCTAATAACAAGCATATCATGGGTACTAAGTTTTTTTTTTAATTCTTAAGTTAAAGTCTATAGATATATAAACATTCACACGTTCACAAAAAAACATCTATACATCCTTAAACAGAGGTTAGAAAAGGATACATAAGAAATAACGATACGTAATGGGAAGAACTTGACATTGTTTTCATGTTAGGCTGAGACCAGCTGTAAGCGATTGATAACAATACTGCTTAACCACAACACCCTAATTTGATTAATCAAAAGT
Source organism: Flaveria trinervia (assembly GCA_025506515.1). Taxonomy (NCBI): domain Eukaryota; kingdom Viridiplantae; phylum Streptophyta; class Magnoliopsida; order Asterales; family Asteraceae; genus Flaveria; species Flaveria trinervia. Next base: position 77,555,666 of record CM046453.1, read on the forward strand.
TAATTAAATCTATCAAAACAATTTAATTTCAACATAAAGTAGAAGAGAGAGAGAGAAAATGAAAATTATCAAGAGAACAAAGCTTGTGCTCAACAATTTGTTTAATGTTAAAAAAAGAATAAATAAATTTATAAGGTAAAACCCGTCAAATTCTTTATAACTTTATTATGAACCATTGTTTGTACACCGTAAACCTATTAATGACCATTTAACTCTTGTATGGCTTGACTACAACCTGTCAATCAATTTTGAACTGCACAACCGTTTGATCCGTTTAGCTAGATTGGTTGTGTATATGACGTTTAAATAAAGGTTTACAAGTTAGTTTACGATATAAAATACAACAAACCGAATTATACTTTTGTAAATTGTTGCACATTTTAGTATTTTGTAATGTGTGATAAACATCGTGCAAGTTGTGATGCACAAAGTACAATGTATTTAGCAAAAGTAATTTGGATTTTTAGAGACTAGATGTCGTTGATTTAATATATGATTGTGAGGAAATTGGTGTTAATGCAAACAAATGGACTTAATTACATGGATTACGGATGTCAAAAAATGTTTAATGATTGGTTCTTTTAGTTTGTTGTGGGCTTCATACAATCAACCTAAAGTAATGGGTCACTAGAATAATTAAGCTTTGATATCATATTATATAATAGAATAATTTAATATAATCTTGTAATTAATGTGAGACATATATTTGGGAAGATTAAATCAAGACATTCGCATTGGAGTCTTGGGATATTATCTCTTGATTTTGTTATTAAACATATCTATTTCTTATAACAGAGAAAATTCACTCTAACTATTTACGCTATTTCTTATAATAGAGAAAATTCACTACAACTATTTACTTTGTTAAAAAAGTGAATATCATGGTTAAGAAAGTTAAAAATAAATATCCAATACATCTTTTGAGTCTTGAATGATAGCGCGAATATATCGCCATGTTTTTAATTTGTGTCAAACTTTTGTCTACATGCGACTACAAATAGCGTGGGATGTGCACTATACAATACGTACAACCATACAATACAGATTAGACAAATAAAAGAAAAGGACTGTAGATCTCGTCAATCTCCATCAATTATGAAGTATAAAGTCTCCATTTGACGGTGTTGCTTTAGACTAAAGATATTGAATATATGATTATAGGTATCAACTTTATTGGGTCGTGATTTGAACATGACAAAGGTGAAAGTGTTGAACCAAATAATGGAATCAAACAATTGCACAAGGCCATCAGTGTATATGTGCCTTTTCAAAATTTGAATATATCATCTTTTGAAAATCCTAAGGGCCATACTTGAAACATGAATGAAACAAGTCCAGCAAGTTATATGGTAAATGCTTGTTTAGGAAATTAAGTATAAGTTAACCGGAACTAAGTCAACTTTTAATAACTTTTAAACATGAACAAGAATTATTGAGGGTACAACTTTTGAAGCCTAAAGTACAATCACAATACAACAGCGAAATCAATAATTAGTATTATATTGATGTCATGAAAAGTTATATCATGTATGATTGTAGAATGTTTATCAAACTTGGCAAAATGGAGAATGTTGGATTCAAATATCAAAATCAAAATATATTTGCTGTCGTTGGTAATTCTAATTTATTAATTTAAGGATAGATTTATACTAATCTAGAATCTAATATTATATTTTTCACATGTTATAGTTCAAAGAGGTTATCGGGTGATACTGCACCCAAGTATGTGAAGTTGATTACAAAATACTCGTATCGAAATCGAATATATATCAATATACTATATAACATCCGAACCATATAATAAATGAATTTACTATAAAAATGTATTGTTATTTTTTGTCCCTCTTGGAAATTTGGCAATGTCATATTATTGTGATATTTTTGTAAGTTCATCATAAATTGGTGATGATGATATGTATGGGACATTATTATATTTTAAAACTTGTAAAGATAGTTAGAACTAAAAATATATGATAGGACGGTACTTATCATAACTTAGTTTATTATCCGATTTCAGGCAACAAAATTCCCAACAAGTAAGTCTTAATCTTTCACAATCATAATTAGCGACCGAGAAACCTAACCAAAAAATTCATCAATTAGCGAATTAACCACTATCGAGGATATAACATTCTTCTAGGTAATGACTAGCCAAACCAGATATACTAAGTCCATATTTTTATCATACGTCGTAACCCTATACTGTACTGGCACTTAGACTATTCTCATTTTTTCACACTGTCACAAAATATATATGTATGTATGTAGATCAGGTTTGTATATTTCTCACACATTAAAAAATAATTTTATGTATAAATACCAAAAAAGATTGTCGTACTGTATCACTTTATAAAAAAAATAATGTAGACACTCGTATACTTTCGTACAAAGCAAGACTATTATTAAATAAAGAAAATCATGAGTTGAATGATTGATGATTTGTAATGAGTAGTGATAACAATTTCAATTTTTGATTATGTTTTTTTGTTTCACAATTATAAGGTTGCAAATAAAAAGCTTACGGCACCAATGGTTTGCCTAGATCTTGTCTCCCCTTTTTGGATATAGGCAACACAATAATTACACTTATTTCACCTGTATTCCATCAATTGATATGTCTACATACATGAGAAAATCTAGTAGGAACATACTCACTTTATAAGTCACTATACTTGATCCTTTAATGTATAAATAGAAGATAACACATTATGTCATGTATCAAAAGACTAACATGTAATGTTTAAGGGATTTGATGGCAAAACCGTCCTTTCCTAGTGTATTATTATTTCTTGTGATATTTTTAAAACCATCCTAAACCAGACAATAATTAAGCTGTGAATTGTTGGTGTTGTTAAACCGCTAAGAAATTTAATGGAGATGAAACAAACGACTTGTCAGTTTTAAGTGAACAAACAAAATTAGTGATGACCATCTACCATAGCAAACCTGATTAATACACAACTTTTATAAAAGTAGTTTGTTAGAAAATGTGAAAGCATGGTTATGTATTTTACAATAACATATACAAGCAAACTAAACCAAAAGCAGTTAGGGGTGTTGTTCAAATTAGTTTTTGGGCTAATTGAGTTCGAGTTCTTACGTTTTATAAGTCAATTTGAACTTGAATTAAATTCCATAAGCTTATTGAATTTGAGAATCAATTAGGGTTGACTTCAATAGATCAGTAAAGAAAAAAAAATAGTATATCAAAAAATAAAAATGCATTTGACATTCAAGTGGAATTTGAAAATCACAAATGTGAATTCAAAACATGATTTAATAATCAAATTCGATTTGAAACTTGAATTCATAATTTGAATTTGATTCCATATGAATTTCAATAGTAGCTTCAATAATAAACACCCTTAAATACTATCTCTATAATAAAAACTAAAAAATGTTTAAAATAGAAGATAGATTAGGTAATGGAATGCCATGATTTGGTAACATGTTGTTAAGATTAGATGCCGACCAAGCATCATATGTTGGTTTTATCATAACTTGAATTGAAAAATACAAAAAAGTGTACATAAATAATTATGATTTATTAAAATAATGAACAATGATGCACGGGTAATGCTTGTTTAAACTACCTAATCTATATGCATGAGTAATGCCTGCTTGAACTACCTAATCTATCTTCTAGTAGATAAGAGGCCAAACATGTCGCTCTTTTGGGCGGCCATTATTCTAATATCGAATTAATATTTTTATGTAGTTGTGTAACCCCTCCCTAACACTTGATTTTTATTGGCCCATGAATCAAATTTTAGCAATATGTTAGGGGCTATTTGGTAACATCTGAATCAGCTTTTTAATGATTTAGATGTCTGAATGATTCAGTACTTAATGGTTCAGACTGTTTGTTTCGCGAGCAAATGTTTGAATGGTTAAGACATTTGTCTTTAAATGATTAAGCAATATACTAATGTTGAATGGTTAAGAAATTATAGGTCTAATGCTGAATGGTTAAGACCTCCAAGCTGAATTGGTCAAACATTTGTTTTTGAATAGTTAAACGATATACTATCACTTAATGGTTCAGACATTTTAATGGTTCAATACTTAATGATTTAAATCTCTTATTGGTTTAGCAATTAATTATTTAAAAGTTGCCAAACACCCCCTTATTCTAATAATAACTTTTCATGTGATCGCCCGTCAAGGTATTACTTTAAATCACACATACTTAACTACTTAAGTACATAGTTCTAAGGATCTCTTATGGTTATAACATAATGTTATAGTCAATCAAGAACACTTAAATTCAGTCTATAGTCATTTTAAATAATTCAGTTGTGCTTTTGCCTTCAAAATGCATCATGCCAACAAGGTGGTGTGATTTATTTAATTTAGCCTCACTATTTTCTTAGTGAGTTAAAATTATTCTAACGTGTTATACTTAAGCTTTTTATTTTAAGGCGTTACTGCATGACTCGGGTTTTTATTAATAATTAAGAAAAAAATAATTATTATATTACTTATGGGAAATATAAAATTACAATACTATATACAAACTGAATTTACCTAATAAAATAATTTACATGAATTAAAACCAATTCAAGTCATATTTGTCAAAAGGAACTAAAATAATTCTTTGTTAATTTCAATTTTGGAACCCCAAACATTCTTCATAACTTTTTTATGTCTACATGATTAATGAACTAAATGCTTAACTGATTGTTGATTATTGTTCAACGGAGATCTCTTGAAATAGATTTTACGCGTCTTCTTAGACGAACACGTCTGTCTCTCCTAGGGTATAACAACCGAAACATAATGTACCGTCAGAGATATCCTCGCATTTGAAGATTAATACAAAAAATAGTTTGTAAGAAAACGTGAAAACAAGGTTACATGTTATGTATCATATATAATAACATATACAAGCTGAAATCATGATTATTTTTAAACCAAACCAAAAGAAGTTAGGGATGTTGTTCAAATCAAAGGGGGCTAACTGAGTTTTGACTTCTTACTTTTTATAAGTGAGCTTCTATTGAATTTATAAATCAATTAGGGTTGACTTGAATAAATCAAAATAAACAAAAAAATAAATATATAAAAAATTAATTATAATATAAGTTACATACAAGTGGGATTCAATAATAAAAAAAATTGTGAATTCAAAATATGAATATATAATTTAATTATATTCCATTCGAATTCATAATTTGAATTTGAGTCAATATGAATTTCTTAGTTTAAATAATATTATTAGTAATTAATATGATTATTTAATATAATGAAAAAAGTGAAAAAATTATAATATTTTACGTGTACTTTATAGTTATCTTTTTATTAAAATAAAAAGTCGTATTTTTCTATTTGTGCAACACAATAATATTTATTTTACTATCAAATTGAGTAAACCCGAACACTAGGAACCGGAACTGATGATTACCCTTAAATATAGTCTTGTCAAAGTTTCATTTTTCCACCTTGAAATCAAAACCAATAAAAATTGGATTTCAATTCGGTTTTAATCATTTTAAATTTGGTTCGTTTGGCTTTCTGTTTTGTCAAAACTAAACCTACTAACATAAACCATTCAACATCCTACTCTTGCCAAAATAGGGATGATTAACCTCTTGTTTATTTTTATGTAAAGAAAACTATAAATATTATTGTCCTTACGAAACAATATATACGACAAGAAAAATAATACAAATATGCATCTTTAATTTAAAAAAATATTCATTTAAGACTATATTCAATAGTCATACATATTTTATTTGCTTTAATTAAAAACTTTTTTAACATGTATATATATATGCTACATAAGATTGGGACACTTAGTGAAAACTGAGTGACTTAATAATTAAAGAAAACACTTTGAGTGATGTAGAACACTTAATAAAATTAGTTTTTTTATTGGATGAAGTCTTTCCTTTCTGGAAAATCGACACCTATAACATTTCTAGACAGAATCCTATCTACGAATCACAAATAAGAATATTTTACCATACTTCTTAAATGTTTTTACAAATAAGCTACATGAATTAAATCTATATAAACCTTAGAGTTAATTACATAAATGGTCCCCGTGGTTTATCTAAAATAACAAGTTTGGGTACTAAGGGTTTTTTGTAATAATTTGGGGTATTGTGTTTTAAATTTTGTAACAAGTTTAGGTATTAATACTAACAGCCGTTAGTTTTTCTGTTAAGTTTAAATGAAATGACTATAATACCCATTTAGGAACCACTTTTGTAATTTTATTTCTCTCTTTTAGTTCAGGGACTATTTGTGTAGTTAACTAGTAAATATAAAAATAAAATAACCCAACCACCCCCATCGTCATCTCCCCGCTTTCTTCCCTCTCACACTTTTAAGAAACACCATAATAAGATTCACTGCCGTCACCACTCACCGTCGCCACCACCACCTACCATAACCTTGTTCAATACCAGTTCGTTTATCTTCTAGCGCTAATGCTCTGAACACCCAACCATCTCTGAAACCCCTAATTTAGATCTGAACCCTAATTGAGCAACGGTTACAAGAAACTGGGTAATTGAGATCTGAACCCTCGCGAACACCCATGTTTGCACCACCCTTGATTTCAATGACCAGGTAACGATTTGGGTTTTTTTTTAAACTTTTGTAGGGGTAACATGGTATAAGAAATAGGGGTTTGTTAAGATGACGATAATGATGGTGTGATAGTGGTGATGAGGCTGTGATGGTCATGATGCGATAGTGGTGGTGGTGATGCGATGGTGGTGGTGATGATGCGTTGATAGTGATGATGTGGGGGCTAGCGGGGGTTACTTCTGTCGGGTGTCCGTTGCTTAGTGGTGTTGGAGGCCGGTAGTGGTTGGTCGCTAGCGGTGGGGGGAGCAGGGATGGTCGCCGGTGGTCGCGGCGGCGGGGTAGGTCACAGGCAGCGGGGTAGGTCACAACAGTGAGAGCGTCGGGGCTGGTTGCAGGTGGTGGGGACGGCAAGGATGGTCGTAGGCGGTGGGGGCGGCGGGGATGGTCTCCGACTGTGAGGGCGGCGGGGATGGTGTTCGGTGGTGGTGGTGGTGTGCAGAACATAAGAAGTGTGGGTGTGTGTGTGTCCCTATGCATTTATATATGTATATTTATATGTATATATTAAGTTACAAAACCAGTCCTTTTTATGTTTTAATGACATGAATAGTCCTTGTAAGGTAAAAGTACATAAATGCCCTTAGATTTAACTGCAAACTTAACGTCTGTTAGTGTTAATACATTAACTCGTTACAAATTGAAAACACAATACCCATACTTGTTATAAAAAACCCTTAGTACCCAAACCTGTTATTTTTAATAAACCACAAGGACCATTTGCGTAATTAACTCTACTTATAATTTTATCCAGTTCTTATATGCGGTCCGACCGGTTGAACCGGTCCGACCATCGGACAGGCAGTGGCGGAGCATAACCATCTTTGTAGGGGGCGGGGGCGAAATGATTTTTTTCAGGGGGGGCGAACTCGATATTTATATAGAAATTTACACTACTAGGGCAAAAATTTACACTATCGGGCTAAAATTTAACACTACAAACGAAAAAAATAGGGGGGGCGATGGCCCTCCCGGCCCCTTAAAAGCTTCGCCCCTGCGGACAGGTAAGGCGTCCGGTTCACTATCCGGTCCTGTTTTAAAAACATTGTCTAAATGGGTTAAATGAATGTCATGGATTTTAATTGTGTCTAGAAAAGTATTGGATGTTTTTAACACGAATAATAATACGAAGTATGTTTCGGTATTTACGATTCAACCCACCATCCTGAAGTAAATTCACCTCTAAAACAATTTAAATTATTAATTCATTCAAGCTATATCAGTGTTTAAAATTGAAACTTTATGTAAATAACTGATCAAAATAATTGATATGTAACCTCATAAATTGCTTCATTAAATTATTTTTGTTACAAGATACTTTATAACCGTATTGTGCATTAGTAATGTTAATAATCGAAAACTTGATAACATAATTTAATATAAAATAACCTTGAGATGTCCTTTTGACACAACTTTCTTTTGCAAGTATTCAACGAAGTAAACAGTCGCGATATGGATAATATAAACATTTTCCGTGGCATGTTTAACAGTTGGATATTCGTTGTTGTCATGTGCTCGACTGTTGTTTTCCAAATCATCATTGTGGAGTTTCTTGGTACATTTGCAAGCACAATGCCCCTAGATTGGGAACTATGGCTACTCAGCATTGGAATCGGGTTCGTGAGCATGCCAATAACAGTTATTTTGAAGTGCATTCCTGTTAAGAAGTTATTTATCAAGCAACACCATGACGGTTATAAGGCTATTCCTGCTGGTCCAGAACATGTTTGATGAAGTGCCTAAAAGAACGCGGTCCAACTTCATTTTTGTCAAGCTTTAAAATGTAACTTCTCCATTATTGTCTTTGTAGGTGTTAGAATGGAGATATTACAATGTTTCTTTTGTTACTACAATGCATAACACACCAAACTCATAAAGCAAGTAATTTTTCATCATGTGTTCAAACATGTCGGGTCGTATTGAGTCACTCTTCTAACACAATTTTGAATTTATATATAGTTTATGTATGAAAATTTGTAAGGGTGGTGCATTTATTAGTATTTAGGTTTGTGATCACCTTGCCATTGGAAGAAAAATATGTGAGGGTGTTTCTTTGTTTATCAGATGAGGAGAAAGGAGTTATATGATGGCTGAAACAAATTACTATATGAAAACACTAGTCTAATGACCCGTGTGTTACACAGCTTCAGAAAATTAGATTATCGATAAATTTATGATAAAATAAATTTGTAATCTATAAGAATGTGAGAATTAAGAAATTATGCACTAAATAAAATTACATGACAAATTCAAATACATAGGAAAAAACACAAAAATACTTATTGACTTTAAGTAAAAATTTGATAGTGTAAAAGTCTGATGGATTGTTATACATTGGTCGATTTGACAATGTAAGGCCCCGTTCCCGGGCACCTCACAGTTGGTCATTCATTGCACATAAAACAGTTTAAAATGTACATTTATTTTGCAGTGGAATTTAAAACTTTCATTAATAACTATAAGTCTAATGGATGCCAGCCTCAAAATGCTCCCAGTAGCTTATGCATCCATGCCTGCAACTCCTCAGCATCAATAAATACCTACCAACTATTATGCATACAAAAGTCAGCGACGCTGAGTAAGTTCTAGTTTTATATAATAAAATACTTTACAATCGTTCGTGATCATACATCATACGTATATACAGATAATATCATTATTATCTTCATCATTATGTTTGTTAACTTTCGTTCATTCCACGTATTACATTATCTTACACTGCTTTCTATAGATCCGGTCAGACCCTTTTCGTGGCGCTCAGCCACGATTACTGAGGACGAATGACAAGGGTCTGTATCGTACATTATTATGATAATTTATTAACGTTCATTTCATACGTTCGTTCTTTCCATACATTATCTTTCGTTCGTTCTCTTCATTACTCGAATCTTGTCTCATGCAATATCCCCGACTCATGCTCGAAAGCTAATGCTATGCCGGGGCCTGTACACAAACCCCCAACACATGTTCGAAGACTGACACAACACCGGGATACACGACAAAGATCCCATTCGAGTCAATCACAGGGATTGAACTCTATCCGAGTTTGTTGCAATGCAAAGTCGCTCACCTCATTCATATGCTTGGCTTTATGCCACACCCCCGAAGTTATTCGTAACTCGGGTAACCATCATATATTTCACCCCTAACATTATAGGTAACTACACCCCCATCAAATGGGTAACCACACCCCTATCGAAATGGATAACCATCATAAATTTCACCGCCAACATTATGGGTAACTACACCCCCATCGAAATAGGTAACTACACCCCCATCGAAATGGGTAACTACATCGAAGGTCAGCCACAAAGACTGGAACCCTTGCGTGCACACTTTAGGATTAGCTGAACCTCACGCGGTTGAGCTTAAGGCATTTAGAGCCGTGCACTACACTATACTTCGTTTGCAAGCCTCTCACGTTCATTCATTCATTAATGCATGCATTCATTATGTTCCTCTTTTCATTATCTTCCACTTTACGTTACATAATACTTTCATTACATTCATTAACGTTCAACACAAAGCCAAGGGAAGACATACATATATAATAAGGAACATACACATAATCATAAACATACACCATCACCATACATGTATCATCATACATACATAGCACACATCAGACATAAGCCATCACATCATAACTAGGCCTATCTCCCAATATTACCCCTGAAAAACCACTTTGAAAACCCCAAGTCCAAATTAGGCGCATGGGACCTTCCAGGCGCATGGGCATAAAATTTCTAAGTGTAAAACAGTCTGGGCGCATGGGCACTATTTGGGCGCTTCTGCCCTGTTTAGGCGCTTTGCCACTATGCAGGCGCATGCACCTGTTCAGGCGCATCACCAACACTTAGCCGTTTCAATACTTTGGCGCATGGGCACTATTTAGGCGCATGGCCAACACTTAGGCGCATGGGCCACTATTTAGGCGCATGGACCACCTCTGGGCGCATGGCCAACACTTAGACGCATGGCCAACATACTGGGCGCATCAGCCACTGTTTAGGCGCATGACCCACTCTTGGGCGCATGGCCAACACTTAGGCGTCTAGCCACTCATGCTGGGCGCATGGGCCACTGTTTAGGCGCATGAGCCATCTCTGGGCGCATGGCCAACACTTAGTGCATGGCCAACATGCTGGGCACATGGGCCACTGTTTAGTCGCATGACCCACTCTTGGGCACATGGCAACACTTAGGTGTCTGGCCACTTATGCTGGGCGCATGGGCCCCTGTTTAGGCGCATGAGCCACCTCTGGGTGCATGGACCACTGTTCATGTTCACTAGAACATTCTGGAATATTTTCTATGCTACCAACATCACCTGATTATCAATCTATCACTACCCAAGCACAAATCTAACATACTAGGGGTACCCAAACATGCTAAACATCATCATTAACCCATAATCAACATTAAAACATACATACATACATACATCATTTCGAACAAAAGGCTGTAAACCCACGATTACTTTCAAAATGTTTACTTAGTATGCATAATAGCCCCAAACAAGTTGAAAATCATAAAAGAGGGGTTCTAGAAACTCACCTTGAGCAGCCTTTGGCAACACACTTTAAGTTCGAGACCCACCTTCGATTCAGCTCTTGAATCCCGAAAACAAACACTAAACACCAAGAACTTCGGTCAAGAACTCGAAACCAGCTGAAACCGAGCTCATATAAGAGAAGACTTACCTTTGCAACTGCTTCTTCCTCTTTCTCTCTCTAGAACCGGGGCTCTCTCTCTCTTCTTTCTTCCTTTCAGTCGAATGAAGAAGATGAAGGAGAAATGGGTGACCATGCCCCTTTAAACCTTAAAATAATAAGGTTTTGTACTTTGTACACTTTATCCCCATCCACTTGTGTTCATTATCTATTATTTCTTTTTACTTTTCTTTTGCTTTCCTTTAAATAGAAATTCGAGGTGTTACAGACAATCAAATTATACGAACCATGATGATATAATCATAACATGACATATCAAGATTCCATAATAAAATGACCTAGAATACTATAAAACACCTGCAAGATTAAACAAAAAAAATTGTGTGATAATATAGAAAAAGAAAAACTATAGAAGTAAGGTCAGAAATAAACCTATAAACATTAGTAGTATAGTTAAAAATAGAGTTAATTACGCAAATGGTCCTTGTGGTTTATTAAAAATAACAGGTTTGGGTACTAAGGGTTTTTTGTAACGGGTACAGGTATTGTGTTTTCAATTAGTAACAAATTAAGGTATTAACACTAACAGACGTTAACTTTTCAGTTAAATCTAAGGGTATTTTCGTCTTTTTACCTTATAGGGACTGTTTATATCATTTAATACATGAAAAGGATGGTTTGTGGATTTTTGCCTTATATTATATTTATAAAGTCATGGAATTGCTCACCAACATACATGTTGACAAAACATATTTTATGCAATGCTACAGGTTTGATTGTCGGTTGATTGAAGATTTAAAGACGTTACTTTATTTTGGACCGTTAGGTTATTAGTTAAGAACTATTTATTTTCTTGTATATGTAAGAACATGTTATGAAATGAATGAGTTGATTAAATATTTTCACTTTAATAGTGTCGTGTGCATTTGAATAATTTTAGTTGCGCCCCGACATATTCCGCCGCTTTGGTCGGGGTGTGACAGCCTAGCCCCCACCGTCGGCTCCCACACCGAACCACAAATCCACCCACCTTCGTCTACCTCAAGTCCGACCACCACCACTACCATTTCATCCACCACCCCTTCCTCCCTCGCCACCTCCACCATCGCCAACGACCACCTTGTTCAGAAGAATCCACAACCAAGCTTAGTTCCCCCACATCCGGTGACACCTTCTAATCACTCCGGTGAGTACTAACCAGATGTGTGCTCAACCAACATAACTTATGTCACAATCTTATTCTCAAAATCCTTAAAACTTAAAGTTCTTTTTCAAAACCAGAAACCCCAAATCAAACATTACCTAAATTGGGATTTTTGATGCTAGGGCTTGTAGGCCGAGCTTAGAACGTGGTAACTAAACCAACGGTTTTGGTAATTTGGTGTACGATGTTGTTGATGGTGGTGGCGCGATGATGGTTAATGGGTCATGATAGGTTGATGATTGGTGAAATATTGGTGGTGGGGGCAGTTGGTGCCGGTGACTGATGGTCATCAATCGGTGGTAGTGGTGCAGTGGCGATGCCCAGTGGTCATTTACCGGTGGTAGAAGTTGCCCGTGGTCGTCAATCGGTGGTGGTGGTGATGGTCTGTGGCAGGTGGTCAAACAATGATGATGGAGTTGGGTTGTTTCATTTTAGTATGCAAAAGATAAAGTGTACTTTAGTTTATATATATACACAAACAATCCTTTTATATATATTGAATTACATAAACAACCGTTCAAGTTACATTAGTGGCTAATGTAAAATAAAAAGACAGTTATTTTGTATAAACCACAGGGACTATTCATGTAATTAACTCTAAACCTTAATTACTATTTAATTAGTGGTATATCAAGTTTAACCTATAGTAGACATAACTGTGAATAAAAACATTCAATAAATAATATACATGTTTTATAAATATTTAACTTTAAATATTAAATCGTATAAGTTACTTAATTTTAAAAAGTTTAGCATCTTAAACACTCCAATAAGATAGAAAAATAATAAAACTTTTGTGGTTTTTATATTTAACAAATATGAATAACTTTATTTAATGAAAACATAATCACCTTAAGTATACATAGAAGAAAAGTAATCTGAATGAGTTAATGAATTTATGAATGTATATTATTAGTTAAGATCATTAACCTTATATAAAAATATAAATAAATTGAATAAAAGAATTTACACAAAGATACGAGAAGACCTAAATTAGTACGTAGAGCAATATCCCATGCATGCATGCTCCCTTTGCTTCTCCCTAATTCCCTTTCATGATTCGTTACGCTACATTCTCCCTAATCCCAATTTCTCATAAATTTTGATTATTATTTAAGGAATAACTATTAATTAACTTCTTTATTTTTTCTTTTTTCACACGTTACTTAATTAGGATTTCTATGAACTCTCTTTACTTTAAATACACATGTAATATAAACACTTATCTATTAACAAATATAAAATCAAAGAGACATAACACGATAGAAAAATCTCATATAGGGTCATGTATGTAATAGATAAGTCCGATGTTACACCAGAATTCATATTAAAAATGCAAGATGTATTTCATGAAAGAGATTACACTTGTTAAAAAATAATATAAGAACATTTATTTTTGATGTTAACGTAAATATATGACCATACCTAATAGGCTAATAATATCTCACTTAATTAGAGGGTAATATACTCAACTATAATCAAAATTTAAACAAACAAAAGTAACAAACTAGTATATATTCGGGCATTCAAATGCCCGATACTTCATAAAAATCATCATTATAAAAATAAAACCTTATATAATATTAACCATATAGCTAGATAAAAACTGTGGTTTTCTTCATTTATTCCCAAAACATGGAAAACATTATCTAACATCTATGTACATACGTGTGAGATATCCTATATACAGTAGTTCACTACAAATCCATTTCTTATACTACAAAAATTGCATAAGCATCCATATATATTGAATTAAATGTGATATATATATATATATATATATGTATATAAATATAAGACTATTATATAACTATCTTGATAACTTAATGTCTTACTTTTTTTGTGTCTTATCATGTCGATCTACGTACTCATCTTTATATACAGGTATTTGCTACAATATTCATAATTCTCTATTTAAAATAAGTTATGTATTATATGCATGATTGCGTTCTATATTTACTTTTAGATATTTTAATGTTTTTGATTTGGCTTTTTCTTTATAAATTATTTGGTCCACTAAACTATTACGATACCAAAGAAGAACAGATATGTATGCCACCAACTTCAATTCTAATCAGTGGATCTTATCTCCTTCATAGGCTCCCACCCACGTTTCAATAGATTAAGCCGAATGATAAGTACAAATTCAACACTTAAATATTAAACTTGGTTAACTTTCAAGTAATATCGATATGAATATACATAATTGACATGTCTATATATTATATGTAAAGCTATCACGCTAGCTTCTACACAGATAAGTATTACGGGATGGATAACTGATATTTGATTTTGTGGATTTAATAAATTAAAAGTTTTAGTTAATTAAAGTGTGTGTGTACACACACACATTTGAAAAGAACTTAAAAAAATGGATTTTCTTTTTAAAATTGAGTTGAAATTTTAGGGATAGAAATATGACAAATATTCGTTGGTAAAACTATAAAAGGTAGTTATTTTTTATATTTTTTTCTAAATTGGTAAAGAAAATAAACACTTTTTTGTTTAAATTTTTAGTTGAAAATGTTGTTATTTAAAAATTTAGTTAAAAATGTTGTTAGTAATATACATACATCCGTAATTCCATAGCTAACTAACGTCTGTTGGTAATCCACCGATAATCAAATGACCCACACCTTGATTTCTGACGGAGTATCTATATTATCGACGGATTTTCATCGCTAGAGCCTTTACCATAGATGGGGCAATGAGATATATACTAATTCGTTTGTAGTTGGAATTGTGTTGTTTGTACATGTTAATTTTTTATTATTGGTTTTCGTTTTGAAATAAAATTGAAAAATGTAACGATTATATTATTGCTAATAAAATCAGTAATTATGTTCTTTTAGTTATATTGTTTTACTTTTAGAATATATAATTTTGCTTATTTAGTCTCGTGTTTAATACATTATAGATTCGGATGAAGATTTTTCATTACATAATACATAAAAATCAAGTTTCACATGTCTTAAATGCACGAATGAACATAAATAGTTTGGATCTTGTCATCAACTATTTAGTACCTATTCGATTATAATACGTATTTATGCTTTTGTGTGTGTATAATTCGCTAAAGAAAAAACTCAAATTTGTCTAGAGTGGGATGAATGATAGGCCTACCAGCTTGAAGCTTACTTGCCATGCACGTAAAGGTGAATTATAATATACATAGCATGCCTCGTACGTACAAAGCACAAAACAACATTACTCTTTGCTTAAACGTTCAAGCACACATATATCAATCAAGTTTGATTATATAGGACTTGCCAAAAGGTCATGTTTCCCTTTACCTTTAATGTGTCCAAACTTACTTTTTTTTAGAAAATTGAAGCTTTAACAACCAAATGAACAACTGAATCGGTCGTTTACATGTCCAACTAGTCGGCTGGCCAATAAAGGTTTCGTTCCATTAAAATTTCTAAAACTTCAACCATCCTCTGGTTCATCATAGCTCAATCCTTTAACCTATACCGTACTAGTGGTGCTTGGTTTAACTAGTCAAACTGACAGTCGATTTTTTTCACTAGCACTTAAGAAAATCAACTTATCTTGAAGAAAAACTTATTTAAGACTTCAACCTAGATTCCTCACTCTATAAAAAGGTGTGATAATTAGTAACTTGACCACCCAACTAAGATTTGTCACTTATTAGTTATGTTACCAAGTTGGAGTTAGTGGCTAAAGTTGGATATAAAATAAAATAAAACAAAAATAAAATAAAATAAATAAAATAAATAAAATAAATAAAATACAATAAAATAAAAAAAATAAAATACAATAAAATACAATAAAATAAAATAAAATAAAATAAAATAAAAAATAAAATAAAATAAAATAAAATAAAATAAAATAAAATAAAATAAATAAAATAAAATAAAAAAAATAAAATAAAATAAAATAAAAAAATAAAATAAAATAAAATAAAATAAATAAAATAAAATAAAATAAATAAAATAAAATAGAAAATTAGAAAAATAATATAGGCATGCGATGGATGGCGTGTGAGTGAGAGATGCAAAAAAGGTGAGTTGCATGATAACATGCATCATCCATGGGAACATGTCAAAGACCGGTCAACAACTCTTTCTTGGTCAACTCTTTTCAACTCGCAATACTCTCGTGTTACCTCTTTTTAGTTTTTATTTTCATACGTGTTAAATTTATATTATATTGATAAATACCGGCTTAATGTTATAATTAACAATCATATAATAAGATTTATTTAAAATGGATATCAGTCTTCCAAATTTTTATCCATTTGTGAAGGAGCTATGGGAAAATGTATGCAAGATGTTGATGGTTTAATGTTATCTTAAGTTCTTAAAACCGGAATGGATTGACTGGTTACACTGATCGAATCAAAATCACTCATACAATGCTAGCCCCTCGTTTAGACCGCTGAACATTGACGGTTGGTCATATTTGTAACAAAAGGTTATTATTTTTCCTTGTAAAATCTTATTGGTTCAATACTACCTCTAACTACTGATATTGTTTATTATTGTCTAAATTGGTTAACAGTATAAATTCCAAAACAAAATAAATTATTTTTTAGTTTTCTTATATTGTGTTTTAGCAACTCAATTTTGATAAGCTCATGAGCGTAGATGCTCGTTTACCCTCTATTTATACTACAACAAAACAACGATGTTTAATATCTATGTGACTGTATTGATAGAAAACTAAGCTGGCATGAATTGCAATTGGTCAAGTACGACACAGACATCTCATACTCAGTCTCATAGTTGAATGTATGGTTGTTTCATACTTTTAGATCGATTTTCAAGACGGATCTTGTTTTTTCGCCACCACTACGAGTCTAACAGAATACCAGACCCCTGTAGCTCTATTATCCATGATCAAACTCATGCTCTTAACTAAATGGATAAGATGAACTACCATTTGAATTGAAATAGAAGATGTTTAGAATAATTAAAAATGGTAAGGTAGCTTTCATTTTACACTTTGTTAAGGTCCAGGTGAAGATTTAGGAAGTAGAAAGAAGTCACGTGCACCGGAGTGTGCACGTATCTCACATTCCTAACACTAAGGAACTAATGAAATATCCCTTAAGCAACATCCTCTGACCCTAGCTTCTTCATACTCTTTCTTTCTCTCTCTTAATATAAAAAAAATTGACTTAGTTAAAAATGGTGTAAAGTAGTAATAATGTTAAGTATTAATATAATAATTACATACTTGAATGCTACCTTTCAATTTGAATAAAAAGACGTAACTAACACCTAGATCGTTACAAACTTAAAATTTAGTACTCATGCTTGTTGGAAGGTAATTATAATTAATTCGTACGTGAAACATCAAGAAAGTTGAAGGGTTAAAATTTGAAAGAAAGTTGAACGTTGATTATTTGGAGGCTAATGACAATCCTATTTTGAAGGGGTCTTATGAAGTACTTTAGTTTGATTAATATCTTAGAGACTGTTTGGCAACATGTAAATCAACTTATTAATGGTTTAGATGTATGAATGATTCAACATTTAATAGTTCAGACTTTTTGTTTTACAAACAAATGTTTGAATGGTTTAGACATTTGCCTCTAAATGATTAAACATTATACAAATATTGAATTGTTAAAATGTATAATGCTGAAAAGTTAAGATCTCTTATCTGAATTGGTCAGACATATGTTTTTGAATATTTAAGTGATATAGTATCTCTTAATGATTCAAACATCTTAATAGTTCAGTACTTAATGATTCAGACCTATTATTGGTTAAACACTTAATTATTCAGAAACTATCAAACAGCCTCATAGTTAATTAACAAGTAGTTAATATTAGTTTGAATGTTTAGAGTTATCAACTCAGTATGTAATTGTTTTGCAAGTTTATCTAGCTTTTTGAATGTCTGAAAAGTAAGGATTTGAGTTTGAGTAGATTAAAGTTTTGTCTAGTATAAATAATGGTTAAGGTTAATGTATTATATACTTCTTTTATTGTTTATTAATAAAGAATCGTAGCTTGGTTGCTGAAAAAAGACTATAACATATTTTAAAGTTTGATCTTTAGCCTGATTCCAACAACGTTTGTAAATTTTTTTATTTAATATCCAAATTTGTTATTTTTTGTTAACATCTCACACTATTCATCTGTGTGTGTAATTAACCCTAAAACATTTTTATGTACATAATTAAATAAAATTTTTCAATAATAAAAAAACGTTCAATTAAAACTTATTAAAAATCTTAAAAGTACCAATTGTACTTTGTTACTTATAAATTTAGAAGCTTTGCAAGTCTATAAAACCATTAAATTGCAAAATTAAGAACTAATACAAATTTGCAAATGTTTGGGTCCTCGGGGACATGGTCAAAAATAATTTCCGGGTTTAGGTTCGATCCGTTAACTCACAGATACCACCTACAACACCCCGAGCAACTCTATATTTCTAGAAAACTTGTTTTAGAATATATATAAACTAGAATTAATACCCGCGTGTTACAGCGACGACATAATCAAAAAAAGAAACAATAGCAAGAATTGAACACGGGCGTAAAGGCCCAAGGCTCCAACCACTAAAACAATAACAAAGTAGTTATTTTATTCTCACTCAAGAAATCTATATTTAAAAACCAAGGTCACGTGTCACAATCTATTAGCCACCGACTTTAATTTTTAAGTGTATATAATTGGTGTTTAGCTAACTACAATTTAAACTTTTTAAAAAAAAAAAAAGCAGAACCGGCCGAAGGTGGTTGCTCTGATCCACCGGTCAGCCGCCGTCCACCGCCGCCTGACACGGCAGCGATACGATAAAGTAAACCCTAAGCCGGCTGAACAACTCCTCCGTCACGATGAGTTTGACTTGACTTACACTTCACCATACGTATGCATGCATCCCTGCTGACGTGGCATGCAAGGCCAATGGCAGAGCTTTGACTTTTCTGCTGACGTAGCACAAACCCTCCACGTGTCATGCCTAGATTGAAGCCTTGCAGCTCTCGAAAGAATCTGCCCACCTGTCTCCTAACATCCTGACACGTGTGGGACCTATTTTCTCTCTGTTGGCCCCACTTTTGTTCTTAATATTTAACATAATATTCACTTTAGAGTTAAAGTTTATAGCTAGACAACAAGCTAAACATAAGCACCATATACTTTGGATCCATGTGGAACCAACCCGGTTTAGAAAAATTGAATTGTCATTTTCAACATTTTTTTCATTTTCAGTTTTTACAATATAAGGAAGTTTTATACTTTTATTCTTTAGATTGAATTTTTAAGAAACATAGTTTGATTTATAACGTTTATAAGATCCTTCATCTTTGAGTAATTGGTTTGATTAATATGTCGTTTCTATTTGTTTAACTTTTAAGAGAAAGGATAATAAAGTGTCACATTTATTGACAACTAGGT
Organism: Flaveria trinervia; assembly: GCA_025506515.1. Lineage (NCBI taxonomy): Eukaryota > Viridiplantae > Streptophyta > Magnoliopsida > Asterales > Asteraceae > Flaveria > Flaveria trinervia. The sequence goes on from CM046453.1 coordinate 77,575,516, forward strand.
GTTTTTGTGATGAAACTTAAAAGTTCTTACTATACACACTTGGTGTTTATTTTGTAAATTTATTTATAATTTTGTTTTGGCTGTAACGTAACGTCAAATTATTAAAATAATTTACTAGGCAACAAGTGATATGAAATATTTAATATGGAGTAAATGTGTCACACGATTGATTTAACGTAGAGTATCAAACATGAAGACAAATTCATGCGAATTCAACAGGTAATCGAGTTATGGATATCGAATTGATCCAATCAAACCATCATTTTGAACCAGTCATCTTGCAACCTAGAACATGTGGTCCACATTCTAAAGGTGCCTTATCGAATATTTGGATACAAGAGGTTCACATTGGGTATTCTTTATGTTGCGTTTTATTAACTACCTTATCCTATTCACCTTTCTTCTAGATCTTACATTATAGTGTCAAGATAACCAATACAATTGTTATATATTATCATTGTACGACAAGATTATATTGCTATAGTTAACATTTGAAAAAAGCACTTTTACAAATTTTAAGCTATATATAAATTTTAAGCTATATATTTTTGTAGGATGAATAACTTGAAACATTTGAAAGATTTAGGTCAAATTATTTGGAGATTTGGGGATGCTAGCAACGTAGGGCATGTGAAGTAAATTAACAACTCTTGAAATGTACTCCATAACATAAAAATATATATTTATATTGGTGAAGGTAATAGTACTTCTAATAATTGGGGGGCTAAATTGCAAAGCAAGGAAGATGTGATGGATTGAAAATTAATTTACTGATAATTGAAGTTAAGGGGAGGTTTACTTGGTTGAATAACATACTTTCACTTTTGGTGGTTTACTTGGCAACTATGTGGTTTATTTGGAAGGCAAGGAACGATGCAATATTCAAAGGGGAGTATACATCAGTTTCAAAGGTGGTAGAAAACATTATAGTTAATGTGTTTTGGTGGTTAAAACATAGGGCTCTATCGTTGAAGGTCGAGTGGCATAATTGGTGTAACTTTACTTTATAATGGTGTATGTTTTGTAATCCTAGCATCTTGCTGGGTTTTATTTTATTTTAATGAAATTTCAGCCGTTCAAAAAAAAAAAAAAACATACTTTCACTTTTCCATCTTTTGAAAGCTTTCATGTCAGGGAGACAAAGCCATTACTTAACATGCATACATAATAAATAACTAGCCAAATTCTTTTTTGTCTATTTTATTAAAATATAATTGATAAAATAACAATATGTTTTATAGTAAGAGTTTAAATACCTGTTTTCTTTATAATACTATCATTAAAAAAATTATATTTAAAGAATATTATTAAAATACACAGTTGATATCTAAAATTTCATATTTAAAATTTATAATATGATTATTATGCTGTTTTATCCTTACTTTTACACATCAAACTCTTATAACTTAATCTCTTACATGAGAGAATAGTCCTTATGCTGACAAAAACGTGTATATAATTATACTATAACTATTTGTTAAAGTGATATGAAACTATCACAATTTCCCGTTTGTAAGTTAATTGAACAGTATTCTTGTTCCATTTGACATCATTGATTTGGAAATCATAATTACTTCTTTAATCGCAAAACTCAATTACAAAAGTATCAATGAAATAAGGTAAAACCTAGTTTACATAGGTAGATCATTATTTGGGTTTAAAAAAAAACTGCATTCAAAGTTGAGAGTTTCCAAAAATGACTTACATACTGACTACCATTCTTGGTTGTCTCAAAATTACTTGTTTACGTATAAAATTATTGGTTGATAGGTTGATAGTCGAAACCCTACACGGTTATATAAACTTTACAATTTATAAATGTACTTGTAACCAATGAAATCAGATAAAATTCTAAGAACGTCTTCAAGTGGGTCAAAAGTAAAAAAACAATTAAACTTGCATTCAAAGTCAAGAGTTTTCTAGAATACCACTAATCTCGATTAACTCAAAATTACTTGTTTACATATAATAATATAAAATGGTTGATAGTCGTATTTACCCTAGATTATGTTAAAGGGGTCGGTTATAACTATTTGTTTAAAGTAAAATATAGGGAAATGGGAAAACTGTAAGCTTGACTAGGTTGGTTTTCTTGTGAAGACTACAAGTGTTTCAATGTTTGTAGCTTGCTTCTTCCATTCCCCTAAATCTTTGGTACTACCCATGCATGTGGGAGATATAGAATCTCTTGGTAGTCACCTAAATAACTTTACATATACACAAACATATATTATAAGTACACACATATATATAACCATATACTACACAAAGATAGTAGGTAGACAATTAAGTAACCGTTATATATATATATATATATAATATTACACTTATAACAAAATATACAACTGTTTTATACTATTATTGTAGTTCTTGACATAATAACAACTAGGTTTTGACGTCGTGTGTTGCCGCGGCTATGTGAGTTTTAACGTAACCCTAAATCAAAATTAAGGTTCGAAACCACAATCAGCAAAAATACACAAAGTAAAACACATCAAAACTCCAAATTCATAACACACCGGAACATGTAGAACCCAAAAAGCTAAATCAAAGCCCAACACGATACACATAACAAACGGAAATCAAAGGCACAAGAAGGCGGCACAATCCCAAATAGAAAACCGATGAAAATCAAAGCCCCGAAAAGAGCAAATAAAAGAAAAACCCAAACTTTAATAGTGAGAATCATCAGGGCATTGATAATAAATGAAAGAAAGTAGGAATCCGGAGAAAGACAACGCCAACAAACCACACATCAAAGACACGTGTCCAGTCACTAAAAACCCAAAAAAAACCCCACCCCAAACCTTGAACCCACACCCAAAACAAACCCTATAAAAACAACACAAAAAGAATAAAAATAAAAAAAAATCACCGACCAAAAGGATTAATAGGAATATATAATTCTAAAAAATGCGTATATATACATGGACACACCAGTTCAGGCGCGATGATATAATGCAATGATCACTAGTCTCCAAGTGAAAGAGCCATAGTCAGTATCTACACAGCCACCCGGGATCTTCGACAACTCCAACATCCTTTTATAAATATATATAAACGTTGTAGATAACTATGGAAATCTTAGAGTAATCTTATGAACATCTTGAAAATACATTTTGAAGTTTGGTATATCTCGTAACTGCCTCCTTCACGCTCCCTAAAACCAGAAAAGGTGATTAATTCACTTCTATAGTTCTATCCATTGGCTTTCTAACTGTTGTTTATCAAACGGTTATAACTAATCTAATAATTATTGGTTTTAAATCGTGAACTAAATTTTAAAAGGTAGTGAAACGTGAATATTGTGTTCAAAATTTGTTATGTATGAGACGTATCATGTGGATATATAACATACTAGGCTAGAAATACGTATTACCATATGTGTGTAATATGTATTTTTAAGTAATTGAATATTATATAGCCAGTAACAAAAACTTAAAAAGTATCAAAATAATTTTAATGTTAAACAAAGTTAATTTTTAATTTGATATTTAGTAAGTGGAAATTTTAGAAAATGAAACAAACTTTAAAAGCCTAATACATATAACAAAAAGATAATTAAAATGTGAAATAAAATTTAATACATATAATAAAAAGATAATTAAAATGTGAAATAAAATAATAAACATATTATTTACAAATATAATATTAAAATAATTTAATATTACATTTTAATTCATGTATATTATTTAACATAAAGAAAATAATGAAAAATAACGTTCGTCTAGCAGAACTGTTTCAGCTATTTTTTTTGTAAAGAATGAGCATTATCGGACTCATTCATTTGTTTGTGACGCTGCCCCACATAAAAAATCTACAAAAAACAATACAGCTCACTGGATCACTAAAAGCTAAAAAATAAAGTTTGAACTATTAACACAGTAAGCTGACCATCTTAAGATATGCATTTACTAGGGATTTAACATGAGTCTCTTTTTTTAAAAAATATCCACTTCACATACCATTACTCCATTAGACCACTTTAAAGTTGCTATTTGCTTATTAATTGATATAGATGTATATTAACATCTATACATATATTTGTTAGAATTATTACAAATTACATGATTATTTCTTAAAGAAAGTAAGAAATTAACAAGTTCTCGAGAGATGATAAGGGGTGGTGGGGGTCTCACTCTTATCTTTATATTCTTGAAAGAAAAGGATATTACACAAACACTCTTCTTCACCGTTGCTTCATTCTCCAACATACCTCTTGTTTAAATTTTGATCGTTTAATATAGAGTTTTGTTTTTCTCATGCTGACATGGCCCCACATGATTCTTCCACGTGGCACCTCATCCCACCATCCAAATAATCTTCAACTTGAAGCAATCTCACCATTGATCACGACTTTTTAAGCATATATTCATGCACGTATCATAACTTTTCTTTAACAATTTCAAACCTTTTCTCTTTTCTCCTTTTTCTTTTGTTGTCTGGCTGGTAATTAATTTCCAATATTATTCCTTATTTTTAATTTCTATTTTATTGATATAAAATATATCAAAATGTAATTATGTAATGTTCGTATGCAACTTTCAAGTCGAGAACTGCCAAAACAGTATATAGGTTTGTCTGAATACTTTTAATAATTGTAAGCACTTAAAATTTTATTTTTTATTTATTTAATAGTTAAAAGTATAAGTTTTGTTTAATTTAGGTGTCATATTTTGTTAGTACCATAATTACTAGTAAGTCCACATCCAAAGGTTAAGTATTTACATATTTTGTGTTGAAGTGTGTTTATATAACTATATATTGAAGTTTTAAAGTTTTTTTTTATATTATCTAATTCTTTTAAAAAATTAGATTGATGAGCTGATAAGCCAAACGGTTTGATAACTAATGCAACCTTCAGAATATTGGGGTTCATATAAAACTGAAAAAAACCCAAAAATTCGATTTTTCTAGGTTTTGAAACAGTTATGTTTTAATTAATTTGGTTTTAGAGTTTGGTTCGGTTTCAATTTTAGTGGCCGAAGCTACGCTAACAAGTGTGTGTGTGTATATATATATGTGTGTGTGGGTATATATATATATATAATATATATATATATATATATATATATATATATTTCATTTTGCGTTCCCTTTTGATCGGTGTTATGGTCTTACTATAAGAGCAATTATTGTTCCTTAAAATTATTGTGTTAGAATTAGTCTCTAAGTAATTTTTAAGTACCTTATTTGACATTTTCTTCATTGTTGAAGAATAATGGGAATTAGGTTTGAAGAATAATTTACGTGAATATATTTAAAGAAAATTATAGATACATTTATTAATCAAAATATCATCAAGACACAAAATTTTAACTCTATGATCATAAATATCATGAAGAGAACTTGTGAACCCACTTGAAATTCATCAGTTGTTATGATTTTTCCAAATATATAAAATCCTAACGAGCAACCTACGAAAAAGGCTTTTTACTTATTTCATTTTGATGATTTGTTAGAACGAACTTTAACAGTATGCATACAACATGATCAATGACATGTATTTTTCACATTCATTTTCATAGTTTGCATCTAACAGAACAATTATTTGCTTAACGTGTCACCTTTTTACATCTAAACTTTATTTCTCGCATGTTGTAGACTTGAGGATTAATGTATTAACTAAAAACATAATCTATTATTTTCGTTCTACCCCGTTAGGTACGGAAGGGTTGGATCGAACATTTCGTCTCGGTATTAGTTGAACTAAAGTTTCATTTTCGATATTACAATCATATATGACATCCGTTGACATTAAGTTTTTACATATGTTAAAATTTGATGTTATGTAAGCTTAAGCACGCTTGAAAATATTCTAAGATGTCTACCTACATACGTTATATACGTGTTTGAGCATATGTCTTTTATAAAAGAGAAAAAGGCAAGAAACCTTAATTATTAATTGAATTGGTGTACATCATATCTAGTTTATCATGTCAACAAACACACCATGCCTTTAGTATTTTACATTTTTCTAATATGCAATATATAATTTTATAAAAATTTAGATGGGTCAACATATTTAACTAAGTTTGGTATTGGGTCTATTTTATTACTTTTATTCCATTCTTTATTACAATAATGCAAAAGTGACAATACTATATTTGCAGAAGAAAATACAAAAGTTCAAATCAATAAAAAATAAATATAAAATTAAAAAAACATAACAATTTTCTCCTAGTGTTATATCTCTATGGTCGGGGTCACAGCAAGAGAAAATTTACGATTAATAACAATCAAGATATATATGCTAAGAAAAGTTGATACGTGACATTGAAGTCACATAATTACGACTATCTCATAATTGTTTCAATTAGTTACGAGTAATAATAAAATGTTTTCATGTGGTTATAGAAGTATAACATTCTTATAATATAACACCTATTTATATTTTTTTTAGTTAAAATGTATTTTGAATAATTAAATGTAAAACAAGATCACCCACTACAAAAACGTCCCATCAAATCATAGAACTCAGTTGGTCGGTATAATCATATTAGCAATTAGAGACGTGATTTAGACAGAAATTAGTTATTTAATAGTTAGTGATTTTGCCATTTTAGACTAGATTAATGAAATTTGACAAAGAATAATTGTTAAATTATTAAAAGTAGGTTTAATAATATGATAGTTAATCCTAATATCCTATAGCATATATAAAAGGATGGGAGTTTGATAGCTTCATGTCAACACGTCACTCTCTTGTACTAATCAACAACGTATACTTTCTTATGTGACCTTTAGTTTCTAGATGAGATTATTGAAAAGTGATGATTAGTGTTAACCGATCAAACCTATTAAGCTTAAGTATATTCGTTAGGTTGATTGCTTTATAATTTATACAATTTATTTTATTGTTTTGTTTGTTTAAAGGTCCGTATGATGGCTTTGAACTTTGAAATCAGACACGTAACAAAGAGTGTGGTGATTAGTGAAGATAGAGATGAAGATGAAAGTTGAAGATGAAAGTTGAAGGTAAAATTAGAGGATGAGCTTTACATTAAGGATTATTTTCATGTGATTTTTTGGTAATATGTTAAATAGTAACCGATAAATAGCTATCAGTAATATATCATAGTGCTATTTTACTAATTGTTTGTACATTAAGATTTCATTCGTTTGACTTGCTTAGTTGACTTTGATAATTTATTAGGACTTGTTTATTCCTTTTGATTTTTTTTCATGTCACATACGAATCAAGTTCTTGGAAAAATACAAGTTCTCAAAAACGTTGAACTAGCATCGGTCTTCCATTATATAACATTTACAACTTATTTTACTATACAAATCCTTTTGATTGTTTTAGGACCACACAGATTCGAAAACTAAAACAATAAAGTCAAGAACAATTAATGCCTCTCTCGAATAGCATAACATAAAAATGTTTCTTTTTAAACATATGAATCAAGTTTTTCAAAGAATAAGTAATCAAAAAAGTTGAGCTGGTATTGACTATCTGTTATAAATCATTTACAACTCATTAAACTATAAAAGTCCTATTGATTGATTGTTTTAGGACCTTAAGGATTCAAAACTTAAAACATTAAGGTCAAGAACAGTACACATATATCTTCCGAAACGGGCTTAAAATTAAAGGTATCAATATGTGTAGTAACGATTTTTTTTAGTGGTTAAGGATTTTTGCCTCACGATGAACATCAATGTAGATTTAAGGGACGTGTGAGATACCAATTCTAAATAATATTAAAGTCAAAAACATGTTTATAGTTTATTTTTTTTGTTTGGTTTTAATCATGCACGCATAATCCGACATAAGAAGTATATTTTAGTGCGAAAATGGTCATAATCAGGAACAAGTTAGGCAGGGGAAAGGGGGCGTGACATTTGCAGTTTAGGAATATTGCATTCACAAATTATATATTTTAGTCACCTCTTGCTTTCATTTTAGCGTAAGTTGGGAGAATTTATATCTAAAAATTAAAGTTTTAAGAATTAAAAGGTGTTTATTATCTGCTTTTTCTCTGATAAGAAGTAATATATAATATCCTTATAGAATCAAAACACCTAGTTGTATCTAAAATAACGTATTTTTTGTTCTCGTAATATCAAAATAAGTGTGTTTGGACTTTTATATAATGTTATTAGTTTTAGTAAACCCGTGTATTACACAGATTGATTAAATAAAATATTGATATAATATATATATTAATTATAAAATGATATTTTAAGATATGATATAACTGAAATTACATATCAGAAATGACTATAAATAATAAAACACTAATATCAACTTTATAATTTTTTTTAAAAATAAACATTTTATTCTAAAACAAAGCATATAAAAATGTCATTTTTTAAAAATTTTCTTATTACAACTCCCAAATGTGATTATTTTTTGTTTTAAAAAATTGACTTATTAAAAATATCAATTTATTTAGAAATAATCTTAATAAACAGATTTCTTTCTTAATTTATTATATATTAAAATATATTAAAATAATTTTATTAGTAATTAAGGTAATTTTTTAATAGGAGAGAGATGCGATAAAAAAATGATGAAAATAATTATGATGCTGACACGTAGCACCCCCATTTACCATTTTATTAAAGTAGTAAGATAAAATAAGACATGTTAGATGTTATTAGAGAGACATTAAATTAAATGCTATGTGCTTATTGTGAAAAAAAGAGAGAATAAAATTCAAAGGTTTAATGGACAAACTTAGGGCTGCAAACGAACTGAACGTTCAGCGAACAGTTCGTGAACCGTTCGGCGGGAAGTTCGTTTATGTTCGTTCGTTTAGTAAATGAACGAAGATGAACAAGAAAATTCCGTTCATTTAGTTAAACGAACGAACATGAACACAAGTCGCTTCGTTCATTTATGTTCGTGAACGTTCGATAATGTGTTCGTTTATGTTCGATAATGTTCGTTCGATAATGTGTTCGTATATGTTCGTTAAGGTGTTCGTTTATATTCTTAATTATTGTGTCAGTTATTTTTATGACTATTATATCAAGTATTTTTTGGTGTTTGTATTAACTACTTATTTATTTTTATTGATTTTGTGTAATGTTTGTAATAAAAAATATAAATTTTATTCAAAAATAAATCTATAATAATTTGTATTCTTTTGTGTTTATGAATTTTTTTGCATTCGTCATGTTCATGAACAGTTGTTTGTATTCGTTTGCTTTTGTTTGTGTTTATTTGCGTTCGGTAAGTGTTCGTGAACAGTTCATGAACATGTTCGTTTTCTTAATGAACGAACACGAACAAGAAATCTCGTTCGATAAGTGTTCGTGAACAGTTCATGAACAAGTTTATTTCTTAACAAACGAACACAAACAAGGCCTTATTCGTGTTCGTTCGGTTCGTTTGCAGCCCTAGACAAATTGTTTGAAAGAAAAAAACGTATACTCATGTTGTTTTTATTAGGTAAGAGTTCAATTAAAAATAATTTTAGATCTAAAAGATGTAAATATAAATCACCTCTATCAGTGTTTTTAATTGATGGTTGAGCGTAAATTATAGAAAAAAAAGTTTGTTAGATGAATATTTTAAGTATGGATATTTTTGTTGGCCTTTTCAAATTCTCTCACCTTTTTTAAATGTTTTTAACTTCTATATATGATATTATTTTTTTATAAATATCACGTCATAAAAATAAGTGTTTTTATATATTTAAAACAAATACAATATTACTATATAGACAAAAAAATATATGTTTTTCAGCTTATATGATTTATGATTATCAGTGCAAACATGCAGTTCATTATATCTTTTTTGTTTGTTGGTATGTTTTATGAATACTATTATTGTTTCTAAAATGATGAATTATAAAAAACATATAATATTAAATTAATATTGTTGTTTATTTCTAGTATTTTAAATACAATAATAAAAGAACCACTAATTAATCTAAAACATTAAAAGTAACAACCAAATAACACAAAATTAAATAAAACATAAAAAACAATAATAATTGTCTAATTGTATTTATTTTGTTCGTTATTGTGTTTTCTTAAACACTATAAGTTTTAAAAAATACATTGGTAAAACAATATCATTATGCGCTTCTAATTTAAAACATAATAATAATATAAAAAACAACAAATCTTATATATTTAAAAATGATAAAAATAATACGAAATGATTTTAAAATATAAAACAAAATGTTATATATATATATATATAACAAATTTTGCAAACTATTTAACACAATGACATAATGTGTTATACATAATGATCTGATTTATTTGACATAATAACTATTATGTCATCACTTTTAAAACAATAAAAGATACAAATCAAGTATATAATCTTTCTTAACCTTTTTATTATATGTTATTATTATCTTTTATAATTTATTCTTTTATAATAAGTTATTGTTCTAAATGTAATAAATGTGATTCGTACTAAACAAGTAATAAAAAAGGAATGAGTATATGCATAGATTGATAGATTAAAGAGAGCGCTGATATGATACTGAAGTAGAGAAAAATATTATATAATAAAAAAGAAAATAAGCATAACCGAATCGCCTAAGATAATATTTTGTTTTACAGTATTCCTGGAGTTTTATCATCGATCCGTAAGTGGGAGAATTCATCACCAAAATCTTGAAGCGACTATTAAAGTGTAAGATCATTAAGTTATTTTTATTTTTTATAAAATTATTTCTTTAACCATTCACGTTTGTTTAAATTATATTTATTGACTTTGTAACATATTAAATATGATATTATTGCACTACCTTGAACGAACTTATAATATTATTGCTTTTACGTTAACTTGTTGCCATTAAATCTGTTATGAATTAATGATCATATTTGCCAAAACCATTTTAATTTTTAAGCATTGAATGACAAAATCATATATATTTATAGTTGTTGTTTTAAATGGTATACACAAAACTAATTTTTAACGGACTATATTTCTCCTTTCAGATATATATGTTTACCTTTAATCTTTAATGCCTACATATAAGATCGAGTTTGTATTGTTAATTAATCGTTTAACACTTGTAACACTAGAGTATTTTTTTTTTCTCTTTTGATTGTTTGTCTTTTTGTATTGTTTGGTTATGTTCTGTTTTGCTTTTTTTTTATTTTTTTGTATAAAAGATATTATTTTGCTTCTAACGGTAATGTTCACTTGTTATCCCTGTTGAATTAACATTAGCATAAACCATAACAAACTCTTCCTTTGCACGACAATATTTATAACGACAAACTAAGAAGAAAAGTTACCACAACTGAATAAAAAAAATCACACGGGTGCTATAAATAAACCGAAAGCTTGAAACTTCATGAGCATTTTCATCATATTAATAGATGTATGCTTGTAAAAACTCTAGTCCATAAAAAGTAATTATAATAGTTAAGTAGTGTGTTTCGATATCATAAGATTACGAATATAAATTACATAAAATGCAAGTTTATGTATACTTATCCTATGAAATCTAGGTATTCATGTTTAAAAAGTATGTATAAACTCAAATTTTATAATAAAAAAACTATGTGCATGCATGGTGTATACGAAATTCAATCATTTTAGTTAATATAATAACAAACTAATCGACTTTTAACCTTACACCATCATTTACTACAGAAATTAAACCTCAACCATGGTAAAAGATAATTATTTTACACTCCAAAACAACACAACATACTTATATATTACATACATATAAATACACATAATTTGCTATATAACATGCACTTATTCGGACAAATGGATCTGGTCAACGCCGTTTGACCATGTTTTTTCTACTTCATATTTTTTAGGGGGTGTTTGGTAACTTTTAATTGATTAAGTGCTGAACCAGTAATAGATTTGAATTATTAAGTGCTAAACTATTAAAAAGTCTAAACCATTAAAATCTAGTATATCATTTGATTATTTAAAGACAAATATCTGATAAATTAAGATAATATGTCTAAACATTCAATATTATACCTCTTACCATTCAACATCAGTATAGTGCTTAACCATTTAAAATAATGTCTTAACCATTCAGTCATGTGCTGACGAAATAGATAGTGTTAACCATTAAATGTTGAATCGATCTGACATCTAAATTATTAAAAAACTGATTAAGATACTAACAAACAAAGCTTTAGTTCTTACAAATCAAATAATGACAAACAGTGGTAAAACAAATGGCCATTTCGTAAATAACTACTCTTTTCAGGCTTATTTCACATTTCAATCGTCAAATCTTTTATTTAATATTCGGCGGTGTCGTTTTTATTGTTTCATCATCCTGTCTCTTGCTCTCTCTCCATACTCTATATATAAACCACTCAGTTTTTCTTCACACAATATAGTCATAATTATACATACACACTTCTGTATCTATATGTGCGTGTATATACACCTTTTTCACACACCCAAACATCAGTGATTCTAACCAGCAAACAAATGAGAACAAGGAGGATTTCATATCCAAAGGTAGTCAACACTATGTGTTGTGATAAGAGGAAAACATACTGTAATTTCTCCGGCGAGATGACGTCACACCGCCGGAAAAGGGTAAAGTCGTCGGCGGAGACTGTCTCCGGCCAGTGTGACGTGTTTGATACCCTTCCCGACGACGTCGTTTTGTTTATTCTCTCTAAACTTGGGTCATCCGCAGGATGTCCTGCGGATTTTATCAGCGTTTTGTTGACGTAAGAATCAACAAGCAATATGATTACATTGTTTTGTTGAAGATTTATTTTAGTTATGATGCTAATTAATCGTTTTGTTTGTTGATTTTTGTATAGATGTAAGAGATTAAATGCGTTAGGTGTAAATTCGCTTGTGTTGGCGAACGTTTCTCCGGAAACGTTCGCTGTTAAACCGGAGAAATGGTCGGAATCGGCTCACCGGTTTCTGAAACGGTGCTCCGATTCAGGAAATGTGGAAGCTTGTTACACTCTTGGCATGGTTAGTATAACTTTAATATCATTTCTATATGAATACACATATACTTACACCACCCTAAACCTAATTAAATACATCAACCCAAAACTCAAAAGGTTGTTTGATACTTTGATGAATAACTCAAACAACTTATTAGGCCATAACCTGCAAACGTCTGTTTTAATTATATTAAAACAGTCGTTTGCAGGTTAAGTTATTCAAACGATCATTTAGGTCATAACCAGCAATGCTCGTTTAGCTTATGTTCAAACGGTCATTTGCAGATTAAGTCTTTTAGATAGTCGTTTAAACTATGACATGTAAATGCCCGTTTTAGCTTATGTTTGAACGGTCATTTGCAGGTTAAGTTAATAAAACGAGTGTTTAAGTCATAACCTCCAAACATCCGGCGGTCGTTTACAGGTTAATTCATAATCTGCAAACGATCGTTTCAGCTTTTGCTCAAATAAACTTTTGCGTGTGTGAGATTAGACGGAGGTGGTGTGCGTATAGCTGGCCCTTAATTTATTATTAAAAATATTATTATGATTATTAATTATTAATTAACTGAAAGAATTGAATGTCATTTCTACAGATTCGTTTCTACTGTTTACAAAACAGAGGCAGTGGAGCATCTCTAATGGCAAAAGCCGCGATTAACTCCCACGCGCCGGCGCTATACTCACTCGCCGTTATCCAATTCAACGGCAGCGGCGGTTTGAAAACCGACAAAGACCTACGCGCCGGCGTCGCGTTATGCGCACGCGCCGCCTTCCTCGGCCACATCGACGCCCTTCGGGAGCTCGGCCACTGCCTCCAAGACGGCTACGGCGTCCGCCGCAACACCGCCGAGGGCCGCCGGTTCTTAGTCCAAGCAAACGCGCGCGAACTCGCCGGAGTTTTGTCAACAACCCCGGCGAAGCTCATCTCCGGCGACTGGATGACGTGGACCACCACCACCACCACGCTGCCGCATCTCCGCCAAGGGACCGCCGTGGCTCCGGCGTGCCCGTTGCTTAGTGACTTCGGGTGTAACGTTCCGCCGCCTGAACCGGCTCCGGCGAACCGGTTTCTCTCCGGTTGGTTCTCCGGTCGGACACTGGATTCCGGCCTCCAGCTGTGCTCTCACGGCGGTTGTGGGCGGCCGGAGACACGACAGCATGAGTTCCGGCGGTGTTCGGTTTGTGGGTTTGTGAATTATTGTTCGCGTGCTTGTCAAGCGCTTGATTGGAAGATTCGTCATAAGATGGAGTGTGTTCAACCACCGATGGTCGCCGGCGACGGTGGTGACGGTGGAGATGATGACGGAATGTTGGCCGGAGTTTTGCAGTTTGACGGTGAGAGGTGACGAAGTTCGCCGGAGTATTGACGTTAGTAAGAGATGTTACTTTTACTCTTTTTTTTTTCTTCTTTTTATTTATAAAGGTAGCAATTTTGTACAATATGTTTTCTTAATGTAGCTGCCTTTTTTACTATTTGGAAAGGATGTTTAAATTTTAGTATATTGGAGAGAAAAATAGAAAATTTGAATTTGAATTTGAATTAACCTTGTTGTCAAAAACTTGTCATGTGAGTTTTTAAGTATTCGTGTCTGAAGGATAAAGTTTGTACAAGAATCTTTATACTTTTTAAGTTTTAACTACTCCATTTTTATAATATAATATTCTAAAATTTAATTATTTACAATAACTAAAAAGATTTTTTTTCTAAGGACACAAACTGGTACTGGAAGATTTATCCTACAAAATGTTGGAATTGCTATTCAAGTAAAAAGAAAAAACAGATTTTTAATAACTGGGTTTTTCCAACTGAATATTGATCTATATTATTTATATTGAAAACTATTTATGCTTTTGCAATTTAGTTAAAAGACTGTAACTAAAATCTTTATTATATAACTATAACTAAGTGGGGTGGTCCGTAGTCTATATAAATCAATAGATTTGACTAAATGTTTTTGGTTACAAGTTAAAGTCATTTATTTATTTTTGAATAAAGAAACAGCGGTAAGAATTAGTTGTGCGGTCCATATTTTGTTTTTGTAGTTGGTGTTCAAATCTCTTGAATTTAAAAAGGTCAACTTTGATACTTACCTTTATGAATAATGAGACTTTAGAATTATAAATATCAAAATATGCCCTCGAGTTATTTTTTTAAGCAGTAGTGGTTATCCAAACATACATTCTAAAGGATGTTTAAATTAATCCAGATTTGAGCTTTCAGATCTCTTGTTATTAAGTTATCATGTGATTTAAAATTTTCTTTTTAACGATATGTTAGTTTTTAATTGTTAGTATCATCAAGCTAGTAATTATTCATTGACGTCAAGATTTCAACCTTACACCTTCAAGAGAGACAAAACCTACTACGTTTATTTTTTTAAACACTAGAGCACAAGATCATTGATTCTACTTGTAATGATAATAAACTTAGTAAAGTCTAAATGTCATTGATCATTTATTTATTTTTTTTATTTTGGATTGATTTTGGGTAATTGATAAATGCTAATTAATGTGTTAGCATTTATAATTTATTAGTATTTCAGGATTTATGTCTTTGATATGGTAAACAATATAATCAAGAAGTGTAATTTAAAATGGTTAGCACGTATGGATACTATTCAGAAAAAAAACGTGTTAGGTGTCTAACAAGGACAGTAGATTTAATGTCTTTTATTTTGTATTATTTTGGTAAATACTTGAAGTTTAATCTTTATTAAATATTTATGAGACATTTTGTTTATAATGTTATGTGTGTCTGAAGACGGTTGAATTAAAGTGTTTTATAATATGCTTTGTTGAATCACTTATCATCAAACAACTTTACATGATTGCAAGGTTAATGATTATAAAGTGATCCCCTTGGGGTCATGCTATTTTATATATACTATTTGATATAAATATATTAATTACCACCGGACTAACAAGTTACGTAATTATTTCTTCTTATTTTGTTGGTTTTTTTTTGTCAATGAAACAAATAGTTTTTGAACACTTTATGATTTTGTGGTATTGTTTCATTTGTTCTACCACAACACACATATGTATGTAAGACTTCAAAAAAACCCATGTACACTTATATAAGTAGACATTAATAAAGATTTTATCATACATAATGTAAATTTCAGAAATGAGGTAAAATCGAGGTCGAGGATACTTTTACATATAATATAGTCACAATATAATGAAGAATTAAAATTTATCAATGTTGAATTGTTAAAGTTAGTTTATGATAGTATAGGTGTTCATGCTCTCATTGTGAGTCAACACGATGTACGGGTGTGCATGGTCGGTTTGGTTCGGTTTTGATCTAAAATCGAAACCAAAAACTGATATTTCGGTTTTTAGGTTTTAAAACCGTTCGGTTTTGGTTTTTTCGGTTTTTGGTTTTCGGTTTTTGGTTTTAACTTCGGTTTCGGTTCGGATTTTGGTTTTTTTCAATTTACCATTAATGCTTCAAGTTTTAAGAAAAAAATTGTTTTAAAGTAATGAATTTAAGCCAAAAACTTTGGCCTTACATTATTTTGTTGATCTCTAAATATAATCTATATATTTTTATAATTTAGTTGACATTAAACTTAAATGCAATACATAAAATATAAGAACAATATATTTAATAAAACATTTTAATCTATCAACTCAAATTAAAAAAAAAATTAAATGTTATTCTTGAAGCCTAAATATTTAACCTCTTTTAGATAAGACAAATTAAATAAGTAAATAATAGACTAATAATTTTTATAAGTATATGATTACACATCTAAATTTACAAATTTGATTATATGGTTTCGGTTCGGTTTTTTCGGTTTTTGTTACAAGCAAAACCAAAATCGAACCGAAAACTTCAGTTTTTAAAAAATCATCAAACCAAACCGTTGATTTTCTAGCGGTTTCGATTTTATCGGTTCGGTTGCGTCGGTTATTTTGGTTACAGTTCGATTATTTTGGATTTTTGCTCAACCCTAGCATGATGTAGTAGACTCAGTGTTTTCGCGACCGGATCGGACCGGCCGGTCCGACCGGTTCGACCGGGGATCGGTCCGGGTCGCTATGAATCGTTTTTAAACGGTCGAACTGGCCGGTTCTTCCCGAACCACTGGTCGGACCGGGAAACCGGACGGGTTCGGACCGGTTTTTTTATTTTTTATTTTTTTATTTTAATAGGTAAAAACGGGGTGTTAAACCATTAATTAGCGTGTTAGATATACAAAATAACTGTAAAATACATATATAAATTACTTATATTTAATTACATATATAAATATAATTAAAATATAGTTAAATCTGGTCCGATCGGTCCGACCATCAAACCAGTAAGACGTCCGGTTCTGAAAACATTGAGTAGATTGAAAACTAAGTTGACAACTTGTGGCATATAAAGGTTAAGGTCAATGCCTACACAGGTAGAAGTTATGGTCTTGCTTATGTTAAGTGTATTTATTTGCCAAAAATTTTAGTAATTGTAAAACATGTTTATGCATATTATCATGTATGTTGATAACAAACTTTTAATTGGCATGATATTATGATAGTGTTAAAGAATTTTTTTATTGGATATTCACTAGTATAGAAACAAGTTTTAGCATGAATATCAGAAGATCTTAAGACTGCCTATATTTGTTATGTTTTGAATTGAATAAATAATTTATACACAGACGGTACGTTACTTTGTTATAATAATATTAATCAACATTTAAAAAATCTGTTTAGCTAGAAGCGTTGGGTTCCATGTTGAATGATTGTGATATTAATCTAATGATTTTATGTATATTAATATGTGAAAAATAAAATTAAGTTTTAAGTAAAGATCAAGGTTAAGAAACAAAGTTGAATACCAATCAACATGAACACAAGTTTACAGTTTAAAGTCCTGATCATTTAAATTACAAAAAACCACACAAATTACAAAAAAGACTACACAGATGTAGGATAACATGCATGAATTTCGTAGTAAATATCCTAATCGCTAACATAAACACTCTCTAGATACAATATAAATTTATCTACATATTCTCACAACTAGAGCACCTATGATATTGTGATTTATAGGTATATACTACCTTGATTCACTCATAATTTCTTCATTCAATTGAAATTTCAATGACATTTTTCGATAACATTGATTTATTGAAGATCATAAGGACGCACTCTACGTGTTTCCTCAATATTGCATTAAGGTCTGAATACTTGCGCTATAACGATCATACAATTTGAGTGTAGCAGAATAAGTCTTATTCGGCTTCAGCAAATTCTGCTTTCAAAAAGTTGCATGTCGAGTCATCATATTATTTATGTAAGATTTCCACTTGAGTCTTTATCTTTAGCATGTTTAATTTTTGAATATCATTTGGAAAAAAGTTATCAACCACTAAACATTCAATATAAGATTTTATTTCTTTTTGTTAAAGTTGAATATGAGCGGATAAACCCAATTTACACATAACAACTCATGTTAATTCTTAAGTAAAGCACACGATGTCACGATATTCCTGAGCTAAAGCTAGATAATCATATTGCCATTTATATCATGTAAGCTTTTCAAAAAGATTAGTTATACCATTAACTACTATTATTCGGAGTACATACTAGTTTTAAGTTATCTTCAAAGTTATGTATATTTAAATCAAAAGTAACTCTTATCTATTTTATTCAAGTGAACTCATCATTAATACTAACGCCGTTTGAATTTGATAATCTACAAGGGTCTCAATCAAGCCAAATCATACATCTTGCATACGTTACTCGTACAAAAACTTATACAAAGATTGATGCGATAGGGATATCATGGACCATGCATGTTGATAAGGAGAATTTTATGCCTCCAATGTCACCACCCAATAATCAGTTGCAACACCAATTGTAGATCGTGGTTTATTTCCCTTCTCTCGTTTATGTAGAGGTTGGTCCAAAGAAAATATGGTATTTAATGCTCCAATATTTAGTCATTGCTTTTTATTATTGGTTACAATTTACAAATAATATCATATTTTTTTATTTTGATTTGACAAATATATATATTCTTATTTCAACTCCAATAGTAATTTAAATAAATGCATAGACATCATAAATTTATTAGCAAAACAATTATTGATGCTGATATTAATGGTGTAATATATAATTATACATAGATTATTATTTAAAACTTAAGAGACTTTATCAATACTTTCAAAACACTAAAACAAAGTTAGAGTCCACCAATCAAGCTATTTGGTATTGTTCAAATAAGTTGGAATCGTCATATATACAAGAAACCCAACTTTCAAAAAATGGCGAAATTGACTTTATACTTTGATATTAATTCTTTAAAGTTTTTTCAATCTTCAATGTCTTTAGTGAACATGTTTAGTTCTTGGTTGATGTACAAACACATTCTAACAGAAGGATATGAAAATATAACTTCTTTTTTTCTCATGGTTGGTTTTATACATACTTTTAAAATGATGAAACTTACTTTATTTGTAGGTCGAATCTCAATGTGGTCTAATCACCGGTCTAGTACTCTGGTATGGTCCAATTCTAAAAAGACTATTTGAAAACCCTTTAGAGAATTTTTTTTTCTTCTTATTAGAGGTATTGTAATGCGTTTGTGGTATATTTGATAGTCTTTGCAACTTGATACAAAAGTTAGAGATAACGTATAAGAAGGCTAATTATCTAATATTTTTATGGTATATAATAAAACTTTTAATCATATAACATTTTTTTCTATGTCATAAATAATATTGAAAAAACTAGATACAACCTTACTTCTAGCCTAAAATAGTATTCATAGTTTACTACATTTACATAAAATTAAATAGTAAAATAGTTTCTTTATAGATTGTCCTTCAAAATTTAGAAAGTTGATCGTATAAAAATATATAAAATAAAAAATCATATTTATGTAGCAAATAGTATGCGTTGTAAACTATTTAATAGAATAATATTGTGTCGGTTACGAAAGGAAAACTTAAACAATTCAATTATTTATGAAAAGTTGTTGTCAAATAGATAACCGATTAAAGCATGTATGTATGCACTTTTTGAGAAGTAATTCTTGGCACAAAAATGTTAATTTGTTTGTATATATGTATTTTAGTTTTAATTTTATTTATTGTATGGTAAAACTCTTTGTAGACCCTAAAGCTTAGAATACATTGTAGATATATATTCATAAAAATAAATCATACATTAATGTATTTTTACCTCTATTATTACTACTAGATCTATATATTCATGTCTTACATGTGACTTAAACTATCACCCACATAGGGGGATACGTTTTTATTATTAACACATCTTTTATGGTAATAAGACTACAATAACTATTTTTTTTATAAATGATACAGGTTAATGATAATTTAGTTGGTTAATTTTTTTGCTTCCTTACATTATAAATGTAAATCTTTTTTTTATTCTAATAAAAAAGTATCTGAAAGTACATATGTCAACATCATATCCATTCTAATTATTTTTTTCCGTTTCAGCTCTTATTTAATAATCACATTAATTAATAAAGATTTTATTTATTTTTTTATTAAAATAATTTTTAATAAATTAAGAAATAGTTCTTTTTTACTAATGTTATTTCTAAGAAAATAATTTTCATAAAACTAGAAAAAAATTAGAACATCAAACTTTATAAAAATACATCAATAAACATTTTGTCCAACCAAGAACAAGTTGAGGGAATAATTTGGTCGATCACTAACGTGCCATAATCATGCCTATTTGACTTTAAATTAAATCAAGTTGGATTAAAATGTTTGAAATTCTGTCATTTTTTTGTCATTTTCAAGGCCAATAAAAATATCCCAAACTTAAATTCAAATTTATACTAATTTCAAATTCAAATACAAAAGCAAGCATTTGGTATTTTGCACCAATAAAATTAAATAACTATAAAAATTAAAATATGCTAAAGGTTAAATAAAAATTGGCTGTAAGGCTGCTATTTTGTTGTTCTATAATATGTGAAATGCAAAGAGAATGGTAATGAATGGTAGTAAAAGGGATCCTAGGTCACTTATATATGATTCTCACCACTTTATTACATCACACATACCCCATTTTCATTCTTCACCGACACTTAAAATTAGAACACAAGAACACCACCATTATAGCTTCTCATTGCCATATAAAAATATATGAACTTTATTCAATGTATTTGTGTATATATAAATAGAGAAAGAGAAGGAGATGATTTACAAATTATACTTTATTATCTATCTATTATAATAAAATAATATTTTAAGATGCCAGTTGACACAATTCTAGACCATTTAATTTTAGTTTTTTCGTTTCTCTCTGCTATTAAACAGTTACCTTAAATACTTATAATATTATTCAATTTCTTTTGAGATTAAAAATTGTTTTTCAATAAATTAAGAAAGAGATGTTTTTTTAAATGATTTATTTATAAAACAAAAAAAATAAAATTAGGAGTTATAATAAGAAAATTTTTAATATTGATATTTTTTAAAACGGTTTGTTTTGCAATAAAATATTTATTAAAAATGCAATTAGGGTTTAAAATAATGATATCATTGTTTTATTACTTATATTATATATTATATTATTATTCATATGTAATTTCAATCATATCGTTTTATAATTATCACACTTTCATTACTACTTACTTAATGTTTTATTTATTAACACGTGTAATACACGAGGTTCTAAACTAGTACTATATATAACAAAAGAAGTAAATGCTAGAGAAAAGAACTAGTCTTTCCTACTTTGACCATCAAAGGTGAACATTTGTCTAGCCCCATATTTTGTCTTAGTTTTTTTTCTTTGTTTAATATAAAAACCATTAAAATCACTAAAATTCTTTAAAACTTAAGAGTTCATAATCAAGGATACAAAAATACACGGACGTAAAAAGAGACGAGCGACATATAATCTTATTTTTTTCTCTTTTGTTTTCATGACTCATGACATACTCTCTTTCATATATATCTATATTTTTTTAAAAAATCAAATTATGTTTCTAAAAATAATTTTTATTAAGAAAATTAAAATTCATCTCTTTTCTAAAACATTGAACCTTTTAAAACAAAATATTTTAAATCAATCTTTTTTTAAAAAAATTATAAAAATATGGAATTTTCTAAAAACAATTTTATTAAAACAATTAGATAATTAGAAACTTGAGTTTTTAATAAACAAGATTTTTATAAACAATAAAATTTTATAAGAAAATCTTAAAACAAATATTTAAAAATGAAACTATTTAGATAAGAGATTTAAACATAGTATAATTGTTTTATCTTTTGAACAAGTACGTGTATGTAATTTTATACATATCTTGTATTAAAATATCATACTGTAACTTTTTTGTGTTTATTAGTAACTATAATTCATTTAATAAATGAATTTTTAGACTATCTATTTATCTATCTATCTATAACCTATGTATTGTTTATTTACTTGAAATAACTATTCATATGCAATATAATCATATTTTATCTTCAAATTTGGTTTTATAATTCATAAATTTTTATTACTAGTTATTTATTATTTTATTTATTCAACCCGTGTAATACACAAAATACTAACCTAGTTATGTATATGTGTAAAACAAAACGACTATTATATATAACTCTAATATCTAATTGTTGGTTACATTAAAGCTATGATTATGAAGGATATTGTTTGCAACGATAGGAAGATTTGAAAACACAACATTTTAAAAAAATCAAGGATACAAAAATACACGGACGTAAAAAGAGACGAGCGACATATAATCTTATTTTTTTCTCTTTTGTTTTCATGACTCATGACATACTCTCTTTCATATATATCTATATTTTTTTAAAAAATCAAATTATGTTTCTAAAAATAATTTTTATTAAGAAAATTAAAATTCATCTCTTTTCTAAAACATTGAACCTTTTAAAACAAATATTTTAAATCAATCTTTTTTTAAAAAAATTATAAAAATATGGAATTTTCTAAAAACAATTTTATTAAAACAATTAGATAATTAGAAACTTGAGTTTTTAATAAACAAGATTTTTATAAACAATAAAATTTTATAAGAAAATCTTAAAACAAATATTAAAAATGAAACTATTTAGATAAGAGATTTAAACATAGTATAATTGTTTTATCTTTTGAACAAGTACGTGTATGTAATTTTATACATATCTTGTATTAAAATATCATACTGTAACTTTTTTGTGTTTATTAGTAACTATAATTCATTTAATAAATGAGTTTTTAGACTATCTATTTATCTATCTATCTATAACCTATGTATTGTTTATTTACTTGAAATAACTATTCATATGCAATATAATCATATTTTATCTTCAAATTTGGTTTTATAATTCATAAATTTTTATTACTAGTTATTTATTATTTTATTTATTCAACCCGTGTAATACACAAAATACTAACCTAGTTATATATATGTGTAAAACAAAACGACTATTATATATAACTCTAATATCTAATTGTTGGTTACATTAAAGCTATGATTATGAAGGATATTGTTTGCAACGATAGGAAGATTTGAAAACACAACATTTTAACTCTAGCAATATTTTCTAATATAGTGATATGCATGAACTAATTTGTTGTTAATGCTAGAATATACAATAATATCACAAGAAATTGCTAAACCCAAATGGAAACCACAAGTGATGGGGGATATTGATGAGCAATTGCTTCTTATTTTACTTTATTGCTAAAAAAATTTCAAATACTTTGTTAGTGGAGGAACATTTTGTTGTTGGTATAGTTGTATGTGCTTTATCTCAAGGGAACCCATAAGGGAATTCTTTTGATAAAAAGATAGTGAAGTAATCCCACATAAAAAGTGCATCTATCCATGGGTAAGAGTACCTTTTTTCCAAAGGTTTAAAAGCCCATATTCGAATATGTTAGAACTTAAATATTTTTGTAATTTGTTTGATAATACAACTTCTTTTTAATTTAAATTTACTTAAATAAAAGCAAAAAAAAAAAACTAAAAAAGTTGTTACAGACAATCACGCATCAAGAACTCAAATTAGTTGTATTTTTTATATTATAATATTACAACTATATTATATAATATTATACATCGTGTCCCACAAAGCAACCCTGAATACAAGTGTGACATAACAATTACTCGCGAATGATAATGTCCTTTTCATCAACACTATTTAGGTGATTTAGTTAGCTTAGCATCGAATGACAATGAGTTTTACCTAATTAAATAGGTTTAAAGCTATAAAAGGGTAAAAATAGCAAAATAGGTGGTCAAATGGTTCAACACTAATATTCTTACTCTAATAAAATGATAAATGGATGTGTCATTTGTCAGCATCACATTCATTATCATCAAACTTTTTCTGTTTATCTCTTCTATTAAATAATCATATTAATTACTAATAATATTATTAATTTATTTTTACTTTATAATTAGCTTTTTAATTAAAATAAGAAAGATAATTTTTTTATTAATGCTATTTCTATAGAGATAGTTTTTTATAAAATAATATTTTTAATAAAAAATATTTTTGTGTAATATTTCAAAATTAGTTTTTAAAGTAATCTTTTTATTAAACAAATATAATTGAAATAAGGAATTTATACTAAGAATATTTTTAAAAATGAAAAAATTTAAAACTTTACTTTAAAACAAAAATTTTAATTTATATTTGAAAAAAACAAAAAAAGACATGTTATGTTTATACATAATTTCAATCATATCATGTCTTAGTCTATTATTTTATAATTAATAATTTTTATTTTATTTAATATTTTATTTACTCAACTCGTGTAATACACGGGGTTAATAAATCTAGTTTTGTATAAAGCTAAATAAATTCTTGTGTTAGGGCATAAGCAATTGCATCCACTATGGTCCAAAGTGAATGGCACCACCACGAATAATTGCAATACTTGTGACTCCACTATTTACACCAAACAATTATGACATTTTGCGGATCTCAAGGCAATGTTTTATTTAAAAAAAAAGGTTATTACATAATTAAAAAAAATATTACATAGATATAAAATGTATATTTACGATTTAAAATGGGTAATGCAGTGATAAGCACATGTCTTATCATACATGAGGAGATGGTGTTGGGGGCATGATAGGCTTTTAAATAACACCCCCATCACTTTTTTTTATGGATGCATTTAGATTTGAATCTTGTTCTTATTTGTTTCATATCATGATCCTTTAAAATAGTTGTCTGGTGCAAACAGTGTTTGTAAAGTTGCATGTGGTTTTGTAATAAACATAAATACCAACTAAATAATAATTTAAGTTTTAAAATTGTTTATTCTTTTAATCGGGATTAACTTAGAGTGGTTTATAAATAAAATAAATAATTGAATGATAGATGATATAAAAATGTAATAGTTTGTCTGTGGTTTGAAGGTTGAAATTCTAGGGTCACCCGACCCACATTATTTCCTGTTTTATTATCTCTGTTCCGAATCTCTTTTATTCTTTAACCGCCATGTGTCATCAAATTTAAATAAGTAAATTTTTTTTAAACAGAACAAAAAATACATGTGAAGTATGGAAAGCACACTTGATTTTCATGAGCATTTTGAGAAACATTCGTTTCAAATGATAATGAACATTTTTAAAGCCTAATTATCTGTCAAACACTTTCATTTGCACTCTATTCTTTCTTTCTAATTCCATAAATCTCACACACTCCCTGACTCCCAAATCCCAAATTAAATGGGTTGGATCACATAGTGGCCCATATTCAACCCCAAATGTCACATCCTTTCATTGTAATTCATTAGGAGACTATAATTTATTATGTTGCTTTTTTGTACCATAAAACATATAAAAGAATCATATAGCTATGAAATAAGTAGTTAAAAAATCATTTTTATGTTTATTACGTGTATTAATCGCATCATATTTAACCTGTTAAAGACAATAAAATCTTTTTGCGACCCTAAATTCCATAAACCCATGACACTCACAAGTCACAATTTCCATTTAAATGGACTGGACCAGATAGGGCCCATATTCAGCCTAAATAGTTCATTATAGCATTCTAATCCCAAAGCCCAACAGACTTTTAAATGAACTGGATCAGATACCAGATCATTTTCAGCCCAAGGGGTGTCATCCTTTCATTTCTTGAATTCATTCTAATTCCATAAACCCAATACACTCATAATTTTCTTTTAAATGGGTTGGAATTGGATCAGATACCGGCCCATATTCAAGCTAAATGGTTTCATTCTTTCATTTTTAATTTCCAAATACCCAACACACTCACAATTTCCATTTTATAAAATACTTCATTCTCTCATTTAAATTCAATATACCCAATAACAGTGTAAATGAGGTAAGCTGGCTTGTGAAAAGCTCAAATTGAGCCAAACTTAAACGAGATCGGTCCCAAGCTGAAATCCGTATTATGGCTTGTTTAATAACTCCCAAAACGAGCAGAGTTCGAGCTCAAACTCAAGCACAAGCTCTATTTAGTAAAAACAAGTCAAACCGAGTTTTTTTTCGCTAGTCTTATTTTCACTTAAGTGGGCTGGATCGATTACCGGCCCACAATTAGCCCAAAATGTTTCAAGGGCCCAAAAGAGCTGACCACATACAAACAGTATCCAGACTCCACACACATCTTCGTGTTGGTATTGACCTGTGGCTATCGAATTTTCATACATTTCGATCACGCGAATTGGTAATTACCTACTCCAATATTACTTTAGTTGTTTGCATCATCGATTACAGGTTTTGTTTGCTTTCTAATTTTTTGTTTTTGGTACAATTTTGTGTATCGAATGCGGAAATCTATTGTTTCATGATCCGTAATAACGTGCTGAATTGATGGATTGATGAACATTGTCATATGAAATTCATGTTTCTGATTCGTAATTTCGTATTTATGGAGCTGTTATGTTTGATTACATGTTTTATGCTTAGGAATAATCTGTGTCAGATCGATTGTGAAACCTAGGGTTTTGTGTTCGATTTGGTACTTGTTCGTTACTGTTATCTGAGCTTCGATTGGAAGTTCCGATGCTCTGGTTTTCTTATTGGATTTTAGATTTGTGATTAATTTAACACTTAACTCTTGTTGGTGATCTTTTGGTTATTCTCCATGTTGCTGAAATCCGGTGTGGTGATTTTAGGAATAGAGTAGGTGTAGAGTAGCGTGTGTGTTTGCCGTTAACAAAAGGGTTAATTCCTGAGTAGTATGTATGCTAGTTATTGGAGTTGTAGTGAATGTTACTGTTTAATATATGTGATACAGGTTGACTTAATCTGTAACTTGTAAGAAAGATATGATGTTAAATTCAGTATTTTTTTACTCGTGCTTTGAAGTTTTAAGAAAACCATGCTTGTTCGTTTATGCTTTGGTTCATGATCGCTGTTTATAGGTTTTTTTAAATCTCTACCGTTTCAATCCTGGTTCGCTTGTGTTTGGTTGCCTGTTATGTCTATGAGTTTATACCAACATTTACACTAAGATTGCCTTCTTAGAATTTCACTTAAAGGTATCTCATTTTCTTATTTTGGTATTAATAACATGTAAGCTTTTGTTGCCAATTCACGGTAATATATTCATGCTTAATTTTGGTATATTTTCTGTTCGGTTTTTAATCATACCTTTTGCAAAATAGCATTTGTTAAATCCTCTCTTTGCTGATACAATACTTCATGGGTTATAGCCTTTTTAGAACCACTGAGTTTGAACATATGTTAAATTTTCAGTGTCTTATTCATGTTGGATTGATGTTTTCTTTGAACTTTTGTGCTGTCTTTGATTATTTGTTGAAGGTTTAATGCCACATTGATTTCTAAACTGTACATTTTAAAGATAAGTTACATTTAGTTTTCTTTTTGTACTCAGGAACACAGAGATGTCGTTCATTATGGAGTTTGCTGAGAATTTAATCCTGAGAATGATGGAAGATCCAGCTGACCGAGATAAGAAATTTAGAGATCATGTTTATCATATGAAGGAACGCTGTGCAAAGACAAAGGAAATGTGGAGCTATCCAATTCGACCTTATGGTTTCTGGACATTTGACCGCCACAATGCTCAAATCTTTTGGGATGCTCAAATTAGCCAGGTTGAAGGCCGTAGGGATCCTTATGATGATCTCCTTCAGGACCATCAAGCCGACTCATCAGCTTCGTCTAAATAAATATGTAAGTTTCTCTTTAAATGCTATGTAATAAACCTGTTAGACGCACGTTTATGTTTTCTAACTAGCTTCTTGTTTAGCTCATCAGAAATGGGATCCTTATGATTATCTCCTTCAAGACCAACTACACTTATTTCAGTAAGGCCATGGCCACCCAATTGTTAAAACTATTTTATTGGACACCAAGTATGTATCCAGTTTCATTTATACCGAATCTGACCAAAAGGATGTTGAACGAAAAACACATCGGTCGATTTTTGACCATCTGGTTTTACTTTACGATATAGAAAAGGTAACTAAATGTCTAGGTAGTCAAAGGCTGAAGGTGCAAAGGGTGTGCCTGTCGCCTAGGCGTGAAGCACTTTGAAAAATCGCACACCATATAAAAGCAAGGTGCAGATGTATTGTAGTCTGTTTCAAGGCTCCTCTGTGCGGCTGCATCTAGGTGCACTCAAGCCTGCCTAGGCAAGCGCCTTTGGTGCCTTTGACTGTATAACTATGTGTGTTTATGTGTTTAAAAGTTTAAGGTTAGATTCTGTATACAATGAAACCAGATAGATATTTGGGTGTTTGTAAACTAGTTTCAGTAGTTGATGGCCTTGTTATACATAATTCTGTAAAAAATCTAGAAAAGTAGTTATTTATCATGAATTTCTATCAACATGTAACTCTCTAATTGAATTGCTCTTGACATCTTTACATGTAGATTGCGGTTGGAGCATGAGGTAACTATGAAGCGTCAAATCTTGATGCGACGGTAGTTTCTTCTGGTATTTTTAAGCAAATGTTTTTCTTGATTCCTTAAGTGTTTGTGATTTTTCAGCCGTATCAACATTATACTGATCTCAACCGAAATCAGTAAATGTGGATGTCGTTGTGTGTTGTGTGTTGTGTTAAAATAAAAAAAACTCTATGTCAAGTGCTCATGGAAAAACAGTTGCTTCGTGCAAAAGGTCTTGTTAACTTAACAAAGTGGTGCTGTTGGGATACACAATCACTGAACAAACAAATGGAAAATAGAAACTTTGATATATTCAATGACTGCAACTATTACATTCATTATTGAAAAATAGAAGCTACACTACTACTTCTAACATAGTCGAAGGAAACACGCATAAGTGAAATAGTACTAACAAAAACTTTCCGGAAACATTGAATGCAACTCATGCAGGAACCGAGCCATTCATAAGGTGTTGATTAATTCACAAGCTTTGCTGTTGACCACCCATGTATCATCAGCTAGCACTTGGTAAAAGTTAACATTGTGTATGTGCCATCATCCTCTTTCCGCTAAGGGGTTCGGATTTTAATTCTTAAACCCAACCCCTTGGATTAATCAAGTTTCTTCACATCCATTTAGCGTGTTCACTGTCCCACAATGTAGTTCACTATCCTCCGACAAAATGCTTGTCATGCTGTAGGAAACTACAAATGCATTCGAACCCCTTAGGGTTATATAGTAGATCACTCTTTGCAACAAATTTAGGGACACTAGTTTCGGTTGCGCTTATCACTTGGTATGGGCTCACCTTATACACCACTTCATTTTTGATTAATAGTTTTTATGAAACATTTATTAAACTAGTTAAATCCATCCACGCGTGTTGTGCGTGTGATGAGTGGAGTGAACCAAAAATCAGATAAAATATTGTAGCCGTAGACGTCTCAGTGTGTCACAGACAAAACCATACAGATGACGAGTAGATCTCTGATCTCGCACGTTTTAGATCAACGCCCAGAACCAGATGGGGAGCCAAACCACAGTAACACGCACATTAGTAGAATAACGAATCATCTCATATGAACAAGGATCTAACATCATTGACCGTTTAGTTTTTTCAAGACAATCGAAACAAAATCCTATTAAACAAAATAATTGTTCTAATAAGAATTGTATTAAGCATACTTAGAACCATTTGTTGGATGCTTTCCCAATTATAAATAATAAACTATAGTTGAAAAACAATAACATTTAACCATCTTTTTAGACGATTTTCTCAACCATTAAGATATCATTATTATCACTGTTTCTTCTTACGCAATTTAATATATAGGTAATAGGTAATTATGTAGCAATTGTTGAAAGGACCACCAACCATAAAAAAAAACAAACAAAACAAAAACCCAAACACTTGATCATGCCTTTTTAACGAAATTCGATTCATGACGCATCAATAATGAAATACATTAAGAAACGCTACAAGTAGAAGCTCGTTTGTCAACTACAATACAATCAGGAATGACTCTTCACGATGGATGTGTTCTACAACACAAACATTTAAATAATATCTATATTTTTTGAACAAATTGCTGAATCTGTAGCTTAAGGGGAAATGAATACTAAACTACAACTGTTCAACATTTAAACCCTAGAACAATCATATCAGCCTAATCTGACAAGCAAGAACTAAACTTCGACTTCTAAACCCTAGTCGCATCAGAGCATTTACAGTGGAGTCCTTAAAATTATGTGAGTGTATTTGGTATGATATATGAAATGTTTTTGAGTGGTTGTGAGTGAATGAGTGAGAAAATGTTATTGTAGATTGGTATATTTAAGGAATTACTGTTCAATCCTTATAAATTTTTTTAATATTTTTAAAGTGGTTGCGAGTGAATGGGAGAGAAAAAAGTAATAATAAAGGTATAAAAATATTATTTAATTGAAAAAAAGATAAAAAATATAATAATTTTTAATGTATTTATATGAATAAATATAACAAAACTGCTCTCAAAAGAAAAAAAGAAAATGAAATGAAACAATGAAATTGAATAAAAAATATTTTAAAAAAATCTGTTGCTTTTGAATTAAAAAAAACTGTTGTCATCAAGATGATCAAGTTCATCCGGTTGTCATCAAAACAACTGTTGACTTTTGAATTAAAAAAATCTTGCTTTTTAGCCGACTCATATTTAAAACCAATAAATGGATGTTTTTAGCCATTAAAACATTAAATTATTCGTTTTTTAACCAAGAACTATTGATGGTTTGTTTTTGAAAATAGAAGTTCATATAGATAACATTAAAAACATCTGATATTTTTAGAGGTGGGCCAGAGTTGGGTTTTAATATTAAAAAAGAAAATAATATATATATATATATATATATAATATATATATATATATATATATATTAATAAAATATTTAGTTTTTCAATATTAATTTAAGTGATGGACGTTTTAAGTAAATCTCAAGCCCCTGAACAGTGCCCAAGTGCTTAAACAATGCTCCGGAACAGTGCTCATGCGCCCTAACAGTGCTCCTGTTCAGGCGCATGAACACTGTTCGGGCGTATGAGCACTGTTCGGGCGCGTGAGTATTGTTTAGGCGCATGAGCACTGTTACAACGCATTGTTTAGGCACTTGGGCACTGTTCAAGCGTATGAGATTGACTTAAAACGCCCAACACAGTAATCCAACTCTAGCCTACCTCTGAAAATATCAGATGTTTTTTTGGTGTTCGTCTCTATAAACTTCTACCTTCAAAAACAACCCCCAATGGTTTTTAGTCTAAAAAACGAATGATGTGTCGTTTTTAAGGGTTAAAAATACTAAATCTTAGCCTACACAAAAACCTTGAAAATTACTGTGCGTGCATAAAAACGATAAATCAAGTCAATACATGTACAAAAGGCGGTAATACTTTAGCTTGACGACTAAGTTTCAATCTACTTTTGTTGCAAACGGTTGAGATTTATATTTTTCTTGCAGACTATTAAGATTTAGTTATTTTATTGTATAAAATCATGTTCACATTTTTTTCTATGCAAAGGGTGAATCACAATTTTAATAAAAACATGGATGAAAACGTTCATTTCAGAGGCTTTCCCTATAATTTATGCTTTAGTTTCAAATCCACGCAACTCACTCGGTGTAGAGAATTCGAATTCAATAACCGGATATTCAAGAGTTGTGGACACTTTTAAATTGAAATTTCTCGGTAGTTCACTCAAAGAAATCAATCGGCTACAACCGAGACGATATCAAGAATGAGTATAATTTGAGTTTGTGTTTTTCAAACCAAAAGAACAGTAAAATCAGCTGTCAATACAGTTACACTAAAAAATCTCACACTCATCTACCTAGTAATCCTACTTGTTAACTTTGAATGAACGAGTTGTCTTAAATCGACAATTAGAGGGGTAAGCTGTTTTGCTTCTTCAATCATGGAAACATTAGCATCTCTAAAAGTCGAGTCATGCTAACGCTATGATATGTTGAGCAGCCATATAAGCTTTTTTCACCTTCTTATATGCTTGTATGATACCACTTAAAACATTCGTGTACTGCTTTCTCACCTTTCTTATATGCTCTTATAAGACCACTTAACCTTTAATCTGAATATATCTAGCACATGATATTATATTGTTATCTAACAATAGCTTATATCCAATAGATTAGATAAATGATCATAAAGTATGTTTTTTTAACGCCATATAAAGAAACAGGTTAAGAAGTTTTAGAATCAAAATCAACCGCAAAAATTTTGAACAAAAATCATATAGATGATTAGACACATATTGCATCATTCAAGCTTTGTTCAATAGATCAACTTCAACAACAAACAACAATGAAAACTTATAGTATTTCTCGGAAGAGAGCTTTGCACTGCAACTGATGCAGTTTATAAAATATCGGTTTCTACGAATCTCAACTTGATTACATGAGTGTTCTTGTGAAACCCGTTGTTTCCTGTCATATTATAATTACGGGTGGCAATTCTTGACACGACATGAAAAATCAGGTTTTACGTTACAAATCTAGACCGTTTAGTATGTTTATCTTGACGTTTTAACCGGTTTAACCACACAGGTCGTACTTGCATTGATCCGTCAACCCATATGATTAAACTAGTCGACTTGCCAACCACTCATTTATTGCAAGCCTACAACTCGGTTAAAACTCATTTACAATCTGCCTACCCGTTTGACTCGTTTAAAAAATGGTCAAATCAGTCATCTTCAGATTAAATGATTTTAAATGTGTCTGGGCTTGGGTTAAGGTTGATGCCTTTAACACAAATAAATACACAGGGCGTGTTTTGGTTCAGCAATTCAACCGCCAACCTGACCCGATTGCCACCTGTAATTTTAATATGATCTTGAGGAATCAATGTATATATGTGGCCTACCCTATGTGTGGAAACCATTGTGAATTGTGGATATAATATCTTGATTTACATGGTTACTGTTAATGAAGAAGACGAAAAGATGGCATGTCTTCGATCTTGGAAACATCATCCAGAAGAAGCTCTTCCTCCAGCTGGGCTCGGGTTGATTTTAATATTTCCTGTGTGAAAATTATATCCAAATAGTTAGCAATCTAAAGGTAGTAGTTTTTACCTGTTAATATGTTATTATGAATGGGTCTATTAAGATCACTTAACGGGTAGAACTAAGAAAAGAAGAGGCCAGAAAGAAAGAACCACAAACGGGTCGATATGTATGAAAATTAGGGTTTAATCAAGTACAGATAGGATTAAGATATATGGATGTTTTCTTTTTCTACAATTAGGGGTTTAATCAGTGAGTAGATGAGCTTTTCTGATAAGCAGCTTAAGTTGATTATTCCTGTTACATATAATTATTAGTGTTTAGTTAGTTTCTGTTTTCCTATATATTAAGGGTTCCACCTCTATTGTAATTACAGCTTCCAGATATTAATTTCAGCCCAGTTTATTGCAATTCCAAACTGCTTATTTCCTAAAGTAATTAATAGATAAGTCGTTTTCAGACCAATCCCAATCACCCCTAGTTTACTCCATCCAGTCCATGATATGTTCACACATGTTACGTTGACTTCAACGTCCTCACTTTCAGCTACAAAAATTTGATGAATCGGTTCCATTTTCTTTTTCTAAATGTGATGCCTATATAATAATCTACAGGTATAATTAACAGAATACTGGAAAACCGATGACTTCAGCTTTATAAGAGCATTCCAAACCCATCCCCCATCCCCAACCACATCTCTATATTTTCACAAAATAACATAAAAAACTACTCCATCCCATCCCTCATCCCCATACCCCATCCCTATGTGCCCTATATTTTAAGGGGAAAGCAAACTCATCTCCCATTTTTGGGGGGTCACTATTCAATCCCCATATCCATTATTTAAAATATTGAGTGGTTTTGAGTGGAAGAAAGAGAAATTCTAACTAAAAAAGGAATAAAGAAGTATTGTTTAATTGAATATAGATAGATATGGGGAATGAGATGTGGGAGGTTTTAGAAAATGAAAGATAAATTTAAAATGATGTTTTTTAGTTAAATTATAGGGATAGAGGATGAACGGTGAATGCTCTAAGGGAACTTGAAAGTAAAAATCATAAGCTTGACCTAAAAAAGTCAAAAATGTAAACAATCTGAAATCAAAGAATTTAGGTGTGGTTAATCTGGGCAAATTGTTGGTGTTTACTTACATTAAACTCCATGTAGCTTGCATTTTTATCGACCCATTTTTTGTCCATAACCACAAATGCAACACAATAAAGTAGATCAAACGCCCACTCGTTCTCTGAAAATAAATTAAATTCAGTGATTAGATCAAATTCCTTTTTCCCGTTTCCTTCACTAACCATTCTAATTTTGTTTGTCCCAAAGATCATGATGTGAGAATAAATTTCCAACATAATATATTTAAAAGATTAACATCTTGGGTTATGTTTTATCTCAAACGATCAAATCAACATATTAGCTAAAAGAGGAGCATGTTAAATGTGGGAACAGGCAATGGGATTGAAAAGCGCCTAAAGTCTGTTTTTAGATGCATACACCCTCCTAAATTTTTTTATTCAAGAAGATAATTTTTTATTGTAATAATATTGTTTTTATAATCATATTTAAGACATTCACTATTAAAAGAAAACTGGACAAGAAGGGTTAGCAAGTCAGCCCAGCCGATTTGGAGCCAGATTTAGAAATGACCCGCTTCAACCTGAACCCCAACTCCCTACCTAATCCACCCATCTTGAAACCTCTTCATATAACAAAATGTAGGCTAGCTCTTTTATAGAGCATGGGAAATATTGTGGCCAAATTTTTCAACTGAAATAAGAATTAAACATCTTTACCTGACAACATATGTACAAATACAGCACTCACGAGTGTCCTAGGTTTATCTGAAATATTAACACTGTTTAGTGAGCCAATAATCGTTAAAAATACTGAGAGCTCGGTACCTGTGTGAAATGTGTTGCAAATCATCTCAAAATGAGAAAAAGGAAAAACACACCCACACCATCTCCAGTTTATGCATTACAGCACGAAATTGGTGTAAAACTTTGAGATGAGACATCTCCACCCAAGACACCAAAAGCGTGACAATTTTTGGTGTGACACTATTCATCACACCAAACTGTCATGATTCACATTTTTATAAAACATTCGACATAAAAAGTAGAAGCTGAGTGATAAAAAGCAATTGTAACATTTGAAATGGCACAAATGAGTACCATATTAAATATGATATTTAAGTTCTTTTATTATTTGTTTCTAGTTATAATCAATGTTCATATAATAGTCTCTCTACTCTAATAAACAAGAAAATAATAACATCAGCAATTTCTCATACTGTTAAGGTGTCGTCGCCCATATGGTCATATCATAAGATGATGCCATTAATATGTAATTTAATTATTACTTAAATTATTAAACTCTCTCCCATTTTCCTTCCTTATATAACCAATTTCATTCTCTAGAACACTTTTACTGTGAAGTAATCACGTAAAAACCTATCATTTACACCCTTTTATATTCTCATGTTACATTTTCATTCTTCTATCAACTTCAATAAATATTGTAATTTATATCATCATGTCTATACTTATTTCATACCTTTTGGGTTTATAACAATTAGCTTAATGTATTTTTATTACATGTTTTTATAATATCAACTGGTATAACACATGGGGCTATGCTCTAGTTAAGTAAAAGTATAAAAATAAAATAAATTCAATTCTTTGTTTTATAACGAAAATAACTTAAACGGGAAAAATTAATGTTTAACCCTAATATCTAGTCTAAAAAATTGGTGTAAAACTTTGAGGTAGAAATTTGATGTCCTAGATTAGTGCATATTTTAATAACATGCTCTGTTTACACCAATATTGTGAAAATGTCTAATGCATACATCAGAGATGTTCTAAATTGCGTGAGGAAATTAAATGTTGCAAAAATCGAAGAAAGACAAAAAGTGTGTAGTTTTACTTACTAGAATTCAGATCAAGCATTTTCATGAGCATAAATGTAATATTTAAACCAGCTACAGCAAATGGATATTCCCATGCAGCTCCTTTAGCCCCTTGTTTTTTTATTAAACGCTGGAAAGATATCTGCAGTTCAACATATAAAATTATTAACTTAGACGTGCCAGTTTTGATTCATTCACTTATGAATGGGTGAATTTATGTTATGCTTTATTTATAACAGGTCAAATGAGTCAAGCGGGCAAAACGGGTCGAAAAGCAATTTGCAGAAAACCTTCTCAATGAATAAAACAGAAAGCAATTGTCGAAAAATGCATTAGGATTTTTGCTGAATTGCACATGAGTCCTCAGGCTTTATTTTGGAATGTTAAATCCTTGTATATTAAGAACTTAAGAAGGAGGTCCTTTTCTATTGTTAGAGTCTTGATTGTTAGAAAAATGACATTTCATTATCTTTCTAAAAGTTGAAGAAATTGATCTCCAAAAAAAGGGTTTTTGTTAAAAATAGAATGTAGGGACTTTATAGATAATTTTAAAAGTTAAGGGATTACACCATGTAAAACTGAAGTCCAGAGACTTATATACAGATTCAGCAAAAATCCATAGTTTCTTTGACAATTGCAGTAATTCATTTCGTTCAAAAAGTTTAACTACTAGCGAACAATATGGGTTTTGTAATCATATTTGATACGCAAGTATTTATAAAAAGACTGGCCAAAATATGTTTATCCCGTACCAAAGAGGTACCCATTTCCCGAACATGTTTTGACCCATTGTCCAACCGACCATTTTGCCACTCTAATTAATTACTTGTCATGGCATAAGCTACTTGCTGATGTGCATCTGCTAACAATGAGAAGAAACTTTGATTTGAGTACACTATGGATCTAAAACTTACAGAAAATGTCTTGGCAAAGAATAGCAAATTTTCCAAGGAGATGAATCCAGCTCCCCTGATTATCAACAAAATTATCATATTATATAGGGAATTCCACAACTTACATGATTTAACTCAAATTACTGAGGATATTCCACAACTTCACAGGTAAATAAATATAATAGAATAACCTAAAATCTGTTGATGGATCTTTTCCCTGCCAACCCATTTTTTTCCATTGATCTGATATCAAACCGTCTAGCTCTTGATCCGGGAATGTGGATGACCATAAAACCCTCAAAGCCTCCTGTCCTCTTACATAAATGTAACTAATAACTCAAAACTTATCATTATGCTTATCATTAAAAAATTTTGCAAAACTTCATAAATGCCATCATGTTTACAGCTTAAAATCTTTTGTCAACTTTAAGAAGGCAAAAGTACTCATAGGAAGTCCAGAGGTGGCAAAATGGGTGGATCAAGCGGTTTGGGAAATTGTTACACTGGATTCAAGTCAAGACGATTCATTTTTTTATGTGGGGGTCAAAACAAGTCGGGTCACTTGGCAACCAACACTTTCTTATCCATTTTTTAATAATTTTACAAATAATTAATGTACAAGATATGAATAGAAGAACTATAATATTAACTTAATAGTATAAATTCTTCTTAAATAAAAAAATCTAGAACGACATAAGCATCTGCTGCACATTTCATTTTTGCTAACTTTTTCATATTTTACAAGTTTGGTCTGTTATCAATTAATACAACCCGAATGGATCCATTTCCATAAAAATGGGTTAAACTTGCCACCTCTGAATAAACATTACTACCAAAACGGTGAATCAAGTGTAGTTTGTATTTAAATTACCTGATGTTCATGCAAAGTAGGATCAAAATAAACTTTCGTCCGGTTTTTCAGCCTTCTTAGTCTCTCCTCCTGTAAAGAAAAGCATGCATTGATCATGTGCTTAAAAAAGCTACTGTTGTTGTCTTGCATATCATGCTTACACACATCGTTGATCTTAAATGTCCATAATGTAAATTATGATGAAAGATTGTCAAATACACATTGAAAACAAGACCATTCACCATCCTAAACTGTAAGAGTTTTTGAGCTCAGCATCATGGGGATGCAAACAGGGGAATCATGGATCCATTTTATCATTTCACGTTACTATTTGACTTTCATTTTATACTTTGGGTTTTTCTCTCTATTAATTGCTAAATTTAATATTATAAATAATAATAAATAATTTAAGTACAGTTGTAACTCGTAAGTAACTAAATTAACAGATAATAAAATTAAAAGGCATTCATCATTTCACCATTAATGTGTTTCAACCTGAACCCATTTTGACATGTTACCCACCCTGCCCATGTTGCCACCTCTATTATTTGGTTTGTCATAATCATATGTAAACTTGATCAGTAGGTCTCTGGCTAGGCAGTATCAAGAGGTTGTGGGTTCACGTACCGGCTAGGACTAGTGAGTGTACAAGAGAGTATTTGTTGTTTAAAAATATAATAAGAATAATGAATATAATAATAATTTTTGAACTTGTATGAAGAGCACTTACATTCACACATATCCGTGCATAATTTCCCTTCTTTTTGAAACACACACAAGGTATGCTCTTCCTCATCCACGTAGGACCACCAGAAGTTGCAGGATCTGCGTTAAATCAGTTAGAATTCACTCCATACTTACAGAAAGGAAAATTACAAGAATAAAATCAGTATAGACAGATTAAAGCACTTGACAAAGGGGTGAACTCATTTAAAAAATGAATGCCCATCTTGTGCTTACATTTATCCTATAAAACCACGGTGTTTGGAAAACATGAACATTATTACCCAAGATTTGCCAAGTAGAATAGTTTGTTCAAAACTAAATCAAGTATAATGCTACAAGTTTTCATATTTTCCAACCACAATGGTTGTTTGAATACAAGGAATCAAGTTTTCTTTATTTCTCCATGGTAATCACTTGGTATCAGATCACCAAAAATTTTCTTGGCACTAGTAAGTATATTTCACTTATACATATACCACAAATATCCCAATCTCTACAGATGCTCAAGTAGCTATGCAAATTCTATAGTGCCATCATCCCTAAGCTTTAGTGTCCACCCTAGAATAAGATTGCTTCATAAGTCACTACAAAAAATATCATTTCATTTTGGATAAAACTATGTAAGTAGTGTATTACTTCACGCTCAAATGAACAAAATGCAGACCAAAATTCTTTCCTAGGGGATAGAAGTAGCACGAGTCATCAAGTTACTTGATGTCAACCTAAAGACAATGTGGGTGCCTGATCATGGATATGGGTGCTGGTAATTTGTACACAAGAACAAAGGAGATACTCATAACTGCATGAATTATCAATAGATCAAGTGAGCCATATAATGTACTTCGAAAATAATACAGAGGTCCTCTAGAACAAGATAAGACCTGATATGCTTTATGGGTGTATACTGATAAAACATGCACACAATGGTTATGAAGCAAATATGTATTGATATGCATTAGTCACCATACATATGGACGGAATTGCAAATGATAATATACAAGTTTAAAGTTGCAGCGGTTGAGGAGAAACTGACATAACTGTGTTGAGGTTTGTCATCTTCAATGTCAACCTTCAAAGGCACCTACTAGAAGCGGGTGCGATTAGTGGACCCATGATTTTCAACTAAGTATAGTATTAACATAACATATTTTTATTCTTTATTACTGTTACTACCACATAACACTACAAACAATATATTCACAGCATGCACCCCAATGAAGTCAGCGCATGGAGCTAGGAGCCTGAAGGTCAACCATAGTCAACACTGAAGATAACTTCAAACAGATAATTGTTGGTGATTAATGTGTAGCAATTGGCAAAACAGACATTTATGTAGGTTGTTGGAATGCTTCTGTTGATATTATTCCATCTTCTACAAAGTTCAAAAACTTTTAGTCATTTTCAAAACCAAACTGTTTTTAAAGTTAATGCAGATACCATCAGTGCACAATAAAGTAACATAATAACTAACATTCCACACAACTAGTAAGAAAAAAAACAAATAATAACCAATAATGAGCATAATCATAAACAACTTTTCCAAACATCATCTCCACAACAAATTGCAAGCTAAACAACTAATACATCACGAAATCACAGCTTCACGAACGCATTAACGACGAAACCTAATCGAATAATCAAACTCCTCTCATAATCCACTGGCAGATCACAAACAAACACCAAAACTTCACATATACACAAGTAATCATGAATTACGTCCTCAATTACACCAAAAAACATCAAATTACACCAAAATTTGCATCGTTTTGTATCGAATTCGAAGAGTACCTGAACACGAAGAGGAAACAGAAGCGTGGTGGAATCTGGAAGACGAAGGAGTTGTACGAATAGCAATGCAGGTTGTTCCTCCTTCAGATCTCCGATTCATCTCCTTCTGCTTACAATTGGATTGATTATAGCAGCTTCTGATTGTTGTTCGATCAGATTACGTTCATGAATGAAGGGTGAATATGAAGGGGTTTGTTCAATTGTTGTTCTTCTTGTTGGTGGTTGTTCGCAATTTCAGCGTTGGTTGTTAATGATATGCTTGTGATAATATTATTTGAGTTATTGTTATAGTGAGATGGTTTTGTGTGTGTTTATGATTTATGAAAGTCAAATATTTGAGGATGTGAATCTAGAAAAATATTCTGTATGATTATTATTATTATTCGGTCTATTTATGATATTGTTTGAAGATATATTATTATTATTAATGCGTTTATTTAGTAGCTTAGACTGTAACTAAATTAGTTAAGTCTTTTTTTAATACTATGATAAAATTACCTTATTTAGGTTTGAATCGAGTAATAACAAATAAACACATCTAGTGAAATCTAATACAATGATGAATTAAAGGTAAGTATTACTTACATCTTCTGAGATACGAATGTTACGCTCATAATTTGAGACGATTGATGAAAATAGAATAATATATTATCGGTAAAGTTAGAAAATTATATATCAATTTATATACATAGGTTAATGAGACTTTTTTTATTTATATTTTTTACAGTTGTTTCAGCTTGACGACTTAAAGGTTTAGAGTTGTCGGGTTGAATTTGTGTATTTGAACATGACTCGTATATTAATTGTCTCAAAAAACCAACTTTAATTAGACCAAACATAGAAAGTGTACACGTATCCATCTTTTTAAATGAGTCAAACGATATGATGGACTAACGGGATGACGTATCATAAATTGGTTGATGTATCAACGTGCTTGATTCAACGTTGTATTTATTTTTTATAAATCATATAACTCATCTATAATCTTACTCTTAAATATATAGTTTTTATTTACAATATGACTTAAACCATTTAAAGATAAACACCTTACTACACAGCTTGATACATTCAGTTATAGACACTTTCATTGTTATGATGTAAATGCTTATGATATTTTGTTAATCAACTTGAATGATTTAAACTTTGGGATTATGAAAAGGAGGGTTGAAAGTGTCATCATGAAATAGATGAGGGGGTGATATTGATAAATATGTTGGATGGTGACGGTAGTATTGGCGTTGTATGTTGCATGCGGACAAACGAAGGGCCCCACCCAACAGTCTTTCAGTCTCCACATGGCGCTGCATTTTTATTCTTCAAGCAACCCAACCAACATCATTATTTAACATTTTAATTTTAATAATATAGAATAAAACACAAAATTAGTATATAACACTTTTTATATTTCTTAGAGTAAATATCATTTTCGTCCATGACGTTTTTTTAAATTTTTTATTTCAAACTAATTTTTTTTTGTTATTTTAATCACTGTAATTAATTAAATGTTGTCATTTTCATCTACCCTGCTAACTTTATTAAGATCTTCGTTAAATATGAGGGTATTTTAGTTTTTTTCAACACTCTAATTATCCAATTAAAATAAATTAATTAACTAATATTCAATTAAAACTAAAAATCATATCAAACGACTAGTGAGACCGGACGCTTTCATTTTAAAGCTTTGATTAACTCTAACTCATGTAGTTTGATTGAGTATGTTGTGAGATTTCAATTAAGCTTCACATCTTGTTCTAACGTGTATCTTTATCCGATTGAGGTTTGTTGTATGATTAAGGGTTGTTGTTGTCACGCTTTGTTAGATTGAAGTCTGCTATTGTCGTGTTTGTTCGAACATAACAACAATAGACCTCAATGAAACAAAATTTGACAACAGTAGATCTCAATTGAACAATACATGTTCGAACAAAACGTGAGTATCAATAAAAGCAGAGCTCAATCAAACAACAGGAATTATCGTTAATCAAAACTTTTAAATCGAAGCGTCTAGCTCACTAGTCGCTTCATATATTTTCTTTTTGTTTTAATTGAATATTAATTGATAAATTTGTTTTAATTGGATAATTATGGTGTTGAAAAAGACTAAAAATATACTCATATTTAACGGAGATCTTAAGGGAGTTAGTGTAGTGGATGAAAATGACAACATTTGATAAAATACGGTGACTGAAATGATAAAAAAATTTTTGAATTGAAATGACAAATTCAACAAAACGTCAGAGACGAAAATTACATTTTACTTTATTTTTAATTTTCATCTTACAAAATAACTATAAAATATCACGAAAATATGAGTCTAAAGTGAGTCGATCATGAGCAATTCAAGACTACCTGGCTCCTTAAAAATCTCAAATTGAGTCGTGTTTAAGTAAATTATTGACTAAATAAAACTCATGGCTCCTTAAAAAGCTCAAATTGAGTCGTGTTTAAGTAAATTATTAACTAAATAAAACTCATGATTTGCTATTAAAAAATAAAAATAAAAAATCATTTGCGTTAAAAAAAAGTTAAAAACTAATTTAATAAACGATTTTGAGCCTTTACGAGTACGAGTTTCACATATTTACTTGATTAGGTTGCCTATTATTATTATGATTAAAATGATGTTATTATAGGTAATAAATATCATCATTATCGTTATCACACCTTAACATGGTATTAATAATAACTAAATAAGACATGTTGAATTGGTCATATGTGTGCGTAATTAAATTAAAAATTATTTAAATAATTAAATACTATCCACGTATATATGAAATAATTAATACTTAATAAATACTAAACGAATCGAACTTGAGGTAAGACTAACACTACACTGTCTTAGCTTGACTCTTACACAATTAACATCCTTACACAAAAGCGAGAAAAAGTTTATATCATAAGAATATACGATATGTATAAAAATATACCAGTTAGATAATTTATAAAAGAAAATTAATTTCGTAGAATTAAAGAATAATTTCGTAATTCCTTACGAAACTACTAGACTATCAAAATTTTGGGATTCAAACTTAAATTTATTTGCTTGCTAGTTTATGGTCCCTATTCTCCTGATCCGACATTTGTTCGCCCCGGGTGTTACTAGATTATTATTTTTTTATTTTTTTATTTTTTAAAAAGAGAAATGTCTTTAAGAGAGTTTTTTAATCCCTATAGCAAGTTTCTATTGGTGTTTGTGGAGACTTGTGAAAGGTTAGATACAACCTACCCAAATCATGTGACATGTTCTTAAACGGTTTTTATGTAGCCTCGACTCTTAAGAAAACTATTTGACTATTGCAAAAATGTGAGGCGTAAACAAGTCTAGAATTTAAATGAATGCAAGTCATTTGAGATCGGTTTGCTAAAAGGACGAATAAATAAAGATTAAATAAGTTTGACTTTGAGTTTCATGTATCGAGCTTGATATGCTTGCCGGCTTGAACATGCTATATAAGTTAATAGTTTTATTTTATATAGTAAATACATAATTATTTTATAAATATTATTATATATGAAATTACGCTAAATATAACTAATTAATATATTGATTATGATATATAAATATCAATTTATAAAAAAGAATAATATTTATTTATAAATAAAGAGAAAACTCGTTAATAGTTATCAGATTTCCTTTTTTTCTAAAAAGTTGTCAACTTAGTTTATTATAGAAAATTACAAAATAGTCCTTGTGGTTTGATCAAATTGCAAGTTTGATCCCAAATATCTTAAAAATCATAAATTTAGTCCAAACATTTGAAAGTTTGTTACAATTTTAGTCCCCACAATTAGTCTCTATTAGTTTTTAACGATCTGGGGACTAAATATGCAATATGGTCAAACCATATGATCAATTGTGCAATTTTCTCCAAAAATTAAAAAAATCAAAAAATCAAATCAAAATTAAAAAGTTAAAATTAAAGTTTAAAAGTTTCAAATAAACTTTAATAAATAATTTCAATAATCGTTAAAAATAGAATAAAGGTTAA
This sequence comes from Flaveria trinervia, assembly GCA_025506515.1. Classification (NCBI taxonomy): domain Eukaryota; kingdom Viridiplantae; phylum Streptophyta; class Magnoliopsida; order Asterales; family Asteraceae; genus Flaveria; species Flaveria trinervia. The sequence goes on from CM046453.1 coordinate 77,619,949, forward strand.
AAATCAAACCACATTAAAAAGTAAATAAAAGTAACAAAAAAATGCATATAAAAATAGAATGAGAAAATGAGAAGTATACTTAAAATTTTATTTTTATAATTATTTTTGATGAAGTTCATACGTCAAGTTTAAAACGAAGAATCCAAAAACCTTGTGAAAGTATAAATCCAAAAATGAAAATGAAATCGAACCGTTTTTTTAATCTTTTTAACTTTAATATGATTTTTTCAATATTTATTTTGAATTTTATAAATGTTAATTCGGTTGTATTTTTAATTTTGTTTGGTTTTATTTAATTTTTACATTAGTCACATACTTATATTTCAATACTTCTCGTTTTCTCTTCTTTACATGCGTTTTATTTGTACTTTTATTTAGTTTTAAATTTAATTTTATTTTTTAACCTTTATTTTAAATTTTTAAAATTTCTTGATGTTTATTTGAATTTCTTATGATTGATTTTAATTTATTTTAAATTCTATTTGATTTTCAATTTTTTTTAATTTTTAGAGCAAATTGCATAATTAATCCCTATGGTTTGATCATATTGCATATTTAGTTCCCAGATCGTTAAAAACTGACGGAGACTAACGGTGGGGACTAAATTTGCAACAAAACCTCCAAATGTTTAAACTAAATTTACAATTTTTAAAATCTGGAGACCATACATACAATTTGATCAAACCACATGGACTATTTTTACAATTTTCTATTATATGTGTTTTAATTAACTACTAAAGCTACATGTATAGTCCATCATGGGATCAACTACATTCATTTCTTCTCCAATACATATAACCCCACCCGCATAAGCGTCATGGTTTTTTATAGGCTGATGAAATTATTATCATAATCTATCAATACTAATAAAAATATTTTTTTGCCACTTGTCATTTTTTTAACTTATCTTTTTGTCACTTGTCAATTTTCTACATATTCACATATTGATTTTCCATTCAATTGGTATTATAGTAATTTAAATACTAATACAAGTTTTTCTCTCTTATTAAAAATTAATTTTATTAATTGGTATAATTCTCTCTCCTATCTAGAATTTTTGAAATCAAAATATATTTTTAAAATATATATTTTTATTAAAAAATTTAAAAATTACATCTTTTAATTTAAATCTAAATAATAAAAAATAAAAATTTTATATAATATAAACTTTTTTAAGACACTAAACCTTTTCTAAGCATATATTTTAAATTGTTTTGTTTCTAAAAATTTATAAAGGTAAAAACTTTAAAAACAGTCTTATTAAAACAACTAAAATAATTACAAATCATAGTTTTTAAAAAACAAGATTTTGATAAAAAAAATTAAATTTTTAATAAAAAAATCTTAAAGCAAATATTTAAAAATGAAACTATTTAGATAAGAGAGTTATAAATAGTATAGTTGTTTTATTTCTTGAACTTTACATGTATATAATTTATTATTATATTTAATATTAAAATATTATAATCTAATTCTTCATGTTTTTACTAATTATAATCCATTTAATTAATGGGTTTTTAGCCTATATCTATCTATAAAAAAAACTAAAATAAACATGAAATAATTATAAGCCTTATCATACTAATTTTCTCATTTCTATATAATAATAACAATAATACTAATACTAATAATTTTACTCTTACCATTTTCAAATTAAAAAATATATAATTAATAAATAAAAAACCTAATTTTTTATTAAAACACACTTTTTAAAAATAAAATTTCTATAAAAAGCATAATATAACAAACTTTTTCTTTATAAAAATCATTTTTATTAAAATAAAACATTTAAAAATCACATTTGTTATAAAATAAAGTTTACGATAATACATTATTGCTTATTTACTTAAAGTAGCTATTTATATGTAATTATAATCATATTTTATCTTCAAGCATGATTTTATAATGCATAAATTTTGATACTAATTATTTATTATTTTATTTATTCATTTCGTGTAATACAAGATGACTAACCTAGTTTATTACATATATAAATATATAAACTGTACTATGTGATAATTATAGTAAAAGGTTTTGGACCACTGCCTCACTTTCTTGGTATTCATGTCTTTTGTCATGGCTTATATGTTATCTTATGTCTAAAACAATATATGTCAACAACAATATGTTCTTGATATTTTGAAATGAACATACATTCATGCATGTATAATGCTAAATTGATTGCATCCTTGATGCCCTTGAAAGCGCATCAAGTCATGTGGAACATAGCTCTTTAGATGAGTCCGCCAAAATTTACAAGTGATGAGAAATTGTTTAAAACTGTCGTGGAAAAATATGATTCATGTGTTATTAATATATAATTCATCTTATTCATGTTGTAACACCCAAGTTTTAGCGTATAATGTGCGTTGGAGATCAAATCTAAAGCGTTAGACTTTTATAAGCATTTATAAAAAAATTGTTTCACACATCGAGAATGATAAATGTGTATGAGCACGAGGGATCGTTATTGAAATGGTATATTTGATTTTAGGGCCACCCACAAGCAACTTATGATTAATATCTCAAGCTAGTAAAAGTATGCACAAGACTTTAGAAGATAGCAAATTATAGTAGTAACCAATACGAAAGTGAACTACAATCGAAGATGAACCTAACAACCTCTAGACCTTTTTATAAACCTTTTTAAGTGTTTTTATGATCCTTGAAAACATTCCTGCAAGACGAAAACTATATGAAAAAAAACCCTAACCGGTTTATAAAACAAAGTTGTTTCAAAGCCTAAAATGTCTCATACGATATTATTATTCTATATAAACTCATTTGTAAGTGTCGGTGGGTGTCCTCACGACACGCCACATGTCACACTTTGATTGGTCATTAAGTTTTCTTTCTTTTGTTCGTTTTATTTGCTTTTTGTGAGGATTTTTACTTTTAAGTGATTTAAGGCCACCTCTTTGGTCTTCATCTACATTGCAGGTTGCATGTTTGATTCATGCTCCCAACAAACTTTTTTGATGCCTTTTAATACTTCTCTTATATATATCTTTTGTTTAAATAACTTTTATTTAAACAACTATGACGTAACATGAGGGTTAAAAATATTAATTTGTGTTCCGTAAAATTTGTTATTACAACTACAAAACTTTTGCCATATTTTCAATGTGTGTGTGTGTTTTTTTACTATTTTCTATGTATATTTCAATCTTCAAACTGATCTGCAACAACTTTATATGTTTCTTTTATGTATTTACACATATATATCACTATCACAACGCACTTAACAAAGTTTGAAAAGATGCCCCTTAAGCATGTAAATAACATCGTACGACTCCATCGCAACACGCCGGAAAAAAACTAGTTTTTATTATTAATCATTTGGTTGAAAATTTACTTGGATATTATAAAAATTAGTTTTTAAACAACTTCTAATCTACTTATGCTAACCACAGTCATATACATACTCCTTGCAATATCTAACCTCAGCTTTTCAGGTAGATAAACAAAACACTTGACTATTTGGATTTCTCTTGCTCGGAATAATAGTTATATATAAAATAATATATAATATAATATAATATATTAATATATATGTATGTCTTCACGGGATTCCAAGATGTGGTTGACATGTATTTTATAATGATGAATTTCTATAATTATGACCAACTTTCAACATTGTTCAGTTTCGATCTCGACAAAAACAAAACCATAGTGCATCTGGAGAAAAGAATAAAGTGATGGATATCATTTATATAATTATTAGCTTCTTCGTTGTTGTTTATAAAATAGTATGATACCTCGTTACAAAATAAATGGTAAATAATATTCTAATCTCAAAAAACAATGATATCATTTAACTTATGTATAATCTCATGTAATATATCGTATTAGGTTATAATCTATGTATTTTTATGTATTTTATGGGTGAAATAAATTTAACTTGTTAAAATCAATAGCTTAATTTGTAAAGATTTTGTAAATTAGATGTTATCAACCATTGGTAAAACGAAGAATAATAAATATTTAAGAAATATTAAATGACAAATACTGAAGATTAAGAATTACAAAATTATATTTTAAGATATTAATAAGTCTTAATAAATTATTAGAATAAAAAGATTTTCATTTTAAATATTTAGTTGTTTAATTATTTTTTACTTAAAACATTTATCATATAATATGAGAGAGAAGAAAAAAAAATTTAGATTTCACAAAAAATCACCACCTGACATCTCTAAACATTCACTAAAGTATAGATTAGGCCTTGGACTTAGCTGCATTAACCTTAAAAGGGCCCCATTAGCTTAAATGAATCATTTTACCAAAGATTTTTTTGTTAACAAACACAACTTTTTTGTTGGATAATGTAATTTTCTTTGAAATGTTGCTTTTAAAAGTTGTTTTAGGTCGTCTTTTAGAGTGGGTATACAAACAAACCACCCCCACTATCTCCTCAATAGCTAATGTAATCCTTCCTTGTTATAATCAATGTTTTTAAAATCGGATCAGACGTCGAACCAGACGTCTTACTCGTTTGGTAGTCGGACCGGTTGGACCGGATTTAACTATATTTTAATTATATTTATATATGTAATTAAATATAAGTAATTTATATATGATTTATATATATATATATATATTTTATAGTTATATATAAAACTTAACTATATTTGTATATCCGACGTACTAATTTATGGTTTAACACCCCGTTTTTACCCATTAAAATAAAAAAAATAAAAACCGGTCCAGTTTCACGGTCCAACCAACGATTCGTCCGGTTCAACCAGTAAAAACCGAATCACACCAGACCGGACCGGACACGGCACCGATTCCCGGTTGAACCGGTCGGACCGGCTGGTCTGATCCGGTCCAAAAAACAATGGTTATAACAAACATTATAGACTATAGAAGATTACCCTGGCCCAACCCTCTCTAAATTCAGAACTCCAACAAAGGACTTCTTTTAACAGGAAAAGATGAAGGAGCCCAGGACAAACAAGCTTTTATATATTTCATCAATCTATCTTCAAAACTCATAAACTTCATTATTTCAAAAAAGTAATCTCACAAGAGAGAATGGTACGTCTTTTTAAAATCGAATATGAGAATTAAAAGATTTTTCCCTCTTTTTATACCAACGAACAACTAGATTTATAATCAAAAGACGATCGAGAATTTTACGTCCTTTAATGAACGTTGGTTGTTACCACTAACATAAACCAGTTCTCTAAAATATTACCTATGACCTTACATCGTAATGAAATCAAGCTTACACGTCTAAAGTCCTTAATTGCACATCAAACTTGAAACTCTATAAATTAAAGATTTATAAAAGAGGAATTACAACCTTTAGGGCTCGAGGCATCACGAAAAAACTCTTGAACAAACTTCAAAACATCCCCTTTACCACCTCCTAATTCGTTTTAACGAAGAAAAACGTAAGACCATCATGTCTTGGTGATTAACCCTCACCGCAAAACTACACAACCTTCTTTAACTCAAACCAAGTAACCTTTTTTTTCCAATAGAACCCACTAATCTATACAAATCAATCAAAATCTTTCGCTTTGCCCACTAATATCAATCCCATCACATCTCACAAATTTAGCCTTAAAGATATCATAAAAGGCTAATTTAACTCGACCCGATTTGTCACCCATTTCCCATCAAAACTAACCCCACGAATATCTAGTTGGTATCTCTTCTTAATAGTTCGTTCAATCTAACAAATGATAAGTTAAGCATCTTAAGTAAAGATAGTGAAAAACCACTAGCATAGCTTTATGACAAGGGTGTATGTCTATCATGTAATAAGTGTCGGGTTCAAGATTCACTTGAAACATGAAATAGATTTAGATGTGAAGTAAATTAGGATAAGACTTGATGTTGTTTAGAAAAAGTAAAGAGATTGAAATTGACATTAACTCCGTATTTTCTATATTAATATGAATCTAGAGGGAGAAGGTATTTGATATAAAATGAATATATCTTTTTCAATCTCTCAACAACAATCACGTAAGCTTATATAGAAGTCAAGAAAGACTAGAGTTATATACTCAAAATACTATTAATCAAGTAACTTTCAAGTTGCTCATCCTTTAATTTTTTAACATTAAAGTCTTCTATAAAATTTCTCACAAATTGTAATAGGTTATGTTCATCAACCTCTTTCAACTGAAGCCAACTCGTAGCTCAACAAATATGTGTGCTATTGTACAATGAATTAGTGATTATGATCATGAAGTTTATATGACACTATACATCAATCCCACATTCGCCGTGGACATAAAAGATTTTTGGTTCATAATTAATGTCTAGCCTCTAACATCATTAACGTATTTTGGGCGTATTGACTGTGGATAAGAGAAGAACTTCACAGTTAAACGTGCTTAGGTGGGAGCAATCTAGGAATGAATGACCTCCCTGGGAAGTTTTCACTCGGCCAACTAAAAGCAAATCCGTAAGCTATTTGTGAACAAAGTGAACAATATTGATGGTATGAGAGACCGCTCATACTCAACTTGAAGATTTATAAAAGAAAAACCACTCAAGGCGAACTTGATCGAGTTTTTAACAAACTAATTGATACATATTGCGTGCTACAAGTTATTTACACAACTTTAAATCTAAAAAATATATATGTTAAAAAAATGGTTTCAATGTGAATACAAACATACCACACCCCTCCCACACCTTAAGAAACATGTAACCAAGTTGATGACAATGAAACCCCACATTATTGGACCTTTTATCCTCATTGCATGATTCCAAATTTTTTTATATTATCTTCTTCAGTTTCCTATTTTGTAGCATTTATATAATTCAAAATAATTATTTTTATAACGACATCGTCTAATGAAATAAAACAACTTACAGTCGCATCAAGTCTATGTTTGTCCCGTTTATGTCACCACCATCACAATCAAATTATTTAGAAAGTAAATAACTCATAATTAGATACCTTCGCTATAAATTTTGCCATCAATTTCTTCATAAAATGATAATTAGCTTTAAAAACGCTATTAAACCAGTCTATGATTATCTCAAAGCATCGGTTTCTTTAAAAAGACCGTGCATTCTAATCATCATGCGGCCTATGAACTAACGTTGTGTTCCCAAGATTAATAAACGAAAGAAAAAAAAAAGAAAAGAAGTGAAGGAAATTAATGAAAGAAAATAAATGAAAAGAAAGGAAATTAAGGAGAAAAAAGAAATGGAAAGAAAAGAAAATGCATTTTAAATTTTCGTGTTACAGAGTTCGAAGGAAATGAAAAGAAATTAAAATATTTATGTGTTTGATTTCTTTTCTTTTCATTTCAATCTGTTTTGGAAGGAAAGTTAGAAGGAAAAATTATTGAAAATTTTCTTTTCGTTTCTTTCCATTTCCTTCCTTTAAAAAACTCGGGAACACAAAGTTTTTTTTGTTTCCTTCCATTTCCCTCCTTAAAAAAACTCGGGAACACAACTATTTTTCATTTTCCACTCATTTTTTTTCATTTCTCTCCTTAAATGAAACTCGGGAACAGAACGTAACTGCTCATATTTTTTTATTAATTGAGGTATCTAGAGTTATTGTTTTCGGTATAATTTTATCTTAAAAATTGTAATGTAAAAATCTATTATGACAAGTCAATCAAAAAGTTAGCGTTCCATTACCAATCTCTCTTCTCTATTTTAATAAAAGGGTAAATGTGGGTGACACGTGTCAGCACCACGATCATTCTCATCAAAAATTTCCCGCTTTTTTCTCCTATTAAATAATTACCTTAATTACTAATAATATTATTCTAATAATTTTTAATATTTAATAAATTAAAAAAATAAATCTCATTCTAATGTTATTTCTAATAAATTAATATTATTATTAAGTCAATTTTTAAAAAAACAAAAAGTAATCAAATTTGGGAGTTGTAATTAAAAACTTTTTAAAAATGACATTTTTATGCAGTTTGTTTTAGAACAAAGTATATATTTTAAAAATAAAAATAAAAACAAAATTTTAAAAAGTTAATATCACTTTTTATTATTTATAATCATTTTTCATACATAATTTCAATCATATAATATCTTAAAATATTATTTTATAATTAATAAATTTATTAAATAAATATTTTATTTATTTCAACCCGTGTAATACACGGGTTTACTAAAGCTAGTTCTAATATATATATATGCTAAACTAGGGTGTATTACACGGGTTGAATTAAAAAATATTAAATTGTTATTAATGAATAATAACGAACTGTAAAACATTATTTTGATATAAGATATAACCGAAACTACGTATAAGTAGTTACTTTGATTAATTGATAAAATATTTATATTATTTCTAAAACATTCATTATAAAAAATATTGTTTTGATGAAAAAATCATTTTTATCTATATTTTGTTGTTTTAACACTTCGGGTAAAAATGAATTTTATAATGAATGTTTTAGAAATAATATAAATATTATTTCATATATAATTTCAGTCATATCATATCTTAAAATATTATTTTATAATTAATAATATTATTTTATAATTATTTTTCATACATAATTTCAGTCATATCATATCTTAAAAATGATTATAAATAATAAAAAAGTGATATCAACTTTTTAAAATTTTGTTTTTATTTTTATTTTTAAAAATATATATTTTGTTCTAAAACAAACTGCATAAAAATGTCATTTTTAAAAAGTTTTTAATTACAACTCCCAAATTTGATTACTTTTTGTTTTTTAAAAATTGACTTAATAATAATATTAATTTATTCAGAAATAACATTAAGAAAGAGATTTATTTTTTTAATTTATTAAATATTAAAAAATATAAAATAATATTATTAGTAATTAAGGTAATTATTTAATAGGAGAGAGAGGCGGGAAATTTTTGATGAGAATGATTGTGGTGCTGACACGTGTCACCCACATTTACCTTTTTATTAGAGTAGAGAGATTATTTCATACATAATTTCAGTCATATCATATCTTAAAATATTATTTTATAATTAATAATATTATTTTATAATTATTTTTCATACATAATTTCAGTCATATCATATCTTAAAAATGATTATAATAATAAAAAAGCGATATCAACTTTTTAAAATTTTGTTTTTATTTTTATTTTTAAAAATATATTTTGTTCTAAAACAAACTGCATAAAAATGTCATTTTTAAAAAAGTTTTTAATTACAACTCCCAAATTTGATTACTTTTTGTTTTTTAAAAATTGACTTAATAATAATATTAATTTATTTAGAAATAACATTAAGAAAGAGATTTATTTTTTAATTTATTAAATATTAAAAAGTATTAGAATAATATTATTAGTAATTAAGTTAATTATTTAATAGGAGAGAGAGGCGGGAAATCTTTTGTGAGAATGATTGTGGTCCTGACACGTGTCACCCACATTTACCCTTTTATTAGAGTAGATAGATGATTTAAAATTATTTTATTATTATAAAAAGTCTTGTTGTTTTAGATAAAAATCATAGTTTTAGAAAATTTTGTTTTTGAAAACGTATTTTTTAATCAAAGTATTTAGTTTTTATTTAATGAAAAATGTTTTTTAATATTATTGATTTAATAAGAACTTAGATTTATAATATAGAGAGAGAAAGAGAAAAAATTAAAAATTAGTTATTTGATTTTTTTAAAATGAAATAATTAGTTTAGGCGGGAAAATAAATAAGAGAATGAATGTGGTAATAGCATGTGTCTAAAAATGTAAAAATTTATTAGTATAGATTAGTATAACAACATTTGCATACTAATATGTTTATTGATTTTGTTACGACAAATAAAGAGTTTCAAGTGTTTGGTTAAAACAAATGTGATTATCTATTTATTTAAAGGTGAAACAAATAGTTTGAGAGTAGCTTATTCAAATTTTTATGTGATTTTGATTATGTTACCTCTTATATCCTTAAACAAATATAATGGCATAACACTAACTCATTATGTGCTTTCGCTTATTTCAAATAACATACCTCTTTCAAAAAATCATAGACATAACCAAGCAAATCAAAAGACAAAATACATGAAAAATGTATCGACTTTCATTCACCCTTAAAGATCATATGTCCAACATAAGCAATGTTTTACCTGATTCACTACATTAAATAGTTATTGATGGACCCCTTGAGCTTTGTAGTATTTGGTTCTTATGACTCAAATATCGTATTGACGTCACCTAAAACCAGGAACTATATCACGTAACAAAATACAACCATGTCAAGAGGTTGAATCCCGACGACCCAACCACCTAACAATGAACCGCCTAAGACGCGTCTAGAGAATATAGATATATGATAATTGTTCTTAGGACAATTTGATGTTAAACATCAATGATTTGAAGATAGCATCGGACCGACCGGTCGAACCGGTCCGACCGGGATTCGGAGGGGTGACCGAAGCGGTTCAAACCAATTCGTTTTGGAGGGGTCGGACCGGCCGGTTCGTCCCAAACCGGTGTTTGGATCGGATTTTGATTTTTTATTTATTTTAATGAGTAAAAACGAGGTGTTGAACAATAAATTAGTATATTGAACATAAGTTTATTGTTAAGTTTCATATATAACTATAAAATACACACATAAATTATTTATATTGAATTATATATATAACTATATATATAATATCTTATATATATAATTATGACATCATCGGGTTCTTAAATCCGGTTCGACTGGTCCGATCATTGGACTAGAAAGGCGCCCAGTTCGACGTCGGATCCGGTTCTGAAAACATTGTTAAACACTCGGTTTGATTAAATTGATTAAAGACGTATGCATCTTCAACCAAAAACAAAACTATATTTTCCCCATCAAAGGAAAACAATATACCCATTAACCCATGATTTACTAAAAACAGCGAGTTATACAACATCTTTCCGAACGGTAATAGCTCAGGCCGGTCGGGCCGGCCGAGAACGGCCCAGTTGGTTTGATACTCACGGGCCAAACCGTTTTATTATTGTAGTATAATTTGGAAAGGTTAGGCAAGGTGAGTTATTTACTTATTTGTACCAAAAATATATTTTATTTTAATTTTTAATTATTATCAAATTTTATGTTAACGAGTTGAGTATTATTAAAAAATGCTACAGTCTATTACTTTGAATCAAAAGAACTTAGAATGTTCTGTGAATCAAAAGTAGAGGGTTAGATGAGACAACATGAAAAACGACTCGGACATTATACAAGATAGACAACTTATGGTTGGATCTAAATGCTCCGACCCTCCCAATAGTTTAATACACATGTCATGTCATGGTGGTGGTTTGTTGATAAACGAGTCAGCCCGCCAACACATCAAAAATTAGAATTAGAAAAACTAAATTCATATAACGGATCGATTGTCATGATCTGTGTAGTTTAATTTTAACACACCTTTGTAGTGGATCCTAAGAATATTAGGAGAAGTGGATAAATTAGATCAAACCAAAATGGACAGACAAAAAACAACAATAGTTAATAAGTTGATCATTGCAAAACCACTTCCTATTTGTAATTGATCATAATCAATTCTACCAAAGTATTGATTTTTAAGTTATATCCATGCGATTGATTTTTAAAAATAAGATATTAGAAATAAGAAATAAGGAAATGGAAACAACTCAACAACAACAAAGTAAAACAAGATTAAACCAAGAAATTAGAGACTTGCGATAAGAAATAATAGTAAGAATAAATATCATAACTTAATCATACTAAATAAATAATTAAAATGGGTTTAGGGGATTATTTTAAAACACTTAACACCCATTATAGAATCTCTACAATTAGACAAGAACATATGAAATGTGCAACCGGACCCGTCATCTTATTGTGGGCTAACTAGAAAATTTTTTTTAGGGTTACTCACATATCTATTTAAACATAAGTATATTTTATTGATTTGGTTTTTCTGTCGGTATCTTGTTTAACAAGTAGATGAAAAACTAACAAACATAAGTGTGGGCTTATATATGTTCATTTGATTAACAGTAACCAGACAAACAAATGTACGCAAATACTTAACGAATGGGTTTTTTGGTTATATTTGTTAATAAAGAACTAAAATGATGTTCATGCTTGTTTAAATTCTTTGTTAATATTCTAAACAAACATAAACGTGTAAAAAAACAAACATATACAAACTTGGTACGACATTTGATATCAGGTTTCTACTATCAGTACTGTTCGGTTTCGGTATTATTACGATACTGGTACCAATCAATACCGAATCAACAAAATTGATACGACATTTGATTGTACTTTTTTCCAATTTTCGGTTGAATTTTTCGATACGGTATCAGCATGATAACAATCTCATTCCTAATAAACGTATACAAACAAACATAAACACATATAAAATAATAAATAATAAATAATAAATAATAGGAAAATTAAATTTAATAATCTAAACTATTGACTATTGGCCAATACTAATCCCAAATAACAATTTGACTAGTACTATTCCAACATTCGATTTTGTTACCAATAATAATCGTAGGCTAACTGTTCATTTGCTCTGTTACTTTTTATGTCGTGGCACGTGACGTTGCTCATGATGTGACATGTGACATGACATATTACATAGCTAAAATATAAATGTATCATTCAATTTCCCTTCTCTTTGTCTCCAAACTACTTCATTAGCGACAAAAATGTTTATGATATTTTATAAAAAAAATTGAGTAACGCATTTATATTTCTAATTATTTCTATGTTATACGTCACGTCACCAGTCACCATATAATACAACATAAAAAACTACGTAGTTAACAAAAAGTTATACTGAGATCGCTATCAGTAATAAAATCAAAAGTTGGGATTTGTATTGGTCAAACTGTTAGTTGGGATCAATATTAACCAATAGTTAATAGTTTGGATTATTGGAATTTAATTTTTCAAAACAATCTTTCCATTTTAATAAAAAGATAAATTTGTGTGTCAATTGTCAGCATCACATTCATTCTTATAAAAAATCTTCTATTATAATTAGTTTTTTAATAGATTAATAAAATATATATTTATTAATGTTATTTCTATAGAAATAGTTTTTTTAAAAAGATTTTTTTCAAAATCAAACTATTTTTATGTAATATTTTAAAATTGATTTTTCTAAAGTAATTTTTTTATAACACGAAAATAATTAAAATAGGGAGTTATAGTAAGGACATTTTTTTAAAAAGTAATTTTTTTTAAAACGTTATTGTGAAACAAAATGTTAAATTTATCTTTAAAAAACAAAAAAATTAAAAAGTTATATTATTGTTTATTACTTATATTTAATACTAATACATAATTTCAATGATATCATGTTTTAATATACTGTTTAATAATTTTCATTTTATTTAATATTTTATTTGTTCAACTCGTGTAATACACGATTTTACTAAAGTTAATAAATAATAATAATAAATAATAAATAATAAATATAATAATAAATAATAAATAATAATAATAAATAATAAATAATAATAATAAATAATAAATAATAAATAATAATAATAAATAATAATAATAATAATAAATAATAAATAATAATAATAATAATAAATAATAATATAAATAATAAATATAAATAATAATAATAAATAATAAATAATAAATAATAATAATAAATAATAAATAATAAATACAAATAATAAATGAATCACCAAAGTAGTTAAAGAACACGCTTTTCACATTATAAAATGCCGCATAAATGGAGTCACCGTCATCACTGATTAGTTTGAAATCTCGTATCAATCTTCAATCCGACATTACTGACGTGGGTCTGATTCCTTCAAAATATTATCCCTGCAACCTTGATTCTAGGGTCTTTAAATCAATCCCCATTACACATTATTATCCTTATCATCTTATTATTCAACTTCTATCACAACACAAGCATCCAATCCACTCAAAATCTTGCAAATTCAGGTAAAAAATTCGTGCTTTTTTGCTCATACTTTCATGTTTTGATGTAATTTCACTCGGGTTTGTATCATATGTTTTGATTTCATTTGTTTTGATGTTAATTTCTTCCTGCCATTGTTGGATGTATAAGTCGGATGTTTTGTTTACAGAATATTAACCAAGATCTAATTATTTATTTACTTTCTTATGGTTCTGCATAAGATACTCGTTTGTAGTTGTTTATGTTTTAGATCTGTGATTCTTGTTGGATGAAAGTCATTTTGGATCAGTTTTGTTGGTATATTTGGTTTGTTGTCTGTAGAGGATAAACTGAACTCGATGCTGTATGATATAATTAGAAGTAACAACTGTATTTCAATCTGATATAGTTCTTTTTGGTGAATTTCTGTAATGAATAAGAACCCTAATTGTGTGGTTTGGGCTTCTGTATGCAGCAAACACTATATTTCTAAAGGTAGAAATAAATCTAGACTTATGTTGTCAAATTACTGATATATAAGATCCAGTAGTGAAATATACCTCTTTCCTTTATGTGAGAAAAGACCCAATTGATGTTAAATATTAATGGTTGCTGTAGATCTATCATCTTGAAATGGGACTCAGGTCTTGAAGGTGTGATATATTTGTAATCTCTTTTTGTTTCCCTTTGTTTTGTCATATATAAACTTATGATTTATGTTCTTTGGTATTGAACTGATTGTTGAGTTGTATTGCATAGTTTCCCTTAGTTTTTTGTTCTTTATTATTCATTATTGAGAGTTTGGTAGGGTAGGTGGCTGATATCTGGTGGGTAGGTGTGTTTGTTTTACAGACTGAGGTCTAAACGAACCAAACGTTCAGCGAGTCGTTTGATGGAAAATTTGTTTATGTAATAACCAATGAAGATGAATAAATATTTTTGTTCTTATAATTAAACAAATGAACGAAAATGGACACATGTCCATTTGTTTATAAACAAATGAACGAAAATGGACACATGTCCATTTGTTTATGTATGTTCAATAAGGTTTGTTATATTGTTATGTTTGTTCATTTGTATCCATTTATTCTTAGTCGAAATAAATTTGATAAGAATATTAAAAAAGAGGTCCAGGCCATTTTGGCAACCATATTTGAAGTGTCCCTGCACATTTAGAAATTAGAAACCCTATGTTTGCAGTCTCAACTCTTCAAATCAGTTTGATTTGTGTATTAATTTTTTTTATGTTCGTTTATATTTTCTATGTTCGTTTCATAAACGAACAAGTTTATTTTCTTATTGGAAATGGACATGAATATCTGTCCATATGTGTTTGTGTTTGTTTATTTCTTTAGTTAATATTATACAAACAAACATGACCATAGCCCGTTCTAGCTCGTTTATGGTCTCTAGTTATAGAGCTTATAACAAATAAGAAGCACATGTGGATTTTTGTTCTCTATTTAGGGAGTATCAATTTTGTTCTTAGTTAACTAAGCAACATTAATAGTGGTATGATTATTATTGGCATAACTTGTTAACTCATGATTACAACCTGCAAACAGCACTTGCTTGTTGCTAAATGTGTCATACACTTCACATGTCAAAAGTAGGTTACAAAAATAGCTTAGATTACGGTATAATTAACCATATTTTCTTCTCATTTCAGGTGATTGTGCGCATACAGATAAAATGGAGGTTAATGGGGGTTAAGCCAATTTCTATGGCTTTGGTTGGTATAATCTACTTATTTTTTGATTTCATCTTCTATGTATACTTTGACTTTTGGGGGTCAGACGTAAATTTTTCTTGAATTCAAATTTGATACGCGTTTTTTCTAGAAAAAGCTGATAACCCTGCTAAAATATCTATTCGACGGTCATTATTGAATATGTATCAAGATTGATAATGGTCTTGAATTTAAGAACTGATGATTTTGCCTAGAGGGGGCATTACGACTCATTTACCTCTGAATGGGTTGGTTTGGGATATATTTTATCTCAATGAGTCAAACCGGTTAACTAAACGATAGCTTAAAATTAAACGACATGAATGGTTAAGTTAAAGAAACTAGCTTAAAAAGTAATGGTCAAACGGGTCGCAAGTCACCCATGGTCTAGTTCTAGTGCATAAACGTCTTTACCATTTCATTAAGAAATTAGATTATTATTGAAATAATATAACTTCTGTAATCATATTTGACACTAAATTTTATTTAAGAAAATGCGGATAAAATGTGTTCCGGATCAATCCAACCTGACTCCATTTCGTACCAAAATTGCCCATTTTGACCCGTAATCTCTCCAACAAACCCATTCGTTTTGCCACCTCTTGTTTTACCCTAAATGTCACTGTGCATATCTTTCTTTCCTTTTGTTTTATCATTTGATTTATGTGATTTATGGTTTATCATATGTAGATTACTCACTGTGTGTTGTTAGAAGCAAGTCAGAAAATATAGAAGTTTGGGTTATTATTGGCGATATAAAGACAAGTAATTACTCCAGAAATTGGACAATTGACATGGAAATTGAATCGGATCGGATAAGACACCCAAAATCTTTTGCTTTTATTTCTCAAGTTATCAGTACTGCAACTTCTTGGGCCCGTAAGATATCTATAAGCGAAGGGTATCATGAATTTTTGTAACCAAAATCTCAAATCTTCAATTTCATTCATATTCTATTCTTTTAATCAAGAAGAATAAACTGATTAACTCTAAAGACTTAGCCTTTTGCACTTTAATATGCCTGCATATGTTTATGATGAGATTAGTGTCACAAATCTAAGTATGTGCATCTCCAAAACGGCCCGGAAGACCAATTCATGTTCACATTCAGCTGATGATGATTTTTACTGCCCGGTCTTGCCCGGGCTGCCCGATGATGTAGCAAAGTACTGTCTTGCCCTTGTCCCGAGATCATACTTTCCGACAATGGGAGGTGTGTCAAGGAGATGGAGGTCTTTTATTAAAAGCAAGGAGTTTATTACTGTTAGGAAACTTTCTGGTTTAGTTGAAGAATGGATTTATGTTTTGACTATGGATGCTAAAGGAGATGGGACCCACTGGGAGGTCTTGGATTGCCTCGGAAATAAACAGGCGGTCTTACCTCAGATGCCGGGCCCCGTGAAGGCGGGCTTTGGGATCGTGGTTGTTAACGGGAAGCTTATTGTTATGGCTGGGCATTCGATGGTTGCTGGCGTCGGATCAGTTTCTTCTGATGTTTACCAATATGATTCTCGTCTTAACAGGTTGGTTCCAACACTTACCGTTTTATCAATTTCGGCACATCTATGAATGGTTCTGTTTGGGTTGTGTTTTATCTCAAATGGGTCGGATGAAAAAGTAGCTAAAAAGGGATGAGAGCATAAGATGGTTTACCATTTAGCGATAGTATTATAAGGAACAGATATCATTAACATCATAAGGGCTTTCTGATATTATAGGTTTGATGTAAAATTTATGTTCTGTGATTGCAGCTGGAGTAAGATTTCCAACATGAACGTGCCTCGGTATGATTTTGCGTGTGCAGAAGTAAACGGTTTGGTTTATGCAGTTGGTGGTTATGGGGTCGATGGAGACTCTCTCTCATGTGCCGAGGTGTATAATCCGGAAACTGACAAGTGGACGTTAATTGAGTCCCTTCGCCGTCCACGTTGGGGTTGTTTCGCATGCGGGTTTGAGGGTAAACTCTATGTTATGGGCGGGCGGTCGAGCTTCACTATTGGAAATTCAAGGTATGCTCATCTCATAACATACTTGTACTCCTTATGATCTTACTTTACACTTTTGAGGTGTTAAAATGGACAGGTAAGATAGCGAGTCGTTTGGAGTTTGGTTCAACACGGGCTACCGTTACCCTTAAATTCGGGTTAAATTGGTTGGGTCGAGCGGGTGAAGCGGGTGAAGCGGGTAAAAATATAAAATAAAATGCATTAGCAAAAGGGGAAAATGTGAGATTAAGTTTCCATTTTAAAGTGCATCTTTTATAATGCATACAAGCATAAAACCTCCTAAACTATTTCATACTAAAATTTAGATTTTTATTGAAATTTTATAACTTTTTACATGTGCGACGCTGTTGTTTATTAAAAACCGACATTTTTGCACCGAAAGTGTTTCGGCCCTAACTAGAATTTACCTTTTTGATCAGTTACCCAACTTGCTTGACCCTCTTATTTTGTCACACTTATTTTTACCGGTATGACACATTAGTGACGTTAGCATGGTGCGACTAGGTTTGTTGACGTGTACGACCCAAAAGAGCAGTCATGGTGCGAAATGAAAAACGGTTGTGTGATGGTGACCGCTCATGCTGTTGTAGGAAAGAAGCTATTTTGTATGGAATGGAAAAACCAACGGAAACTCGCTATTTTTAACCCCGAAGACGGCTCGTGGAAGATGGTGGAAGTCCCGGTTACGGGAAGCTCGAGGGTCGGGTTTCGGTTCGGGATAGTTGAAGATAAGTTGTTGCTGTTTTCACTTGAAGAAGAACAAGGAGGGTTTGCTAACACATTGTTGTATGACCCAAATGCAACCCCTGGGTCAGAATGGCAGACTTCAAAAATTAAGCCATCTGGTTTATGCTTGTGTTGTGTCACAATTAAGGCATAATAATCAATAGCTTTTGTACTTCATTGTTCTTTGCTAAATTGTTTATTGTTATAGTCAAGTTTGATGGATATATACCTAGGTTATTTAACATTTGTTAAAGATAATAACTACAGTTACTTAAGCTTAAGCTTGACTTATTCAGCTTAGTAGAAAGTTTCACTCATTTAAGCAAAGCTCAAGCTTGATTTGGATTTGTATATAGTACAGGATTTTAACTTTTTTATGTTAATTATATTATACAATTACAATTGTATGAAAAATTATATATTCACATCTAAACAATCACATTTTATAATAAATTTAGAATGTCTTGTAAATGATGATATAAAACGAACAATGAAAAGTAATTTTATTAAATTGATAAATGAATAAAAGAAAAAACCTATTTTTTTTAAAAAAGTAAACATGTATCATATAAACACAGAGTATGTGAACATATGATTACTAATAATAATTAAAAAATGTTTGCAATTGTTTCCATCAATTATATTTCCGAAAATAAGAATTTGACAATTAATTATAAATCTTCTTTTAGTAAATTTGGATCTAACATATATAAGTTGTATTCTAGTGAGTACACGTGAATAAAACTTAGGTGACGATGAGGTGGACTGTATAGAAAAGTGTCATGTGGCTCAAAAAAATTTTGATTATTAATATAAATCTTCATACTAATAAATAAAAATAAACGTACACACATGTTATTATTCTAAGCTATTTAATAGTTGATTTTCTCACTTCTATCTCCTCTTAAATAATAATAAATGTAAGAAAGAAATATTTCAACTTCAAATGTCAAATAAATATTCTTTAATTAATAATTATTCATAATTAAAATTTCAAATATGTTAACTTAAATTTTCAAATATGTGTAATACATCTGTTTATTCAATACATATAATACACAATGTATAAGGCATAACTTCGCATATTATTAAAGATGCAACAGTAAATTTATTTAACACGTGTATTACACGTGATTTTAACCTAGTATTAGTATAGATAAGATGGCTTGTTAAGTTAACAAAAAAATTGGCTAAAATAAATTATTATCAAAGGGTTTGTGGTGTAGCAACGTTAATGTATGTAACAAAAGATGTCCCTTCAATTCTCTAAAATTAAGTGTTTAAGTTCATGATTGATAGAGTATAGATTTAAGGGTAATTTTAAAGAGTGTGTTACAATAAGTTTTAGTAAGTAAACCTTCGCAAATTCGCTTTGACCTTGACGAAATTTATTTTGTTACAATCACCAGAAGGGACTCAAAAAGTTGGTGGTTCATAAAAATATAAAAGAAGTGTAACATATAATATGAGAAAAAAAACTTTTTTCCCTGTTATACAACGATAAAAATATGAAATCAAGTAATATTGTAAATCATAACGTTTATTGATGAGTCCATTTCAAATATATTATTTGTATACTAAACCTAAAATAGAAAGAAGCGAAGATATCTCGTTAACATGTTCATCTATTTATGTTCATCTTCGTCGTTGTTTTTCATTTCGCTTCTTCTTATTTCAAAAGAAATATGAAAAAGTAAGCGAAAGGTTGTAACGTGTTCGGTGTTCACAACTCGTGTAGTTATCTCTTAATCTACATTCCATAACACATCGATCTTTTTATTAACTTTAAAGAAGGAGAAAAAGAAAGTGAAATGCAAAAAAGCATACAATAGTAGCTTATCTTTATATCTTGGTGTCAATGTGCAATGCACCCATCACCAAGCACAATCGTCTTTATAGTTTTATGTTCAATGAAGACTACTAACTGAATAAAGAAGAAAAACAATGACCTTTTTTTTAATATTATGATATAAAATGAACAAATGTATCCAATAAAACTCTAGCATAATTATTGAAAGGGTTTTAAGAGATTGAGACAAGCATACAAATTTCTTTTATCAAATAAAAACTATTATAAAATAATAACATATATTTTTTAAATATTAGTTTGTTACCCGTATCTTTTTGTACACCTATGATCCTAGAATTTGTAGTAAGAGTATTCATAGTAGTTTTTATTTTTATTTTTATGTAAGTGTCTGCCCTAAGATATGAAGATGATTATGAGTGGTTGTGAGTGCAAATTTATGAGGATTGTACTGTACTTTTTTTATTTCGGAAAACACGGTTCAACCTCTATAATTTTGTTTTATTAATTTCGCATATAACTTTTTGTAATAAAGTTCTTTTCATGCATCTTGATAAGTAAAAAGGTTAGGAATGGTACTTTATAAAGAGGATAGCATAGGTATCGTTACGAAAGAATGGAACCTTTTTGACGCATGCCCACGTAAAATAAAAACGAGATACTAAAAATAACATTATCTTTCAACCAAACTATATATTCATAAAGATATAAAAATAATGTGTATTTTTATATTTTTTCTTTGTATTTTAGACTTTAGAGTCCATATTTTTGTTATTTTAATTAACGATTCATCTAACGTCTTTATAGGATTTGTCTTATAAGTTTTCACAAAATGTTAAAACTATCCAAATCGTTTAAAACAAAACAATTAGCATGTTTGAGATTAACGAGATTTGATGCATGATAGGGTATTGATGGTTTGATGATTCAATGGTGTGAAATTATGAACAAGTCATTTTACTTTTTCTTTATTTATATATCATCTTTGTAACATAAGGATAACATATGTGATTTCAAAATTGTTTATTTACAATATATTCGCGAATTAAAATATATAATACTAAGGTGGGAATTTCAAATCTACATCATTTTATGGTCAAATATCTTTTAGTCTATTGGTTATACACTTCATTCTTTTTGACCAATCTTATAACGTTGAATCTAACCTTTTTTAAATGATAATAATTTTGGTTATATAAGTACAAAGCTATAATAATTTCTTTAAAAAAAGGTATACACGAATGTCAATGTTGCCTATAAAAACAAGGAGACACAAGTATAAAAGGGGTAAGCCCACAAATTGAAAGCAAATCAATCAAGCCTTCACATTTACCATCAAAACAAAGAGTTTGATCATAATCCATCAAAACAAAGAGTTTGATCATAATCAATGGAGCAAGGAGATGGTCTAAGAACAAGAAGCTTTAGGAATGAAGACTACAACACTAGAAGGGCGTTTTTGACAAGTTATCCACTCCATTTTGATAATGTTGACGCCCATCAAGAAACACAAGCACATACAACTACAACCACAAAGATTCATAGAGCCGGTAAAATATATACATTCTTTTTTTTATACATAACTTTTGTTCATTTAACTAGACGAACATGCACTTATTCATTCATTTACATACATGGACATGTTCATTTATATATATGTATGTGTTCTTTTATGTTTGATTAGCTTCTTAACGAAATAACTTGAACAAACTTTTATTCAACAAATTAAAAACAAACATAAAAAAATATGTTGTTTATATGTTCATATTCATTATTTTGCAATTAAAGTTAAACAAACAAATAAAGACTCATTATGTTTGTTTGATTTGTTTACGGTCTTGATCCTATTAATGAATTTTTATTGTGTGTGCAGAAAATAAACTACCTTATGTTGACAAAAATGAGAGAGTAAAAATGAAGAAAGAAGCAATGAAGAAGACAGTAGTGACAATAGTGGAGTGGATAGGGGGAAGAGTTGTGGTTTTAAGAAAGTTTAAATGCAAGGTTTCTTTTTATGCTTTTACTTGTTTTCCTATTGTTTTTAAACCTTCTAAAGCCTTGGGTTCTTCATCTTGATTTTCAATTGCCATTTCATCTATATTTGTAATCTTAAAACAAATATATGAATAGGAAAATTAAATTGTAGTCAATTGTGTAATCTACATATGTTTTATTAAACTACATATATAAATAGTTTAATACATATATAGATATATGGTTATATAAACTGTTGTTCAAATGTTCAATAATTATTTAATTTTAAGTTTTAGATACAAGCATAAAGCTATATAACAAGCGATAAACACAAGTGTATTTCACTATAATTATGATAAACAGAACGGCTATGTAATAGCTTACCGTACAATCTTTTTATCTTTTATAATATTTACCAAATACATTTAATTTTAGAGTAATGAAAAGTAATTTAAGAAATGTTTCACCCCAAATTTCATTGGTCGTGAGATTTCAAAATCCTTTCATTTAGAGAGGGAATTTGAAATCCTACAACCAAAAGAATTTGAGATGTAACATTCCCTTGGATTTTACATTTTCATTACACATTAAAATATAATTTTACTTGAAAATTATACTAATTTCTTAATTCCACTCCATTTTTCCCAACCAAACACCCCCTGACGGTGTTAACTTTTAGTTAGTAAGGAATCGTTAGAAGAAAATAAACTTAAAGTTAGGAGTGTTTGAAAACATTTCGTGAGTAAGGATTAATAGCTAATAAATAAAAGTTATGATTTTTAAAATCAAATAACCCTTAATTTTATTACGTCGTTATCACGATTATGTATGTTATTAATGCCGTCGTTGTTACATGAACGACTTAATTAAAGATATGGATGTATGTCTAGAACCCAATCCAATAGTGTGTATCAATAGTCTCGCTTTTACTTTGACGGTATAAAAAGTCTAAAAGTTTATGTTGTTGCTTTTCTTTGTCACGAGTCATGTGGAATATATGCTTGATTATAGTGTGTTGTACATTGAGCTTTGTTCTAAATACCTATGGCATGTGAACTATTTATTAAAAAGTATATTATTTATATAATATTACATATTAATTCAAATTTGTCTTTTAAAAACGTTATAGACAACGCTCGAGAGTCGAGATGCATGCTCACACCTAGGACGACACGTACGTTGAAAACCATACAACATATAAACAAAAATAGAACAACAGTTTATTTATAAACTACAGTATCTTTTTTTAAATCTTCGATATATATTTAGGATTTAAAATTTAGAGGCATGTCAAACAAAATGTTTACTTTTCTTTCGTTTAAACAGAATATGCGAAAAGAAATTAATACTGTATATACTGAAAATAGTTTAAATGTTAATTAATGGTTTTATAATTATTACATATTAAAGAAAATATTTTTTTTCTTTGAATAGCGATACCTATATTATTTAGGATAAATATATTATCCTTACACATTTAAACCATAACATCAATAATATGTGATCCGCCCTAAAACTAAATATATTTATTGTTTTTCGGGTTGTATAAATGTCAAGGTTCATACTTCATAGATACCTGTCATAAGATAATAATTAATCATTTTATTTATTTTTTTTAACGATCAACAAATAATTATTAATCATTCTGTTTATTTTTTATTGTCTCAGACTTTTAGACGAAAAAATCGCATGTAATTGTTGTAGACGTAATATATTATACCTTAGGTAGTCATTAAAATAGACAAAACGCTCTTCGAATACCAAATAGCTCCAAAACTAGTTAGAAGTAGTTTTTAGGGGTCTCAGAAATAAAGTATTGTTAAAATAAAGTCAACAAAAACTTTTGATGATTTACTTCTACAGTTTGCTTGAATTTATGTATTTAAATTTAAACAATCCGTGGAAATAAAACGAGGAAATAAAATACTCTATATATCTCTCTCTCTCAAAGCTTGGGTGTGTCAATCATTAACTTGATCGATCTAATATATTAGAAAACAAGAAATTATGGCGACACGACACGATAGGTGAATTAGGTATCAAAGCACATGTAACATATATTTGTGAAGCGCTATGGATATGATGCTAATATGGTTGTGATGGATAAATTCGTCACAATGATCGATTGTATTGCACGATTCCATTTATGACCATTTTCTACTGACAAGTTTTTGTGTAAGGACGTATCTTCTGTGACCCCTTTAAAAAAAACTTTGGTTGTTCTAAAAAGATAAATGTTATAGACGTTACTTGTACGTCAAAAAAACAAAAAAAATGGATTTTAACTTTTGGGAAATGTTCTTACATTTTTATAATAGTATGCTCATCAATTGAAGGTTATGTGTGCAAATTTTGAATAGTGGAGATATGTTAATTTTAAAAATAAAATAGGTGTAAAGTAGAGCATAGGCATTCAATGTTGAAAAGATTCTAACAAATTATAAAATGTTTTTATATTTTTGTGACTATACAGGTTAAGTATTCATAATTATAGAGGTAAAATAAGTTAGAAAAAGTAAACAATTTATTTCAGTATATATGAAAGATGCCTTCCTCGTTAATCACAAAGAATCAACGACTTCATAACATATTTATCAAGAATAACCAAATTTCACTAGCCACTAAAAAAAACTAAGTTCTACTTATTTTATCAAGAATTTCTAGTTTTCACTAGACGTTAAAAGAATTTAAATTTTACTTATTCTAATAAAAATGTATCTTGTCACCACAATCATTCTTATTAAAATTTTCACAACTCTCTTTCATATTAAATAATTACTTTAATTATTAATAATATTCTTTAACATCTTTTAAGATTTAATAATTTAATAAAGAAATCTATTTATTAATGTCATTTCTAAATAAATAATTTTTTATAAAATAATAAATTTTTTAAAGCATAAATCTTTTTTAAAAATGCAAAATTGGTATATTTTTAAAAAGTCATTTTTAAACAAAAAATAATCAAATTTAAAAGTTATAATAGGAAATTTTTTAAAAATGATATTTTTATACGGTTTCTTTTAGAACAAAATATTTATTTTTTAAAAAAATTAAAAAAAAATTTAAAAATTAATATTACTGTTTTATTTTATATATTAAAAAATATTTTATAACTTATAAATTTTATTATATTAATATTTTATTTATTCGATCCGTGTAATACACGGATTACCAAAATAGTTAATAATATATTATAACTATAAAATATACATAAGGCATTTCACATCTATAACTTTAAATAATATATTATATGTATTTTTACACGCTATTTACAAACTTATATGTTATATGATTTTCATCTAATCTCAAATATTTACATCCATATATACATAGTGCGATCTATATTAATTTATAATTTTTCTTCAATGTAAAACAACAATTTACAATCTGAAATCACAAACCCACGAAATTTCAAATCATCATAGCTCTAAACTCATCAAAATTAAGCACTCCATCACCATCAACATCAAACCGACGAATCATCCCAACACACTCATCAACACTCGTCGACTCACCGAGTCGACTCAGCATCCGATTCAAACTCACCGGAGTAATGCACTCGGTTCCATCCATCTCATACATTCTAAAAGCTTTTTTCATATCTTCAAGTTTCTCATCTTCTTTTTCGCTTTCTATCAAACAAATGAACTCTTCAAACCTAATTCTCCGTCAGTACTTCCCCTTAACGATTCGATCAAAACCTTCACTTCTTCGACTGAAACCTCACCGCGGTTGATCGATCCCATGCAGCGTTGCAGCTCTGATGGAGAGATCGTGCCGCTGTGATCTTCATCGAATCGGTTGAATACGCGCTTGTAATCGCTTGAGTTGTTCATGATTTTGTGGAGGATTGAAGGATAACAACTATGGATCAATTGATGATGATGATTTTGATTATGATTATGAGTATGAGTATGACTATGATGAAATTGAAGGATTGTAGTGTGGTTGATTATATAGGTATTGATTATACGCGTAATTGTACCTAATATTGAATATTGCAGGTTCGACGTTGATGCTGATACGATACGAAATTGAATTCGTGTGAAATTTAAACGCAGTTTGTGTACGGAATTTACGGGGAGGTTATGAAACTGGAAGGAAGTTTCATAAGATTAAAAATGTTCTTTGGTTTTTAAATATAAGAAAAAGACTGTTAAAAAAAGAAAAAAAGAAGATAAAATAAATACACACAAGGTTGGTGCCCCGGTGCCTATGATGCAAACGAGATGGGTCATACTTGTTATCGGATCGATAAAATGTTTGAAACGAGTCGAGTTTTATCTCTGGAAAAAAACCTCATTTACTTATCGAACTCTAGTCGGCTCGGAGGTTAAACGAGCTTTCTACTTATATATTTAATAATTTATCATATATGTTTAAATAGTTTTTATTATAGACAAAATTATGATAAATATAAATATAAAAATTGAATGAATTGAAAGTAGACGAAAAAACTTTAAATCACAAACGCGTGTTACGACATGTTAACTCTTAAAATTTAGACCGAGACGTAAAGCGAAAAATTAGTAAAATATGAAAAGTATAGGGAAACAATGCTGAAAGTAAAAATTTATTGAGCTTAATTGTAAAAGTATTGAGTTAAAATAAAAAAGTTAAAATGAAAAAATTGAAAACAAATTGGGTACAACCCAAGAAACATAAAATACAATATACAATGCATAAAAACTTGTTAATTAGTATATATATAATGATCTAGCAAGGAACTAGATCAAAATCAAAAGAGTATCAATTACATATAACATATTACATATCATAAAATTTTAACTTCAACCTACCTAGTAACATCAACGTCAGTCTAATTTATCTGATCCCGATCTATTCTTGCTCCAAATAAAAGTATTAACTTTAATTTCTTTTACTGTTTCGGTTAATATTGTTTTTCATAAGTGTTCTTTCATTCACATTGAAGCAACAATAATGTCTTTATACATACTCTTTCATTTTAGTAGGTGTTTTAACGGGTGACATTTTTAACAAAATATTTGAACCAACTGGAAATGGATTCAAAACATTATGAATATTAACAACTATTTAGTATGTTTTTTAAATTTAACTTGAGGTAATGGAGCATCAAGAAATAACAAACAACGATAACATAACAAGAAAGACCAAATCAAGATAAACCAACTTAACCCAACCAAACGGGCGTTAAAACCAAAATTTAAATTGTTTTCTTATAAATAATAATTTATTTTGTCGGAAAAGTTTGGTTTCAACTTTTTATTGATAATCTTATTTAACTATTATTCTTTTTGTAAATTGAAAGGATTACTTTTATAACTCGATTTGTTAATTTTACATTTACTAGTTGAACTTAGTTTGAATCATATACATTCAAAGCCAACAGTTACAACGGTTAATTCGCACTCACGATATTCTTTTTAACAACAAAACCTAAAATTTTTCTACGTAATTTGTCTCGAGTAAAATTACAACTCATAACTTTTTGATCAGAGCCCCAATCCCTCACCTTAATGTCAACATCCAAAAACAGAACCAAAAGATGAATGCATAACGGAACCTGGTCCTATAATTTGTAAGTTTTTTAACTAAAAAATAAAGAAATATCAACCAATAGGGTGACGCCACATCACTAAAAATATAATTTTATTTTACATCAACACAAAAATGAAATTACTAAAAAGCCAAACTTAACTACTACTTAACCATCCAGGATAAGAAAAAAGCAAAAATCAACCGTTAGTGATATACGGTTGACTCATGCTCTAATCTTTTCGAGACTCTCGATCACCGTTTTCATTCGTGGTCGGATCTCTGGATCTTGTTCAGTACACGCGAGGGCTAAGTGAAACATTGATAACACTTCTTTTTTCGCGTGTACTTCTTGAAGCAACATTGGGTCAACCATATCTGATAATGGGGTTTCCTCCTCGAATGCCTTTCGGACCCACTTAACTAGATTCGGGATCTCGGTTGAAGTCGAGGTCGTTGGAGATGATAGTTCGGGTGACTTTCCTGTTAGCAATTCGAGTAAAACTACACCAAAAGAATAAACATCCCATTTTTGTGTAGGTTGGTTGGATGTTGCTCGAGCTTCTGGTGCTCGGTAGTTGTTGACTTTTTCGGTTTGAGTTGACTTTAAGTACGAAAAGCCCCCGCCCATAAAGCCACCAGATGATGACGACATGTCATTTCCCGTAATGTTTATAAGGCGACTCAAACCAAAATCAGATATGTACGGTTGATGTTCGTTGTCGAGGAGAATGTTCGACGGTTTGATGTCTCCATGAACAAATTTTCGAGGACTACATTCGTGTAGATACGCTAAGCCTCTCGCGGTACCTTGGTGATCTTTACCCTCATTGACCACGTAAGGACCGTAGATGTTCGGCCCCGTAAGGCGAAAGCTAGATTGCCATTTGAAATGAAATCGCTAATCAATAGTTTTTCATCGGGTGCCCAGTAATAAGCTCGCAACTTCACCACATTCGGATGCTTCACCCTCCCGATCGCCTGAACCTCCGCCACAAACTCCTTATGCCGCCCTTCACCGCCCTCGCCCAACCGCCTAACCGCCACCGGAATCCCATTCCCTAGCACTACCTTATACACAATCCCCAATCCACTTTTCCCCAACACATAAGCAGAAGCTCTTAATAACTCATCTAACTCAATACTAAACCCTTTATCAATAGCAACAAGCTCTCCACCTTCACCGCCTCCGCCGTCGCCACCACCACCACCGCTAGCACCACCACCCTTTTCCGACTCCGCCTCGGAATCCGTGTTGGGAAACCCACTTACACAAGGAAATGAAGATAATTTGAATTGCTTATTCCCGCCAAATCTAGCTTTAAATATACAACTACAACCATTTGAATCTTGTTTCCTCCAATACAAATACACAAATAACAATCCGATCAATGACACTCCTAACGCATCCGCCATTGAAATTAGTATGATCAAACCCGGTTTCAAACCCTTTTTAAATTCATTATCGCCCATCATGGGCGATAAACTCTTCGTTCTAGATAAATCTGTCGAGACACTTTCCCGACAGGTTTTCTGCAACGGAGGCCCACAAAGCGAAGGATTATGTAAAAACGCGGTTGGGCCTTGATTCGCAAAACAACCCGTTCGGGGGATTTCACCGGAGAAATTATTATGCCGGAGATCAAAACCAACCGTTAACGGTAAATCACCTAAAGATTCCGGCAACCTCCCACCGAAACGGTTGAAAGAGACGTTCAACGTTCCGGATAACGATTTCAGTTGCCCGATATCGAACGGTAACGATCCATCGAGCGAATTCGACGAGAGATCAAGTTGGATCAAATTCGCCAACCCCGCGAAAACCCCTGCCGGAATTTCGCCGGAGAGTTGATTTCCGGCGAGAATTAGCCGTTGTAACTCACGACATTTGCCTAAAAGCTTCTGAATTGTTCCAGATATTGAGTTATGAGATAATCAATGGTTTGAATACGAGGGGGATTACAAATCGACGCCGGAAGTTCGCCGGAAAGATTGTTACCGGAGATTATTACACTATGAAGCGATGTCGCATTGAAGATTTGTTCAGGAATCGACCCATGAAAGTTGTTGTTGTGTAAGTTCAGTCGCCGGAGATACGTTAAGTTTCCGATCTCCGGCGGAATATACCCGCGGAGGTTTTTTCCGGAGAGTGAAATCCCGACGACTTGTGGGTCGGAGACGCCGGAGATGTTGGCGCACGTGACTCCGGTCCATCGGCACGGGGTGTCGTCGGTGTCGGTCCAGTCGGAGAGTGCGGGGCCGCCACCGTCGACAGCAGATTTGATGGCGAGGAGAGAGAGGCCGTCGGTGGTGACGGCGAAACTATTGTTAAGAACGGGCAAAAGTAAAATGAACTTGATATAAAGGTTCAACATGTGTAAGAAGTTGTAGAAAATGTTTGAAGATTATTATTATTATTTATTTTGGGATGAAGATATGTTGAAGTTGTGACATTGGGTATTTGATATTTGATGTTGTTTTGGTGGTGATATTTATGAGAAGAAGAGGTAATGGTAGGGCCCACACCCATATTGGTTCCTAGAAGTAGAAGGGAAGCAATGGGATTTTGTTTCTACAAGAGTATTATGATTGTTATCATGTTATTGAATTATGAAGTATGAATTATTTATGTTTGTTTTCTTGGGTTAGTTTACGATTATTAATATTATATATTGTCAGAAACAAATATTATGATGTTATCATGTTATTGGATGATGAAGTATGAATCATTATGTTTTTTTTTCTTGGGATTAGCTTAAGATTATTAATATTATATATTTACTTTTATTACTGTTGATATTTCACATTACATCTCTAAATGAGGAATCCTAATATCCTATCAAAACCCTCGACTCTTATCTGAGAAGACTCATTTAGTTACTTTCGTTCTTCTCTTAGGACTGAGTATTGTATATATAAGTATAGTTATGTGATTTATTGCCGTTATATGATTAGACTCTAAGAGGCTTTTGTAATATAATACATAACAAACTGAAATAGAAATGTGAGAATTGTATAGATACTTTTACTGTTATGCCTATTAGTTATAACTAGTATTAAACTTTCTGTGTTGTTGCGGGGAGCGTAAAACCATGCTAGTTAGCACCAAGGACACGTAACCGTTAGCGACCACCAACCTAAACGTAGAACCAATGACACATCGGCGAGACGTAAAACACACAAAACAACAATTAAGTTGATATTGGACCAGTGCGTTGCGAGGGTATTGTTAAATGAGAAAAAATAAGCGTAAAAACCTTGAACTACACACGCACACTATGACGTGTAAACCGTAAAACGAAAATGTAGACTACTCGTAAAGTGTAGACCGTAACGTAAAATGAAAAATTTTAAAATATAAAAAGTATAGGGAACAAAGTTAAAAGTTAAAAAAAATATATAGGTTAAATTGTAAAACATATAAAAGTATTGGGTTAAAATGAAAATTTTGAAGGTTAAAAAGAATAAGACAAAGTTGGGTACAACCTTTAAAGTATGTTGTACAATCCATAATGCATAAAAAAGTTAATAACTAGTATATATATATATATGATAAATACAACTATTTTTAAATGTTTTTTTTACTAAATTCAGTTATCTTTTATACAGGGGCAAACCTTTAGTATGGACCGGGGGCATCTGTTCTTCATCAGTAGTGTAAACTTTTGGCTCGTTAATGTAAATTTACGGCCCAAAAGTGTCAATTTTCTAATTCATAGAGTTCGTTTCCCCCCTTTAAAATAGGTTACTTTCGCTCACACTCCCTTATGGTGTGGTTGAAACTCTGCCATTATTTTTATACACTATATAGACCAAATGGTTGAATTGTGTTTAATATATATAGAGTTCGCCTCCCCACTTAAAATAGTTTACTTTCACACGCCTTCTATGGTGTGATTGAAACTGCGTTACTGTTTTTTATACACTATGTATAATATAGAATTAGTTATTTGTTTATTTTTCTAATATCTTGTACTAAATGCACATTGTACGACTATCTCAAATGTATGATAAATCAATTCTCATCGCTTCACCGTATTTGCGTTGAGAGTTCTCAATCAAACGATTCACAAGTATCAACATTTGGTTCACATGTGATCACACATGCACGACAGAAATATTAATTGTTGGATTGTGTGTTGTCTAATTTTAACTACACTATCTTTATGTTTGCTCATACTACGTTTCATAGTATATTTGTTACTTAAAAAGCTTATCTAGTTAAAAACACAAACCATGTGAAATTCGAGTAGTCTTTGTACCTAAAATATATATCGGCTAGTAGAAGATAATCAAGTGACATTGATAATTGTATGTACTATACAAATATGATGTGAATTCATATTCTTGCAAGTGTAAGAACTTTTTTAATAGAGCCTATTTCACAGTCTTAAAAAATTAAGTACACATTTTTTTCCGAAAAAAAAAACTATAACAAATCATGAAGATAATACAAAATTGTTATAATTATTTTGACTACTTAATATTTTTATGTATGGGATATTGACTAAAATATGGTTTTATCTATTCTCCCAACAAGTTTTGTACAAAAAAGTTGAATTGCAACTGCATTTGTGTCATTTGTTTCAAAGTAGTTGAATGGACTAACTACACTTTTGTTTATATTTTCTAAGCTTTGTTGGGTTGGCTACTTTAATACACATCTCTTTCATCTAGCAAACATCACCCACATACTTCTTTCACTGAGTTTATTTATTTATTTAATTTTAGTTTGTTTATATTTACATTCATGGCATGTTTAACGTTTGTGTTTGTTTAAAATATTAATATTAACAAACAAAATAAACACGTTCAAATTCTTAACAAATAAATACGAAAAAGAAATAACATTCTTCCTATGATTTTGCTCGTTTATTTGTTCAATTAAAGTTAAAAAATTAAACTAGGACAAGTTTTATTACATACCCATTCAAAATTCAGCCAATGTTGCATAATATTGGCTTTGCTTCTTTGCAAAGTTTTTCTTTTCCAATGATCGTATGCAGGAAATTTTGTGCAAAAAGGCTAAAACAAAACAAATAATCAATTATAAATTATTGAATAAAATTGTAACAAACATCATTTGTGGTTGGTAATTTGATAATGATACATCATGCATATGGCATATTTGCCTAATGATAATCATATTCTTTAATAAATAAAATGTAAAATAACTTATTAATTATCTTTATGTTTGTATTCATAATTTGACATGTCTAAGTAAAGAGAATTAATTCAGCCAATTTATCTTCGATCCGAGTTGGAAGTGGTGCTCGTATTTGATTCAATTCAACTTAAATCAGATCTCGGTTTGGTAAATTAAGCGTCGTTAAAATCGTAAAAAAAAACAATATATGCCTTACTTTTAAAATACAATTACAATTTTCTACAGATTCACATTATTATAAGTGTTTATTCATCGCTTTTCATAATTATTTTAACGTGGTTAAAAAAAACAAAAGATTATGATTATCTAAAATCATAAAGGTTTATAAATTTAGGTAGCGACAAGCGGACGTACAATTATTAACCATATATGATGTAGCAATGATGAAAGCATGCTTAGAAGCCAATCTCTGTGTCCTAATAATAACATTTGATTTCAAAACTCCTTTCGATTTGTAATTATTCTTAAAAATATTATTACATGTCAAATGTTTGATTGTGGATTTTTCTATCCTCGTATGAGTGAAATTTGTTTAATAAAAAGTTTCAATCGTTATGCATTTCTGTTTATTGTTTAATGATACGTTCATGTTCTATGCTTCTATCACTATGTATATCTGTTCATTGTTTAAATGATATATTCCTGTATAAGGTCTGCTTAAATACTTTTAATCCATTATTTAGTAAAAGTAACCCAATATGTCACAACCACTCACCAAAGTAGAAACACAAGAAACCTAACATCAAAAACAATATTGTTTACAAGATAATCCAATAGTCTCAATACATTGAATACACAGATAATATTTTAAAAATCTAAGCGTCTAAAACTTGATACAAACTGGTATGTGAGGCTCTACAAAATGTATAACTAGTAAATCTATTATTGGTTTTTAGTTTATGAAAAACATATTAAGAATATCAACTAACCAATGATCCTTAACCCAACTAGTTAAGGTGATGTACCTATGACATGTAAATAATAAAATGTTATGGGTTTACGTCTCATTCTGAGCAAAATACTTAGAGTTGAGCCATAAGGGTTTTTTTAGCAATGAGTTTCCTCTTGAGGGGGTTGGAGGTACAATACCGGCTGGGAAACAAATAGGTGAGTCCGATTAAGATACACCTATCCTCTTAAGCAGGGTCGTATATTTGTCGTTAAAAAATATATCAACTAAAAATAGTTAATGAGTTTCAGATTTACAAAAAATTATAGTTTTACACATATGATGTCAATTAAGTAAGTGCACAAACATCTAGTATGAATTTGATTTCCCAATATTGGCACCTAGTAATTCAAAATAAATTAATAAATTATATTTTAGATCCTCAAATAAGAATAGATAAAGAATTTTAGATAAAAAAAGATTACATCTTAGTTTATATAGTAAAACAAATGGTATAAGAAGGCAAGAAACATTAAGTTAAAGTATCTTTGTTTTACTGCTTCTTAGAGCATTCATATTTTATTTCTCGTTTTTATTTCTATAATTTATAAAAAATATATTATTTTCTAAATTTACTTCTATATATTCTAAAACCTCCAACATTTCATTCATAATATCTATTTCAATCTCAGTTAAATATCATTTATTTACTCTTTTTTTAATACTATTTCTCTCTTCCTCACTCATATTAATTAAGAAAAGAGAATAAATAATGAATCCTTATATTTAAAGACTCATATTAATTAAGAAAATATATTAAAAATATAAGGGAATGAATAATGAATCCTTATACTTAAAGGATGCGATTGTTGAGGAAGATAGTTGATAATTTTAAACAAACTAGGTTTTTCTAACTCACGTCTTGCGTTTGGAATTCCATCATGATCCCAAATATCAAAACATAAATGCAACATGTTGCAGCGACATTGTAGGTGATTTGATTATGTATAGACTACCAATTGATCTGACTTGTCTTCGTACTAAATTTATGTCGAACCATAAAGTAACTTAAATTTATATCGTTTAACGAAACGTGTTATATATGTCGAAACATAGTATAACTCAAAATGTATATAAACAACACGTGAACACATTCAGTTGCGCTGTATGTGACATGATAAAGTATTATGATCGTCCCGACTCGTTTCCGAACTAGATTTACGTTAAAACATAGAGTAACTCGAATTTATATCATCGAATATAAATGTTTTATATTTGACCCTCATTCAGAACATAGATTACATCAAAAAGGTAGGCCAAAACGAATATAAAAATATGCATAGAAACGTTTTATAATTGACCCGACTTGTATCGACACAAAAAACCAAAACTTTAGAAATCTAAGAAAGTTAAAGTGACATTTTACAATGTTTTTAAAACATGTTATGATGTGAAGGAATCAAAGTTGACCGGTTAGAATGTCCAATAAACGTTTGATAAACAAATTACTTATTATATACAATACTAATGTTAACGTTTGTAAGCTATTAGGTTATACCATATGCTTTGGTTTAAAGTTATTACGCTTATTTTCCCCCCGTTGAATGGCTCCGTCGCAATGCATTGCTCCTACATCAACTTATTGTTTTATATGTTTTAAGTTTCACATGTGTGGCTCAACGCTTTTACGTCTATTTTTCTATCACTTTTATTAAATTTTTTTGTTTTTATATCTTTTTAATACAAAATTTTCCAGTGTTGGTGGTCGCTAATAGTATTGTGTCAGTAATATTACTTGGCATGATGTTACGCCCCCAACTGCAACACATGAAACTTAATACTAGTTTATTATCATTATTTAAATATTATTATTATTATTATATTATTATTATTATTATTATTATTATTTTATTGTTATTTTTACTATAAAATCATAGATGTTTTAATGTATATATTATTTCTTTTTCCTCGTAGATGCTTTAATGTATATATAATTTCTTTTGAAAAAAGGGATGCAAGAAGGGGAGTTTACAAACCGTTTAAACCAACTGAACCGAAGGCTTGTTAGTCGAGTTTGAATTATATAGTTCAAACTGTGGACACGAAATTACTAGGTTATAATTTTATAGCTAGAACAACTATTCTTACTTTTAAAGTTTGAGAAAAGTTTGCAAGCATTACATCTGCTTGTTGTTTTAAGTTTTAGAGTTAAGTACACATGCAATTGGTACATGTGGTTTGCCCGTATTATAATATTGTCACAACTTGAGAAATTACAAGTTTGGTTCCAACTGTTTATCAAATCGTAACACGATTAGTCGTTGGCATTAACTTCTGTTAAGTTTCTCAGTTATGTGGAATTGAAAAGACTAATATACCCCTGTGTAGCTAGTATGAAACTCATATGTAGCAATGGTGATGAAGATGAATTAAACGATGCAAATGGTAAATACGAGTCCATGAAGTCATGGAAAAACATGCCGTAGATAACGTTTGGACTAGCTTTGCAATTTTAAATGTTTGGGGACCAATTATGTAATTTGGTCAAACCATGGGAACCATTTATGTAATTTTCTCTATTTTTTTCCATTCTAGTTTGTATTTGCTTCATTTCCGGTGATTTTTTTTTTCATGTAGTGTAATAAAATTAGAGCAAAAGATAAATAGAATTAGAGCAAACTAGACTATTGGTACGTATTTTGAAGACAAACTTAATTGTTTCGAGAACAAGTAAGCTTTGCAATTTTCAGTTGTCTTGTATTGACATACCCAAACTCGGATGGGTATAATATAATTTTTATTTGATTTGAGACTAATTATGTTATTTTAGAATGAAAAGAAATTGAGACATTTATATCATGTTGAAATGATTAGAGGTTGTATGGATCTCTTTTGAAGATCTATTATTGTTTTTTTTAGGTTTTTGTGTTTATTTCTGTCACACCCGGCCCCTCGCATCAACAATATTGCCCGCTTTGCCCACGAAGAGCTCACGGATTTGCTTTTGGTTGTCCGGGTGAAAACTTCCCAGGGAGGTCACCCATCCCTGGATTGCTCACACCTGAGCACGCTTAACTGTGGAGTTCTCCTCTCATCCACAGCCAATACGCCCAAAACACGTTGTTAATTTTAGAGGCTAGACATTCCTTATGAACCAGGAATCTCTCCTGTCCATGGCCGATGTGGGATATGTGTAGAGTGTCCACAAACACCCCCTGTTTAGACTCATCATCCTCGATGAGCCGAGAAGTCACCATCCTTGGTGAGGTATGTCCCACATCCCGAACGGCACAGGAGTGGCTCTGATACCATTCTGTAACACCCGGCCTTTCGCATCAACAATATTGTCCGCTTTGCTCACGAGGAGCTCACGGATTTGCTTTTGGTTGCTCGGGTGAAAACTTCCCAGGGAGGTCACCAATCTCTGGATTGCTCCCCCTGAGCACGCTTAACTGTGGAGTTCTCCTCTCATCCACAGCCAATACGCCCAAAACGCGTTGTTAATTTTAGAGGTTAGACATTCCTTATGAACCAGGAATCTCTCCTGTCCATGGCCGATGTGGGATATGTGTAGGGTGTCCACAAACACCCCCTGTTTAGACTCATCGTCCTCGATGAGCCGAGAAGTCACCATCCTTGGTGAGGTATGTCCCACATCCCGAACGGCACAGGAGTGGCTCTGATACCATTCTGTCACATCCGGCCCCTCGCATCAACAATATTGTCCGCTTTGCCCACGAAGAGCTCACGGATTTGCTTTTGGTTGCCCGGGTGAAAACTTCCCAGGGAGGTCACCCATCCTAGTAATACTCTCGGTCAAGCACGCTTAACTGCAAAGTTCTGATGGGATCCGGTGCATTTGTTTTTATCTTAAATGTATGATTTTCCGTTATGAAGTAAACCAATCCATTATGATTTACTTCAACTATACTATTTGAAACAAATCTATTTTGTTTTCTATGTTTATTCCACTTCTATTATTTATGATATGTAGAGTTAAACGAGTTGTGTTTATATTTTACAATAACATACTAATTTTCATTAGAATGTAATGTAAATTCGTTATAACATTTCATCATAATAAATTACCCGACTAACGAACAAACAGTCATAAAACTAGTTACATCTACTACTAAGGCAATCAAGGAGATCAAGAAGTTTGCACGGATAGAATGAATATGTGAGAGTTGCTAACACATCCCAATAACAACATATGTCTTATTTGCACCCAACCCTCCACTCACTCACTCATTTCTTTCTCTTTAACTATGTATTTTGTCATCTTTAAGATAGAATTATGTTGCATTTTGCATTCTACTGATATGCAATTCTCCTTTATTGCTTAGGTATTGAGGATTAATCATCTTTGAGGTGGCTTACCTTCAAATATAGAAATTATTTTCGTCCTTAATCTTCTTTTTATAATAAAAGGATAACTAAAGATGTCATATGATATAAAATGGTAATTAGAGATGCCACATGACAACACTACATTCACTCTTAATAAAATTTTCCCGCTTCTTTCTCTTATTAAATAACTCAATTAATTACTAATTATTTTATTTAATTTTATTTTTTGATTATAGGGAATTTTTAAAAAGATTAAGAAATAGATCTTTTTATTAATGTATATTTCTAGAGAAACAAATTTTATAAAATTAAAATTTTCTAGAACGTACATCATTTTTTTAAAGCATGAAATATTTTATAAATGACATTATTTAAATGTGTTTTGTTTTTAAACGAAATGTTTGATTTATTTTTTAGTATAAACAAAGAAAGTATAAAAACAAATTATTAAAAAGTTGATATCATCGTTTTATAACTCATAGCACTTACTCACACATAATTTAAATCACATATTATTTAATAATTAATAAATTTTTATTTATTTAATTTTTTATTTATTTAATTCGTGTAATACATGGGTTATTAAAACTAGTATACTATAATTAAGTTTGTTGGAGCTCTATTATCTCATTGTTTGTATTCAATTAAATTTTAGAAATCCTTAACTACACATGGTGTAATAAGGAAACAAGTGAGGATGCCTTAAGTTAAAACAAGAATTTTGAATGGGGTTAATCTTGGGTGTCTCGAGATTGTCACAAAAATTCAGGCTAGAAAATTAATAATAAAAAATAAAAAAACAACAACTTTTTTAGTTTCTTCCCCAATTAAGCGAGCGTTTTGAGACAAATACCAAATACTTCTAACCGCCATACCCTATAAAATTGTTGTAAAAGTTAACCATTTTAAAATACTTACATACCAGAAATTATTAGAGTTACGATTTTCAAAAAGTTTTAATATTAATTATTTTAAATATAAAACGTTGAAAAAGTTAACCATTCTATAATGTTGAAAAAGTTACAAGTTTTAAAAAATATATTGTTTTTTAAATACTTATAACATCTTGAAATTTAAAACTTATTATAATATACTAGTATCGGACCCACGCGATGCATCCGTAAACTTCGATGCGGTACTCGTTTACAAACAATGAAATAATATATTCACGGGTTGTAAGGGTGTTCACGGGTCACTTTTAAGGTCCGTGTGACGGTTAACAATCGTATGTGCTTAAATTTGATATTTAATTTTTTGCAGGGCTCTAACGGCCCGTAAGGGCTTTCACGGACCGTGAAATAAAGTCAAATGTTGTGCACATAGCACCTAATAGGGTGTTCGTATATCGGGCCCCTTTTATTATTTATGTTTATTTAATGATCGAAACACTTTCCTGTAGCTAAAGTTTGGTAATTTGTATAAAACTAGGTTTTTTTACGCGCATTGCGCCAGAAACCCATCATAATGTCAAATATAAAAAACGAATAAAAAACACATCGTAATGGGTATTGAATAGATTTGCCTACATTATTGTTTCACAACACTTTCTTCTTAGTGTTCTACTATGCTAATGTATTTTCCACTAATCATTTGGTTTCACAATGAGTTTTGGCATTGTGTAAACTAACATTTGAGTTTATTAGAAAACGGGAGTAATTATTTGAGTTTTTGTTGGGATTGTTAGAATGGGATATATGTACCATTTGGGTGCTCGACTCTTAAATCCTGAATACCTTTGTGAGATCATTGGGTCATTTTGTGTGGCACACTAGTTTTGAACTATGGGGGACCTAATACTTTGAATATGGTGGCAAAAAGTTTTGCATCTTAAAAAGAACTATTAATAAAGATAATTGTTACAGTAGTCATGTATCTTTAATTATTTATGCACAAGGTCAGTGAAAATAGATTAATAGAGCCAATTTATTTTATTTGTTTCTCATATTTAACTTCCAAATCCTATTTCCATGATGTGAGGATACATACAAAACCTCATATACTTTTTGTATTTATTTTAGGTATTATAACGGTATGGCAACAAAGAACAGTTTCAAGAATGGCTTATTACATTGCTAAATTAGTTCAGTCTGGATCTGCAATGATACAACTTCAAGTTGCATTTGCTGTTGCAACTAACATAGTGTCCTATAAGAAGATATTTTATCAAGCAACAATAAAATACTAAAATTTTATGGGAATATTGTCAAAATTATAATATAATAAAGTTAAATAACATGTACACATGTTATAAATAGGGGTGATCAATGGGACGGAACCGAACCGAACAGGGCCAACCCGTCCTAAACACAAAACCGATAACTGGTTTATATAAAGAACCGAGAACCGGACCATCTACATACGGTTCGGGCCGGACCGAACCGAATTAAACGGGTCGGTTCAACATCATATGGTGGTCCGAACCGCAAATGTTTTTTAGGCTCGTGTTTTTTGCCGGGAGAAAAATAAAACTTTAAAATATAAATGAAACCAATCAATGGATTTGTTTCTTAGACTCGTTATTGTAACTTAGACAAATTGGTACCATATAAAAGTACAAACCGTACATTAGTTGTCATCATGACCTTTTTATGAGCTAATTCAGGTGTACCGTGGAATAGTGTTCATCTATAACCGATTAAAAGTTTATTGATTCGAAAACTTCTATTATATGTTAGTAAAACTAACATTTTTTTTGCTTAATTGTAATCGGGTCGGACCGAAACCGAGCTCATACCCGCAGATTTGGACCGAAACCGACCCATAACCGTTTACAAAAGGAAAGCCGAACCATGGAGCGGAACCACTAAACCATACACGGGTTGGTTTTAGTTTTCACGGGTCGGTTTGCGGGTCTTAACCGGGTCGACCCACAAAGTGCACACCCCTAGTTATAAACGGAAAGACCAAGTGGAGGTATGGATCCTACATGCAAAGCCCTTATAGCTATGAGCGATTTTACTTTCTTAGATCAAATATGATACTACATTGGGAAATTGAATTCAATGCACAGTTCATAAGAAGTAATCCATAATCCTCATAGATATGAATGCTCCTGGTGTGTATAATATAAACACCACTTGGTATTTGATTTAATTTGATAATGCACCTCATAGGAATGCACTTGGGGGAGAGAGTTTTGGCTTTGGGATTCCCCAAATAGTTACCAAATAACTCTTTAATTAAATTAGTTGTATTATATTGACATACCCTAACTCGGATGTGGATAATAGAGTTTTTATTTGATTTGAGACTAATTATGTTATTTTAGAATGCAAAAAAATTGAGACATTTATATCATATTGAAATGATTAGAGGTTGTATGGATCTCTTTTGAAGATCTATTATTGTTTTTTTTAAGTTTTAGAGTTTATGTGTGTTTGTCTTTATCTTTAAATGTATGATTTTCCGTTATGAAGTTAAATAACATGTACACATGTGATTTAGTTCAACTATATTATTTGAAACAAATCTATTTTGTTTTCTATTTTATTCAACTTTTATTATTTATGATATGTAGACATGTAGTTGAATGTGTTGTGTTTATATTTTAAAGTAATATACTAATTTTCTTTAAAATGTAATGAAAATTCGTTGTGACATTTCATCATAATAAATTACCCGACCAACGAACGGACGGGTATAAAACTAGTTACATCTACTACCATATGAAGATCAAGAAGTTCGCAAAGATGAATGAATATGTGAGTTGATGTGAAGCTAAACAATTATGTTTGAAGCCAAGGAATTATACGCGCCTCAAGAACAACAGATGTCTTATTTGCACAAACCTTCCACTCACTCACTCATTTCTTTCTCTATTTTGTCATCTCTAAAAATATAATTGTCGCATTTGGCATTTTACTGATATGCAATTCTCCTTTATTGCTTAGGTACTATGGATTAATCATCTTTGAGGTGGTGTACCTTTATTGCTTATGAAAATTCGTTGTTGGAGCTTTATTATCTCATGTTTGTATTCAATTAAATTTTTGAAATCCTTAATTAACTACACATGGATTTTTTTAAAAA
This sequence comes from Flaveria trinervia, assembly GCA_025506515.1. Classification (NCBI taxonomy): domain Eukaryota; kingdom Viridiplantae; phylum Streptophyta; class Magnoliopsida; order Asterales; family Asteraceae; genus Flaveria; species Flaveria trinervia. Next base: position 77,661,963 of record CM046453.1, read on the forward strand.
TAGTACTATTTTAAAAAGACAATTGACAATAAGAGTTTTTCTTGTTAGACTTTAACAATAGAGGCACACGTCCCTGCCAAGAACAGGTTCATGTGAACTGACAAGATTAAAAGATGTTTCAAGTGTACATCTTTTGTTTTTTTTTCAAGAACTCGTCGATGGCAGGGGCGAGTTCTCAAAAACCAAGTATTTATTCGTACATATCTTAGTTTTTATACTTTGATTCCAGTCTAAAGTCACAATTTTTTACGTTTTTATTTTTATGTACATTGTAATTTTAAAAAAACTAAATTTTTCATGCTTTTATTTTTATGCACAGGTTATTATAATTTTGAATTCATTTATGATTGGATGTAAATGTTGTTTAAAAACAAACCGGACGCTTACATGCTTATTTTTATTTATCTTTCAAGTTGTGCTATATTTATTTTTATTTATCTTTCTAGTCGTGCCATGAAACGATATCTTTTAATCTTGTCAGTACACATGAAACAATGTCTAAAAACCCACCTTTAGTAAAGATGTGTTCTCATGTTGAAAACAACATTTTTAGCTTCCTCGAGTTTTGAGATAATTTCCTCGCCTCTTTTGATGTATTATTTTTTTAACTATACACCCTTCATATTTTTGTTATTCCACTTTCGTACCCTTTTAAAGATCAAATACCAAATACTTCTAACAGCCATACCCTTTTAAAAAAGTTGTAAATGTTAACCATTTTAAAATACTTATATACCAGAAATTATTAGATTTACGGTTTTTAACAATATTTATATTAATTCTTTTAAATATAAAACGTTGAAAAAGTTAACCATTCTATAATGTTTAAAAAGTTACAAGTTTTAAAAAAATATATTGTTTTTAAAATACTTATAACGGCCCGTAAGGGCTTTCACAGGCCGTGAAAGAAAGTCAAATGTTGTGCACATAACACCTAACAGGGTGTTCGTATATTGGACCCCTTTATTAATTATTGTTTATTTAATGATCCAAACACTTTCCTATAGCTAAAGTTTGGTAATTTGTATAAAACTAAGTTTTTTGCCGCGCGATGCACCAGAAACCCACCACGATCTCAAATATAAAAAACGAAAAAAAAAAACACGTCGTAATGGTAAAAATTTCAACGTAATAACCTAATACATCAAGAAAACCACAAAGAAACATATCACAATGGATGTTACGTCATCGTAAAATCAGACATTCCTCGTAAAAGTAAGCCTCACCGTGCAATAAAACCCCAAAAGTGCACTTTGTCATAAAAATAATACTCTGTAGTAAATATCATGCAAAAAAACTTAATTTTGAATGTGACTACGCTTTCAACAAACATATCTGGAAACGTTGAAAGAATCAAAAGCTAATTAAATACACACGTGAATTATGTTTTTTCAAAAGGAATTATAAAAGAAGTTATTAAGAAAAAAAATTGTTTGAAAATTAAAATATTAAATATACTATAAGGTTCGTAATAAAAAATTTTAAAAAAGAAGAAACCTACTATTTGTTAAAAATATAATGAATGGATACCATTATTTAAGTTGATTTTTAAAATATATAAAAGAAAAAGTTTGATGGTCAATAATAAAAATCCTAAAAGCTTTTTTGTACCTAACATTATGTTATTATGTAAACTAGTAGTGTTCCCGGACACGTTGCGCCAAGGAGCTGACACCAAAATTTCCGCTACAATCCCAAATGTCAAACGCGGGCCCTTGCATAGATACGTCGCAAATGTTATCACCTTGATTTTTACATTTATAAACAAAAATACGTACACAAAAACTACCACAAACGATGTTACTCGAGCTGCATGCCCATGTGTCATTACCATATCATGACAATCGATGTTTAACATATGTGTGATTGCTACATTGAAGAATACTATGTTGTGGACAAAGTTTGATTGGTAAGAGAGAAGAAGTGGGAGTAAGAGTGAGATTTATTGGTAGGTTATAATGGCTACAAATAGCCATTAATTCTTCTCGTTAAGCTACGAAGGCCAGACCATAAGGTGAAAATCCAAAGGACGGAGAGAAATTTAAAAGAAGGTTTTTTTAATCTCTACACGTATATATTTCTTTCTTTTTTTAAAAACCAATTAGCGTATTAATGAGATTGACCTTTTGAGCTACTGACTTGACTAATTACCCTACCATCACATCAATAGTAGTTTGTCACGTGCTAACCTTTGCAACATAAGCGTTATGTTCTCATAGTCTCGCCATAGCAAATTACTATGCTTTCAAAACGACAACCACACTTGACTAATTACCCTACCATCACACATCAATCAATAGCGTTATATGTTCTCAGTCTCGCCATAGAAAATTATACTCGTTAAGCAGTTTATCGTGTCTCAACTAATTATCAAGTATAGTGTTACTAATTGTGTTAATCATTATGTCTAGTGTTAACTATTATGTTATGCATAGTGACTTTTAAAATGATAATTTTTAAATAATATAATGATTTTTAGTGTAACATTGATAGGGTTTTCGCCCTCTGCCTAATGTCTCTCCGGACTAAATATTTGATTATGTCATGTTCCTTAGCAAGGTCTTATCGCGTAACCTATTTCTCTAAACAAATTTGTGTTCGTGTTTGAAAAAAAATAACAGAACTAGTTATCATGTTTCGTTTGTACATGTTGTTAATGTGTTCATGACGTATTATATCGTGTCTAACATATGATGCCGATACTATCTTAAATGTGACCTAGTTGTAAGACTTGAAATGCCCAAAAGAGAAATTCTGAAATTTAATTAGAGCTGGTGTTAAAAAATTAGCTTAGTAAAACATCCCTTCAAGATTTATATTTTTTTTCATAAATTTGAAGCGTTGATTTAGTAATAATCTATTTTAATAAAATTTACTTTACGTCTCAAATGTAATTAGAACTGAACGTCTATTTGGAGAGACACGTACATTTTTTGATGATCAATGATTTTGTGGTTTAGTCATATGATATTTGATATTTGTTTATCATAAAAGCATTTTTTACAGCAAGTTAATGGTTACTTGTTAATATTATCGAGTTAGTAATATTCATCCACTCCAAATTTAAACTTTGGACATTCCAAAAAAAACAACTCCAATCTCACTCTTAACCACTAGGCCAAGACATTGGTATTTAAATTTTAATTAAAAGTAGTTTTAAAACAATAAATTCAATAACTTCTACACAATAACTATAGAGTGTTCAATTATAAATATGCTCTAATCATTAATAATCAATAATACATTTGACTGCCGGTAGCATTTAATATAAGTATTAAATGTATATCCAAATAGAAATGAGAGAAATTTTTCACCCCAAGGACTATACGATGATAATAACGTGTTAAAAGATACGTTTAGCACATTGCAACATAAACATTACATAGGATTTTTAAAAAAAATTATAGTTAAAAATATAAAATATTTTAAAAAGGAAATAACTATAAAAGTATGATTTAATAACTATGTTAGTTGACCATTCTAACTAATAAACCTTATTTATATTTATTCACAAGAAAACAAAAAATGTAACGCACACATAATACATAATATGTGTGGATATAACACTACCCTTCTAACCCTAAAATACAAAACTTTCCTTATATAAGATGATTTTTGTAGATTTTAGTTTGCAAAATACTAAATAATACGTTCAAACCGGAGAATGAGAAAAAAGAAATTAACTAAAACCTTTCGTACATGCAACCAACACTAAATGAGAATGAATTTGTAAAGTGAAACTAAAGAGACGATGAGTACAATCGGTGAGATTCATGCCTTCGATCGATTGAAGGCCCAACGCTTGTACGTTTTGGGATGTTGGAAAGATAGCTCAAAGGAGCGGGATGGAATTCGTTAAAGCACTACAATTCCCCTACGACGGCCACAAAGGGAAGAATTCTTACTGCCTTAATGCATATCGTGTGAATATGGAAGATTCATTTTTGATAGTATGGCCGGATTAGTTATCCACCATCTTTTTGTTTTCTAACCGCTCAATTTAGCCTAATTCAATGGACAGAAACTCTCGTTATCAAAAGTACAAAAACTATTATTTGATAAAACTTGAGAGTAACAATTTTATTCTTGCATAACAGTAAGACAAATTGTAAGATTTCAAGTTATAATTGTTTGGTTCGATTATGTCCCCAACTTTTGGTTAGTTTCAAGCTTTTAAGTTGGAAGGTTAGTTTTATAAATTGATTATTCAAACCCTATATTTATTTAAATGATTTTGGTTTTTTTCATTATTAGTATATCACTTATTTGTTAGTTAATTTGTTTGGTAATTTTCATATTTATTAGTTATTCATTAATTACAATTCATAATATGTTTATGATATACTCTAAGAACATAAATCGTTTTGTTGTGAAAAAAAAACCAATATATGAGTGATGAATATATGAACAAATCGCTTATTTGTTACATTGAGAAGAATTTTTTTGCAAACGTGTTGATCGAAGACGTAATTGAACAATTTTAAAAGATGAAGACGCATAAGAATAATTATATAATGTAAATTTTATTTAGTTACTTTTGGTATAGTATTTTTAATAATATTATCAATGCAATTTAGTTATGTACATTCCGACCAGAACCAACCCGTTCGGACCACCCAAAAAACTTAATGTTGTTTTGCTACAAATCAGATCATTGAAAAACAATGACCCATAAGAAAAAATTTCCGGTTTCACCACCGATCATAATGGCGCACGTAGTCTACATATGTATCTTCTTTTTCTTTGTCTTTTTAAGTTTTTACAAATATATAAAATAAATAAAAAACACAAGGACATCGTAATAAGAGTGGTTGCACATAAAAGCATAATAACCTCTAACTAGGCTAGCTTTAGCATTTACAAATGTTACTTTACCACCCACCCTCCCAACTTTAGGGGTAAAATTCTAATATATTTTGTTTTTTTTTTTGTTTATAAGAAAAAGTTTATTGTAAAGATATTTGATATATTATTTATCTATATCTGATATATTTTTCTGTATAGGAAATGATATATTATTCATAAAATATTTTTATTAATTTCAATAATTTAATAAAACTTACGACTTTGAGATACCGACATTTTTAGCCACTTTCGCTGTGTGGTTTTTTGTTTTATATGTATTAAATCTCATGGTACATAATGCATGCTTGTTATATATTTATATATAATTTAGCAATGTCCGTGCTATAGTAAATTGATTTTTTTTCTAAGTTAAATGATATGGGTTGCAGATTGTAAACAAGTTCAACGTAGGTGATATTTATATAAAAACAATTTATTTACTTGCTGATATTGTTTGATGTTATTACTTTAGTCTTTAGTTTTATGTATAGTTATTTGTTATCCAAACATATATATATATATACACACACGCGCACACACTCGCAGATTAGACCCGCGCTTTGCCGAGACAAGGTTTAACGTATACATTAATGTCGTAATCATAGTTTTTTAGGTTATAAAAGCTGAAAGATTTAATATGATGATTTATATGTTATTATTAACCACCTGAAAACAAAACTACGTGCAAAACACTGATAATAAAATGTAAAAGAATAAAAAATATATACCTCAAAACAAATAAAGAAAATAACAAAATGCATGCATGATGATTTTATTATAATTAACGAGCTATATTTTAAATTGGTTAAAAGAAATTCACATAACTCAAAAACTTATATATAAAATTTAAAAATTATTAGTAAATGTAAATTTGCATAACTCGGAAACTTATGTACAAAATTAAAAAAATAATGTTGATTATTTAAATTAACATAACTCAAAAAATTAAGTATAAAATAAAAATAATAAAATTAGATATCAAATTGAATGAGAGAGAGAGAGTATTATGATTAGTTTTAAAAAAATCATTAAAAGGTTTAAATATTAAATTTAAAGAAAAAAAAGTAGTTTTTTATTATTTTGAAAAAAAATTGTGATAACAATGAGTAAAAATTTTAACCTACAATTCTCATAATCTTTTTTATTTATTATACATACATATACGTGTATACATAGACGTGTATACATATACGTATGTATATATATATATGTGTTCCGTCGGTAGGGTTCCGGCATGTTTATGTCGTTTGTGTTTCGTTAGTTTTCATATTTTCATCTTAGTGTCCTGATGAGATGTGAAAACTTTTCTGTTATAAAACGTGATGGATTTGACGAAACCCGATGAGTAATCGTTAACAGTGAAAATGTCAATGAAGGAGAATGACGTCATGTCAAATACGTGGATGCGGTTGCCGGAGACGGCGTAGAGACGGTGGCTGTTGACGGCAAGGTGGCAGATGTGTGCGGCGTGGTAGGGTTTGAGGGCGGTGAGGCAGCGGTGGGGGACGGTGAGGCAGCGGTGGGGGACGGTGAGTTTGAGTCTCGAGCAAGAGGTTATGGAGAGAGGGGATGAAAGGTAGGGTTTGGGGAGAGAGGTTGCACTAGAGGCTGCTCACGGTGAATTGATAGGTTTCCCCCTCACTTGAGGAGCACGTGGGGAGATTTAACGGTTGTTTAACGAAAATTGGATTGGGATATGTTAAGTGTTAACATTCGTAAACTCAGGTATGCAAATTATTAAACTAGGGTTGATCATGTTAACATCCTTAAAAAACAAGTATGAAAATTGCAATTTACTCTTAAAAGATTAATAAATTGGGTGAATTAACAGTTTTTCCCCTCACATGAGGAGCACGTGGGGAACATTTAACGATTGTTTAACGAAAAATAAACGAAGATACGTAAAGTGCTAGTATTCGTAAACTCATGTATGCAAATTCTTAAGTTGGGTTCTTCCTGTTAACACCCATAAAACACAGGTATAAAAATTGCAATTTACTCATATATGTATGTGTATATATATATATACATATATATTCTTAAAACAATAAGTTCAATAACTTCTACAAAATAACTATAGTGTTCAATTATTAAATGTGTTTAAATCATTAATAATCAATAGTACATTTGAGTGCCGGTAGCATTTAATATAAGTATTGAATGTATATTCAAATAGAAGTTAGGGGAATTTTTCACCCCAGGGACTATACGATGACAATAACATGTTAAAAAATATGTTTGTTATTTCGTAAACAATGTTGAAATTTTATAGATGCATTGTCTTAATGACACTAAAGTAGTTAAGTTTAGCACATTAAAACATAAACATGACTTAGGATATAGTTAAAAATATAAAATATTTTAAAAAGGAAATAGCTATAAAAGTAAGATTTAGTAACTATGTTAGTTAATCGTTCTAACTAATAATCCTTATTCATATTTAATGACAAAAAAAATAAAAAATATAACGCACACATAATGCATAATATGTGTGGAATAACACTATCGTTTGACCCCCACAATAAAAACTTTTCTTATATAAGATGGTTTTTGTTGATTTGACTTTGCAAAATACTAAATAATAAGCTGAAACTAAGAGAATGAGAAAAACAAAACTAACTAAAAAACTAAAGTTTTTTAAAGTAGTGATTCACACAATCATATATCTCTATTTATAAACTAGACCCATAGGTGACGCATAATTTTATTTATAAAACGACATATATCATGCTACTACTCTTATTATACATCTCTATATATAATAATTGATAATGTTCGAATATTCAAACTCCGTTGTAATCGTAAAGGCTTTGCCATTAGACCATCAAATAGTAGTTGATGACACATAAATAATATAAGATACTTTTAATCAAAATAAATGACTCAAGAAAGTTTTCTCATAGTGATAGGTTCTATCTTTGATGGTTTTATTGATTAAATCAGGTTCGAAGCGTCAAACTTAATCGGTATGTATAGCTAAAATTTCGTCTAAATAAACTCACTCGGTATCAGGGGTAATTTCAAATGTTGTTAAAAAGATTAATAAATTTAAGATAAAATGAATGTCTCAAAAAGTTATAAACAAAGAAGACATAAAGAGACAAAAATTGAAGTATATTATTATCAGACAATTAAGTCCATTTGAATATCCATCATTATTCAATTTCAAATAGTAAAAAATTATAACTTTTGATTATTATTTCGCAACCTTCTTCTAACCTTACTAAAAAGATACTTTTATAAATACTTATTATGAATGTATCTATGTAAATTAAAATTAAAAAAAAAACCAACTCAAAGTCAAAAATTAATGACCTATTTATGGTCATTATTACCTATAAATCTCACAATCACTTTATATTATTTTCCAGGAACAGCCGCCCAACTTTCTCTCTTACATAAACACTGAATTCTGATATGAAGACAACAAAACCACCACAAAGAATTATTGACAAGCATAACAATGAAAGAACAAAAGAGATCTTCTATATATATCATCTTTCTAATTTTGTTTGGACTCCTACCCGCTAGACCGTTTGTTTTGTTTATAAATATGATCAATCTCACACGTTGTTATAGTAGCATTTCATCCTCACATTCATACACACATGCCTCTTCAAACTTGAAAGATGAAGAAGAATGCAGCAAAACAAATCAAAAAAGCTTTTGTTTCATTGAATCGATTTGATGAAATTGTTACAAGAGGCATCTACTCAACAGGATTGAACATCATGGTGCTCAATAAGGATAGCTTGTCATTGTCGAGAAAAAACAACATGCGATCTCGAAAACCTCTGGTACTCGGCGAAAATTCATAATAATATCGTTAAGTTTAACTTATTTTCGTTAATTTATATACGTACATACATTCACCTAGCTAGCTTATTGTATAATTTTAACTAACATATAGACCAATGAGGTCGAGAAAGACGGCAAGATAAAGTCAAATTTTTAACATAATTAGGGTATGTGGATCATACCAGAGGTGTTACCAATGAAAGCTTACAAAAAACTTTCATACATGCAACTAACACTCAATAAGGATGAATTTGTGAAGTTTTTAAGTGAAGCCAAAGAGATGATGAGTACAATCAGTGAGATTGATGCCTTAGATTGATTGAAGGCCCATCGTTTGTATGTTTTGGAATGTTGAAAAGATAACCCAAAGGAGTGGGATGGAGTTCGTTGAAGCACTATGATTTTCCTACGGCAGCCGAAAAGAGAAAAATTCTTACTGCCTTCATGCATATCGTTTGAAGACAAAAGATTCATCTTAAGAATCATCTATATCTATATGTATACATTTTGGCACACGATATGCATGAAGGCAATAACGATCCTTCCCTTTGCAGCCGTCGTAGGAAAATCGTAGTGCTTCAACGAACTCCATCCCACTTTTTTGAGCTATTTTTTCAACATCCCAAAACATACAAGCCCCCGGCCTTCAATCGATCAAAGGCATGAATCTCATCGATTGTACTCATCATCTCTTTAGCTTCACCTAAAAACTTCACAAATTAATACTCATTGAGTGTTGGTTGCATGTATGAAAGGTTTTTGTAAGTTTCAATTGGTAACACTTCTGGTATGATCTGCATTCCCTAATTACACTGAAAATTTGACTTTATCTTGCCTTCTTTCTAAACCTCATTGGTTATATGTTAGTCAAAATAACACAATAAGCTTGGTAGTTGAATGTATGTACGTATATAAATTAAGAAAAATAAGTTAAACTTGACGATATTATTATCAATTTTCATCGAGGTTGAGAGCCGGAGGTTTTCGAGATCGCCTGTTGCTTTTTCTCGACAATGACAAGATATCCTCATTGAGCACCACGATCTTCAATCCTGATGACTAAATGCCTCTTGTAACAACTTCATAAAATCGATTCAAAGAAACAAAGACTCTTTTGATTTGTTTTGTTGCATTCTTCTTCATCTTTTCAAGTTTGAAGAGGTATGTGTGTATGGAAGTTTGAAGAGGTATGTGTGTATGGAAGTAAGGATGAAATGCTACTATAAAAACGCGTGAGATTAATCATATTTATAAACAAAACAAACGATCTAGTGGGTTGGACTTCAAACAAGATTAGAAAGATTATATTTACAAAAGATCTCTCTTATTCTTCCATTGTTATGCATGTCAATAATTCTTGGTGGTGGTAGTAGTGGTTTTGTTGTGTTCATATCAAAATTCAATATTTATGTAAGAGAGAGGAAGTTGAACAGGTCTTTTCAGAAAATAATATAAAGTGATTGTAAAATTTATAGATAATAATAACTACAAATAGTAGTCCATTAACTTTTAACTTTGAGCTAGTTTTTTTTATTTCTAATTTACATGTGAACAAGAAAAATAAATCCATAATAAGCATCTATAAAAGTACTTCTTTAGTAAGGTTACAAAAAAGTTGCGAAAAAATGACCAAAAGTTAAAATTTTTCGCTATTTGAAATTGAATAACGATGGATTTTCAAATAGACTTAATTGTCTCATAATAATGTACTTCAATTTTTTTTTATTTTTATCATTCTATGACTTTTTCATTTATAACTTTTTAAGACATTCATTTTACCCTAAACTTATTAAATTTTTTTAATAACATTTGAAATTACCTCTGATACCCGAGTGAGTTTATTTAAACAAAATTTTAACTGTACATACCGATTAATTTTGACACTTCAAATCTGATTTAACCAATAAAACCATCAAAGATAGAGACTATCACTATAAAAAAACCCTCTTGAGTCATTTAATTTGATAAAATTATCTTTATATTATTTATGTGTCATCTAGCACTATTTGATGATCTAATGACAACATTTACGATTACAAGGGAGTTTGAATAATCAAACAATATCAATTATTATATATAAGAATGTATAATAAGGGTAACAGCATGATATATTTGTCGTTTTATAAATAAAAATATACGTCATCTATGAGTCTAGTTTATAAATAGAAATAAATAATTGTGTGATTTACAACTGTAAAAAACTTTAATTTTTTTGTATTTTGTTTTTCTCATTCTCCTAGTTTGAGCTTATTATTTAGTATTTTACAAACTAAAATCACCAAAAATCATCATATATAAGAAAAGTTTTATATTGTGCGGTCAAATGGTAGTTTTATATCCACACATATTATGTATTATGTGTGAGTTATATTTTTATTTTGTTTTTTTTAATAAATATGAATAAGGATTATTAGTTATAACGGTCAACTAACATATTTACTAAATCTTATATCTATAGCTATTTTATTTTTAAAATAATTTATATTTTTAACAATAAATTATTTAAAAATCCTAAGTCATGTTTATGTTGTAATGTGCTAAACGTAACCACTTTAGTGTCATTAAGACAATGCATGTATCGAATTTCAACAATGTTTACGAAATAACAAACGTGCTTTTTAACACGTTACTGTCATCATATAGTCCAAGGGGTGACAAATTCTCCTCACTTCTATTTGGAATACATTCAATACTTATATTAAATACTACCGGTACTCAAAGGTATTATTAAATATTAATGATTAGAGCACATTTAATAATTGAACATTCTACTATAGTTATTTTGCTGAAGTTATTAAACTTATTGTTTTAAGACTATATATACGCGTATATATATAGATATGTTTATATACTTATATAGATACACACGTATACATACGCATGTAGATGCGTATACGTACGCATGTAGATGCGTATACGTACGCATGTAGATGCGTATACGTACGCATGTAGATGCATATACGTAGATGCGTAGATGCGTATACGTAGATGCGTAGATGCGTATACGTAGATGCGTAGATGCGTATACGTAGATGCGTATACGTAGATGCGTATACGTATGCGTAGATACACGTATATATTAAATTATTAAAAGTAATAAAAACATTTTATGAATAATATACCATTTTCTATACACAAAAATATATCAAATATAGATCAGTAATATTCAAATATCTTTACAATAAACTGTTTTCTTATAAACAAAAAAGACATAATATATTAAAACTTTACCACTAAAATTGGGAAGATGGGTGGTAAAATAATATTTGTAAATGCTAGAGCTAGCCTAGCCAGAAGTTATTATGCTCTTATGTGCAACCACTATTATTATTATGTCCCTATGTTTTTTATATATTTTATTTATTTATAAAAACTTAAAAAGACAAAAAAAAAAGAAAAAGAAGATACATATATAGACTACGTGTCTCATGATCAGAGATTTGGAGAACACTAGATCCCTCGTTTCTCACGTGCCCCGTTATGACCGGTGGTGAAACCAGAAATATTTTTTATGGGTCATTATTTTTCAATGATCTAATTTGTAACGAAACAACATTAAATTTTATGGGTGGTCCAATCGGGTCGGTTCCGGTCAGAATGTACATAATTAAATTGTATAGATAAGGTTATTAAAATTACAATACCAAAAATAACCAAATAAAACTTACATTATATAATTGTTCTCCTATGCGTCTTCATCTTTTACAAAATTGTTCCATTACGTGTTCGATCGACACGTTTGCAAAAAATTTTATCTCAATGTAACAAATAAACGCTTTGTTCATATATTCATCACTAAATATGTTGTTTTTTTTTCCACAAATAGTTTATGTTCTTAGGGTGTATCATAAACATATTATGAATTGTAATGAATGAATAACTAACAAATACAAAAATCACCTAACAAATTAACTAACAAATAAGTGAAATACTAACAATGAAAAAACCAAAATCGCTAAAATATATATGAGTTTAAATAATCAATTTATAAAACTAACCTTCCAACTTAAAAGTTTGAAAACTAACCAAAAGCTAGACACACAATCGAACCAAACAATTATAACTTGAAATCTTACAATTTGTCTTACAATTATGCAAGAATAAAATTGTTACTCTCAAGTTTCATCAAAATAATTACAATTATGCAAGAATAAAATTGTTACTCTCAAGTTTCATCAAAATAATAGTTTATGTACTTTTGATAACGAGACATTCTGTCCATTGTATTTGGCTAAACTGAGCAGTTAGTTTTAAAGAAAGCAAAAAGATGGTGAATAACTAATCCGGCAATACTATCAAATATTAATTGAAGTGATAAAATGAAAAGATCAAATACAATACAAATTCAATGGCATAGTACAGTGGTCGATGAGGGTTGTGGTTTGTCACGGAACCAGAAATTATTTTTTGGGGGGTCATAATTTTTTGAAGATTAAAATTCTAACAAAACAACATTAAATTTTTAGGGTCGTTCAATTGGGTCGGATCGAAATAAATTGAACCAATTTTCTAGTCATTATTACACCCCTAAATATGATCACATTTCAACTAGAACCGCTAGAATTATAACCAAAATTAACGACTATAATTATAATCACTATTGTTTCTACTACGATCACTAATAATAATTAAAGAATGAACAATGTAAAGCAAATATGTTAGCATCACATCTTTGGACGTAGCCATATGTGATGACGAAAATCCTTTTGAAACTTAAAACAATAAAGCGTATATCTTATAATCATTATTACACCCATCATATTTAAGTATCTAACCCTAATCACATCAAGTAATAATGAAAAAAATCGCACTTAGCTAAGAATCAAAACCAATAACATGTAAAGTGGTAGAATGTATATTTTCATAAGTAACTAAACAAAATCAATGAAATGATGCTCATGTTCTTTTCCAATAAAAAACACCTAAAGATTAACTAAGAATCAAAACCAATAACAACATAGAAAAATATAGAAAAGTATAGAAGAAAAGTTCTCATTTAGAATCACAACAAATTTCTAATCAAAATTTTCAAAGAGAAAAAACCCAAAAAACAACTATTTGACTTCTTATTAACCACTTTGATAAGAACCACTTTTCAGAAAGCACACACATTTTATGAATTTTGTTAAGCTAATAAACACAAAATCTAGGGCTTGAACAAATTCTTGTTACCAAAATCACTAAAAGAAATAAATTAACAAGAACCAAAACAACTATATTTGTAGAATCTTAATGTAGAGCTTGAATCTTCTCATCTAAACAAAAATGTAGGAAATAAACAAATTAACTCAAGAATCAAAAAATTTAGAAAACTAACCTTAAATGGTTGTCGGAGCTCAAAGGGTGGAGGGATGGTCGCCGGCTAATGGATTGATGGAGCCATCGAAGTAAGATTGGAGGGTGCAGACTCCAGTGATGAGGGGCTAAAGCTTCAGTCAAACAAAGAGGTGCATCAATGGAAGATGAAGGATTTGGGTTAGGTTAAAATGTATATTAAAAGTAAGGGTATAATGGTAATATTACAAAATTAAAAGAAGTGTTAAAAAAACAATTTCAACACCAGGGCTAGCAAAACATGTCACAAACAACACGATAATACACGATACGATAAGACACGATAAAACACGAACCTGACGTCGCAGAACACCACGACGACGACGGAGATGATGCAGATCGTAAGTTCAACAGAGGTAGGGTTCTTCAACCTCGAGATCGAAGGAGAAAAGCCAGATCTGTGTCGCCGTTGAGAAGCAACACTGCATTTCAATGGCTAGAAGAGTTCAAGGACGGTAGAGGATATACAGAAATCAACGAAATCAAAGAGAAACTAGAAGAAGAAGATAAACAACGAGCAGATGACGAAACCGAAACGCCGTCGGCCGGAGCTCAAAACGCTGGGTGTTCCTGAAGGAACTGCTTCACAGAAGCAAAAGCGAAGGTCGAAACAGCACAAACACCACCAGAAACCACAAGTTCTGGTCGACATTATCTGCTTCACCAGATCCGGCGACTTCAACCACCACAACTCCACCGGACGAAACCAGATCTGCGGTGGCGGACGGTGGAGGTGCTGCAAAAACCACGGCGAAAAAGGCGGTGAACGGAATCGGTATGAACCGGAAACGGAGAGTTATGAGGAAGAAGACGTACCTGCCGTACAGACAAGTGCTGCTGGGTTGCTTAGGGTTTAGCTCCAAGAGTTATGGCGCCATGAATGGATTTGTGAGAGCTTTGAATCCAGTTTCATCGAGGTAACAGAGGGATGATTTATAATGTGTGAATATGTAATTGGATCAAAATACCCCGTTAAAAAAATTAAAATGTTAAAACCTTTTAATTTTTCTAAAAAAGCATTTTGATCTTTTATCCCTTCAAAAGTCAAAAAATTATTTTTTTCTTAAATTTGCCAAACAAGGCCTTGATATAGAGAAAATGAATTAGATTTTAGGGCATGTTTTGGATTCTATTTAAAAAGACACTTATTGTTTTATTGATTTTTTTAAAAAGTTAATAAGTTAGAATGGAATGACTTATTAACTTATTCATTCAGAACAATCATATTGTCAAACATTATAAAATGATTTTTTAATTTTTCAAAAATTAAAAAATTAAAAATTGATAAAAATAAACACTTCCAAACATTCACTTAGTATATTGAACATAGAGGTTATATAATTTAAAGGGCGTTCATTCAACAAGTATAGGTATAGAGGAAGTGTTCAAGTGATTTTCATCGTTTAAAAAATATATATGTATATTATATTGTTTTAAAACACAAAATATAATTAGGTTCATATCAGGTCCTTAACACGTATTTAACCTGTTAAGACACGAATTTATTGTGTTTAAACGTGTCGATCTGTTAAGGACACGAAACCTGTTAAGTTTAAACACAAAACCTGTTATTTTCGTGTCGTGTTAAGATGTTCGTGTCAAAAATTGTCAGCCCTATTCAAGACTTGAATTTATGACCACAAAGAAGGAAAACCGGTGAATCAAAACCTTGTTATATTTAGAAGTTAAAAATATTATGAGTTTATCTTCAACAAAACTATGAGTTCACTAAAAAATACGATATTATATGGTCCAATACTTGCTCAAAAATTAACGGGGTCGCTTGACCCTATAACCTTAGGTGTAGTTCCGCTCCTGGACTGGTAGTGGTTGACGGGGAGAGTATTTTAAGGTTAGGGTTTTAATGTGTGTTAAAGTAAAGGTAAAACTATAGTTTTACTAATTAAGTTGCAGATTTGCAACTTGAAAGAATCAAACCAACAATCTCTTACCCTGCTTGCGCACAAGTTTACCACTAAACCAAAATCACCTCTAATTTATCTTGTGAACCTAAAAATACTAATGGGTTCACCCCTTGAAAAACTATGGATTAACTAAAACATTCGATATTATATATTACACTACTGGCTTAAAAATCACTATGACCACTAACTATTGTTCACAAGCCGAGCTGAACCGAACGGACTTTACTCGTGCTTGGCTCGTTTTTAAACCGAACCTATCTAATCGGTGTGTTTACAACTAGGCGGAAAAATCGAATGAGCATTTTTCGAGCGTTAAAATTTCAAGCGAGCGTCGAGTGAACGTAAACGAACGACGAACAATTTATACAACCTAACTATCTTATGTGTTATACGATTTACACTACAGCGAATAAAGCTTAATAACTTAAAAGTAAATTGCATTTCCTTACATTACATTTTCATGGATAACGATATGTTATTGCTGATGATGAGACTAAAGCTATAGTTGATAAGGCATAAAGCATATTGCAGATAACGATAACGGTAAAAGCAAAAGATGATTGAGAAAAAATATTTTCTAATGACTTAGGATTTCGCTTTTATGTTTAGTGTAAATTTTTTTATTATGTTGATTAATCAAGTATGTATAAATATAATTATATATTTATATATAATAGCTCAAATCTAATATCTAGTATAAACTATATATACATATTGATTCGAGCCGAATTGAGCGACCTTTGCAGGTGCTTGACTAGTTTGTAAACTAATCCGAGCCGATCGGCTAGTTTATAACCGAGCAAAAATTCACACGAGCATTTTTTCGAACAAATTTTGAACTAACAAACATCGATCAAAGAAAGGCGGGCGGTTTTAACAGCCTACCACTAACCCTCTTTGATAAACCCCAACCTCATACTTGCCACCTACACAAATTATCCTATATGTTTATTACTTTATTGTGAATGGATTAAAGAGTAGAGTATCAATTTGTATCTTAATTTGTGTATTGCTGATTAAGGTATTGCGATTTTAAGTATATGAGTTAAAGTTGATGTTTTTGACACAACTAAATATGGTCATGTTTGAGCTCAACAATTCAACTTTCCAACCTGATAAAATTGATTAGATGCTACTATAAATGCATAACAATCATTAGATGGAACAACAAGAATGTGACTCCAGTGATAATCAAGAAAAAGACAGCTGAAAATGTAAAATCATGAGATTATGTTCTTGTCGAAAATTACAAACAACCTGGCGGACTCAGGCAGCTACAGCTTCGGTCATTTCCTGCTCGACAATGGCTGGTTCAACTGGATAGTATGAGTAGTGCAGTTCACCGACATCATCACCCGATAACTTTGTCCATCCATTGGGGCCCACATGATAAACTTAAAAAGAAAACATTAACGCTAATCAAATCTAACCTAGTATATAATCATAGTAACGTTTTAACTTTAACTCGTTTACTTATCAACGTATGTTTTACCTTAACAAAGTGGTTTGTCAAAAGTTAGAAATGTGGTTCCTAGAACGACATAATGACTAAATTTGTCCCTGAATTTACTGTTTCGATACCTTTTTGGTCCCTCCGCCTCTTTCCAAGGGATAAAATGTAAGAGCCAAAATATACCGGAGGGACCAAATCCGTAACAAGATGGTAAAAAGCAGGGATAATTACGGTCATTCTGTTACATCAGAGAAAAAATCGTAATTTTTGACAAGCCACAGGAGCAAAAGTGTAACTTACTCTGAATATAAATACACTTAAAGAAGGCAGACCACACGGGTAGTAGAACTTGTCAAACGATATAAAACGTTTAAATTGTAGATTTTATTTAAAAACTTGATTGTTATAACTAATAATTTTGTTATCACATTTTGACACTAATTATTTGTTAAAAAAGTTAAATGAGTGTGTACCGCTAGCAACGCCACCACTAGCTCCATCACGGAATGTTGCATGATAGATGGCTCTTCTAGCCAATTCAGCAGCTTCATCAATTGACAGATCATATTTATACCTACCAAATTGAAAAAAAATAAAGACAAACTGAAACTTTATATTGCATCACAAAGAACAAAAAATACAATAACCATCACAAGTCAATATGGCATTTTGGGCGGATGGACAAAAAATACAGTAACCATCACATGCGTTTCCCCCCTTGGGTTTAAAATAAATTGATGTGTTAAGTTATGGTTAAAAAACCATATTATAAAATACAAACAAACTATTGTGAATGTATAGATTTAAGAGGTCGTAACTTGTAAGCCTTTTAATATACTACGGCTCACTTTCAGCCCATTAGACACATTCAACTTGTTGGATTATAGACCTAAGTTTCTAGATTTTAACCATTTGACCCGTTATAGTGAAATAGGTAATCAATTCACTTCTAGTAAAGGGGTTGAACGCCTTCAATGACTTGAAAGGTTAGAAACAGAAAACAAGTCTTCAACAATATTATGACAGTTACTTCTTCATATACATGGTGAAGCTAACATATTAAATATAGAGACCGGTTAAAAAGTGAAAAGTATGTGGAGGCCACCCATGTATTCAGCTTCTTTTTTCACACCCTTGATTACAGAATGCCCTTAAAATTAAAAGATGAGAATACCATTGTGTCGAGCTACCAAAAAGTAATTTAATGTAAAATATATACCTATGGTGTTCTTGTAAAATTAAGGGCCTGTATAATGAAACTGCTTTAAAGGTCACCCAAGTATGTATCTGGTTCCGTTTATATAACAAATTTAGCCAAATACATTACTAATGATGAGAATACTTTTAAAAGTTTGTTTGAAAGTTAACATTGTATTGATCTATAAGAAAGCACTGATTTGTCGTAAGAACTATGATGTTTTCTCATTTTACAATATTCAGCATGTTTTTGGCTGGATTTGGTACAATCAGAACTGGGTGTGTACTTGGTTGGCCTCCACATACATTATCCTTTCTTTAAAAATATGTGTATTATTGTTCCGGGAGAGAGGGGAATGGTAGGGTAGGGGGTGCTCACCCGCTGTCTAGCACACCATAAGCATATGGTGAACCAGACCCAACTGAGAACTTTGTTCCCTTCAGGCGTCCTCCTTCACTGTCTACATAATACAGACCCGGGCCCTAAAAAATGTAAAATATGTGGCAAACTTTAGAATGACCTTAAAATGCAAAAACATGGAAATAAAGGACATATGCAATCAGGTTTAATGTTTGACTGTACATACCTTTTCATCCCATCCTGCAATCATTGTCCCAACAGACAAACCCATTCCACGATAGGAATATAAAATATTTGCCAACAACTTTGAAGCACCAGTCACAGAAATCCTTCTCTTGTTTGCCAATTCATGCAAACGACACTGAAATATGTAAAATAAAGCATTGCATCAGACCACATTGTATGCATTGTTTACATATTTATCCAAGATTTCAACAAACCCAGGAGAACTTGACATTCTAGAAAATAAACCCATATCAAAAGTTTCCAAAGTTGAGGTAATATGGAACAATATATGCTGTATGGATAGTCAGCATACTACTAGATGGGCAAGCAATTGATTTAAAAGGTTTCAAACCTTGGTCCAACTTCTATGTCAGGTTACCAAATCAGTTGAACATTCTTAAAACTTACAAAAACTCTGATTTAAGATAATGTTTGACATTGTCAGCAGATAACAAGTTTTTGTGTCGCATTGTCATTTTTGCCAAATAAGAAAAGAATACAAAAAGGCCAACTTGGTCAAATTTACCACCAAGTCAAAAGCCAGCTCATCATTTTTTACATTAAATCAAACTATTTTAAATTTTTGAGAGTTTTTAATAAAAAAATTGGAAGTTCAATGGGCTAGGTGATTTTTCAAAAAAGAAGCTACTATACGTCTATACTACAGCTGAGGTAAACAGCAAAACAAATTACCTTAATGCCTAAATTTCTGTGCCAGAATTGGCAATCAGCCGCTCCACCTGCCATGGTACCCAGCATATAGGGATTTATTTCGATGATTTTTTTCACGGATTGAGATGCTGAAAAGAAACATACGCATTAGATCATTTAATGCCTTATAATTAGAACCTACAGCCTAGGAAAGGAAAAACAGTGTTTGGGCTGCATGGTATTTTTGCACTGATTACATTTAAAACATAGGTAAGGAGTCTAATAAGTAAATCATCTAAGTGTTGAGGTGACAATTTTGACCCGTTTGCTTACGAATGTGTCAAATTGGGTTATAGTGTATCTTCAATGGGTTGAGGGTAAACCATAGTCAGAAAGGAAGCGGTCAGGTGATTAGAACAAGTCAAACCCAGTGTTTAGAATCAGATAAAAAATTACATTACATCAAGTTAAAAAATCTGCTATATCAAATCATATTGAAAAAAAGAACTTAATAAGAAACCACCCCACCTAGAGACACAGTAAGAAAAGTTCAAAATGAAAGAATTTAAATGCATAGGCTGAAAATGCAAAATGTAATATGAAATAAAAAAATAAATTATCTTTTCTGTGTGGACAAGAAGTACGTACAGATATAGCCTCCCATGCTTGCTCGGGAATCAGCAGCAACCATCACACCCTCCTTAAAAATAAAAGCCAAGGTTGTTGTTCCTTTTGCTGGCTTTACCATTTGGATAGAATTCTTTTGGAATCCATCAAACTGGAGCAAGGGGATTAGAGGTACTTTTCAGCATATTAATAAATTCATCATTTCTAGTTACTAACAAGTATTGTAGATTTGTAGGACATAATGAGGTAAAGAAACTCACATCTGATGTAACTGGAAGGTCAAATGAAGGGGCAGCTGAAAACCCATCACAAAGCAACTCATTATTTTCCCCGTAGAGTGGTGCACTTGATTCTAGTCCACTAAAGTCAAGCTTCATGATTTCCACCTAGAACAACACTTTATCCATAAGTTTTCAACTTTCAAATTCCCTAAGGAAGCTACATACTTGATACTCTCATAATTCATTAACAACTTGAATGAAAATTTTGATAAAATATGCTCCATTTTAGTAGAACAAGAGCTGTACTCTTGAATTAAATGATCAAATATGTTGCATGAAAATCCTAAATCGGCAGGGATTATAACATGGCAGGAGAAAATATCAATAACTACATGAAACATCATCGGCTCATCGCTAATGCTATAAACCAAAGTATGTTGGTGGTATAGTGGTTTACATGTAACAAGACCTGTATATAAAATTAAGCATTTAATATATGAGTGAAAAGAACTTAAGCCATTATATCAAGAACTGAAGAAAGCATTGACATTTGTGACTAGTTTGAATTTAGCTTAAAATCTTCTGTCTAGATTTTTGCAGAGACTAAAGCCTGGTACAATAACTAAAAAATGTAAATTACACTTTGACAAACAATTTGTGGGCTTGTAGCTATAATATCTATGCATGAAAGACATTAACAACTATTATTAGGATTTAGCTTTCAAAAATCCATTGTAGTTCCAAAAATCATAACGAGCATATATAACGTCAAAAGAATTAACTCAATTGACAAGGTTTTGCAACTATAAAGGTTTCTTTGAGATACATAAAAACCAAGTACCATGGTAACACATGTTCAAAATTTCATGATAATAATGGTTTTCTCACGTCTACAATATAACTACTCTTTTTTTAAATTTAAGCTAATCCCTCATCAAATCAAGAGGTTCAGAACACTTTGACAACAGAGAATATAACATTAAAAGAAAAACAACAACAGCTTATACAATCAAGCAACATTCACGAACACAATCCCCTAAAAGCACGATGTGACAACTTAACAAACGATCCATAAAACCTGTTAAACCAAATCACTATCAAAGACTATCAGTCGTCTGTTTAAACTACTTGATCTTAACCTCCATTTAAAGCTGCTACAACTCAAATATGCGTTATTCCAGAATCAAAAACTACATGAAATAGAAAGAAATTCACATAGAACGATAACAACAAAAGGCAAAATTCGAACGAAACCCTAGATGCTAAGACATGATTCTGATAAAATTCCAACAAATGCGTGTAATTATTCACATAAACAGATTAAAAAAAACTAGAAGTGAATGATTAACTCGAGATCATACCTTTGTATCAAACAGATCGTAAATTCTTTGTTTCAACGGAGAAAAAGCTCGAACGAGAGTATTTGAAGAAATGGTTTCTTGAAGAACAATAAACCATGAGATCCGATGTTTGACCGGTTTCTATGGGTCGGCATAGGCCCGTTTTCATCACTTGGGGCTCTAGTAATATGCTTTTTAAAATCCATAATTTTATAAATATAGAGTAGTATTTAAAAAACAAAATAACTAACAAAAATAAAAAATTAACTATACTAAAAACACAATAACAAGATACGATCTTAAAAAAATAAATAATTATTATTTTAATATAACAATAGTGTACTGTTTTAAAGATAAAAAACGTTTGTTTTTATGTTGTAATTTTTTTAAAAAAATGACGTCGTACATTAAAGTTATAAACGTTAAAAAATAAGAAACATGCAAAAAGTTTACAAAAGAGGTTAAATAAAAAGATGGATGGTTGATATTATTTCTTACATTTTGAGTTTTAAGAGTCATTTGTATT
The DNA here is from genome assembly GCA_025506515.1 of Flaveria trinervia. Lineage (NCBI taxonomy): Eukaryota > Viridiplantae > Streptophyta > Magnoliopsida > Asterales > Asteraceae > Flaveria > Flaveria trinervia. The sequence continues at coordinate 77,684,466 of CM046453.1, forward strand.
TAAACATTTCCCATTTTATTAACCCATTAACATTCCATGATTATCTCTATAATTTATTTTTTTAAATACCTTCAACGATACTTGTATTTATTACATTAAGAAAAAAATTAA